>CM068368.1:540944130-541544130 GCA_034769895.1 Magicicada septendecula
AAATTAACCTTGTTATCACATAAAACGTTGCAGGTAAACTACCCCTTCCTCTTAACTGATCTTCACAAAAATCAATAGGTCTTGAGACCTCTACAATTCAGGGATGCATGCAAAACATTATTTGATTCTGTTTGAATGTGCGGCAGGTATCGTTCATCATAGAAACAATTACTCTTGTTAAAACATTAAAGGTGGCAGGTAAACTACCCCTTTCCCTTAACCGATCTTCACCAAAATCAACAGACCTTGAGTACTTACAACTTCAGGAAAGTATGCAAAAAATTATTTGATTCTGTTTGAATTTACGGCAGTTATCGTTCTTCATGAGAAACGTCTTGTTACAACATAAAATGTTGCTGGTAAACTACCCCTTTCCCTTAACCGATCTTCAACAAAATCAACAGACCTTAAGTTATCTACAATTGAGGAAGGTATGCACAAAATTATTTGATTCTGTTTAAATTTGCAGTAGTTATCGTTCGTCATAGAAACAATTACTCGTGTTAAAACATAAAATGTGGCAGGTAAACTACCCCTTTCCCTTAACCGTTCTTCACCAAAATCAACAGTCATTGAGTTATCTACAGCTCAGGAAGGTATGCAAAAAATTATTTGATTCTGATTGTATTTATGGCAGTTATCATTCATCATAGAAAAAATTACCCTTGTTAAAACATAAAACGTTTCAGGTAAACAACCCCTTTCCCTTAACCGATCTTCAACAAAAACAATAGATCTTGAGAACTCTACAATTCAGGGCTGTATCCAAAAAATTATTTGATTCTGTTTGAATTTGCGGCTGTTATTGTTTGCCATAGAAAATACCCTTGTTAAAACATAAAACGTTGCAGGTAAACTACCCCTTTCCCTTAACCGATCTGCACCAAGAACTACAATTTAGGCCTGTATGCAAAACATTATTTGATTCTGTTTGAATTTGCGGCTGTTATCGTTTGCCAAAAAAAAAGAACCATACATGACTTCCATATTCTAAGATTTATATTTAAAATCATTTTCGAAATGAAATATTACCATTGAAACTACTTCTTTCTACTTACTGCTTCAGCCTTAACCACAGTACTGTGGTCACTAACGTATACCACCTCACGTTATCGCACTCGATTTTCACTGATGATGGAAGTCGATGGCATTGCCAAAACGTCTGGTTTTGTAGAAAACATTGGACTACGGCCAAATATCCCGGGAAGGAATTTTAACAAAAACTACTTCTTTGTTGCCGATAACGTTGTACACATATATATAAAAAATATGCATAAAATTAATGGCTTGTAGAAGTTAATGATTGATCTCCATTAAGTAGTGCTCAAGTTTCCAAAGTTTTAATATTATGATGTCCGTAATTAAAACATCAGAGCAGGTGTAGTGTGTATGAGGGTCCACCGTGGACAAAAATTTTCAACATTTCCTATTGAGCGTTGCTTAGAGTAAAGCGGCGAATCTACAGTGTATGTTTCACAGAACAAACACGCGGAAAAGAAGGAGCGCTCCGAAGTCACTCATGGACCCTCAGCATCTTGCAGAGGGTTCATTCCCTAAAGACGAAAAATCTGTCTATGAATCGTTCCTCTGTAAACACGTGCAGTTACACTGCCTAGCGATCCACAGGAAGCAAATCGCTATCCACGCTGGACACTTTTTCGGCTTGCACGCGTTATGTTGGTATGGGTTTCGGCACTTTCCATTTAAAAAGCTTCCAAATGTAAGAAAATAAACATGAATGAGGCCAGAAATAACGCGAATTTTGTGTGTGTGTATGTGTGTGTCTTCCCTGCCTTTTTATTGTGGTAGTCATAATAATAAAATGGAAACGTAAACATTACATAACTGAGATATGCTTGCCTGCCACGAACGATATATTTTCTCTCATACATGATTTACATTAAAATGAAAAAATTATAATTTTATTGCCTGGCAACAAAATTATTTTATTTTTAACAATTACCATTGTTTGAAAAAGTTTAAATGAATTTTCAAGTACTTTACTGTTGTTAAAACGTAAAAGGTTGCACATAAACTACCCCTTCCCCTTAACCAATCTTCACCAAAATCAAAAGGCCTTGTGTTCTCTACAATTCAGTGATGTATGCAAAAAATTATTTGATTCTGTTTGAATATGCGGCAGTTATCGTTCGTCATAGAAAAAATTACCCTTGTTAAAACAAAACGTTGCAGGTAAACTACCCCTTTCCCTTAACCGATCTTCACCAAAAACAATAGGTCTTGAAAACTCTACAATTCAGAGTTGCATGCAAAAAATTATTTGATTCTGTTTGAATTTGCGGCTGTTATCGTTTGCCATACAAAATACCCTTGTTAAAACATAAAACGTTGCAGGTAAACTACCCCTTTCCCTTAACCGATCTTCACCAAAAACAATAGGTCTTGAGAACTCTACAATTTAGGGGTGTATGCAAAAAATTATTTGATTCTGTTTGAATTTGCGGCTGTTATCGTTTGCCATAGAAAATACCCTTGTTAAAACATAAAACGTTGCAGGTAAACTACCCCTTTCCCTTAACCGATCTTCACCAAAAACAATAGGTCGTGAGTACTCTACAAATCAGGGCTGTATGCAAAAAATTATTTGATTCTGTTTTAATTTGCGGCAGTTATCGTTTGCCATAGAAAAAAAATCTAGACAGTCACACACACACACACACAGACACACACACAGACATTTTTCAAAAAACGACTTTTTTCATGTTTTGAGTGTAGTACAATCAGAATCTGCAATAATCTCGAACACGATTTTTTTTGCCATCACCATACTTCCATTTCCTTAAGGAATATGGAAGTAAAATATCGGTATGGAGAACCATACATGACTTCCATATTCTAAGATTTATATTTTAAATCATTTTCGAAATGAAATATTACCATAGAAACTACTTCTTTCTACTTAGTGCTTCAGCCTTAACCACAGTACTGTGGTCACTAACGTATACCACCTCACGTTATCGCACTCGATTTTCACTGATGATGGAAGTCGATGGCATTGCCGAAACGTCTGGTTTTGTAGAAAACATTGGACTACGGCCAAATATCCTGGGAAGGAATTTTAACAAAAACTAATGTGCTATTATGTTTTAATCACATTTAATTATTAAAATTTTATTCATTTTAAAACTTACCTCTTGTATAAAAACACATTTTTTACTTTTATTGGTTATTAATAATTATACTTTATAGTTGTGTACTTACCACTATTACTTCTCTCTAGGTTCCCAGAGTTCGTTCATAAGCAAGGCCAGAAACAGTGTGGGGGTACGAAATAAATACTCTAACGACATATATAGTGAAAGGAAAACTTTTGTTTAATTTTTTCTAAATTATCGTTACTCACAGTTACACCCCACATAATTGCATGCTATTCTATTTTGGAAACAAAGCACATTGCCATTTGCCATGAGGCGTAGTTATAGAATCGAATTAAAATCTCTTTCCCATTTATAATTTTATAAACATAATCCCACCCAAAATATAAACGTAATCAATCATTTCTTTCCATATTTTTAATTAAGGGTACAAACTATTTCCTTGATTATTAGCAAAACCATATTAAAATATAAATACAAATTAACATAAACATATTATATTCATGAAAGCTGCCCAGCCTGCTCGCGCACACATACATTCAATTTTAAAATCCCCTTTAAAGATAAATACGCCCCATTTTAATTAAAATTGATACATATACCCCTGCCGGCCACGTGGAGTCTCCCCGACTTCGTGTTGCATCACTCACAATTTTGATCGGTATGTCCGAAAACAATTCCTAATGTCATCTTCTTCTGATAACCGCTCACTACCGCATTTTTACCAAAACGACACTCACTTTATTTGATGTTAAAATGATATCGTTGAGCCCTGTTTTGCGGGCTGCCTGCGCAGGCTAGCTTCAGTGAGAGACTGCGAGAGGCGTCTCTAAGTCCCCTCTACTAGATTGCGGTCGGACAAAGTGGAAAGCAATGCCTTGTGTTTCTTAGTCATAGTTACTGTTCAGCCAACACATGGGTTTTTCGTGTTTTAGACGTGGACGATATTCAGTGTTCTCTGGTCGACGTCACATATGTGGGCAGGACTAAGTTTCGTTTCCATCACCTTCGATACACGTGGCGAAAAATATTGTCTCTGGGCCATGTTGTTTTACACAACTCGGCGTCGTTTGCGCATCTGCTGGTGGTTGTGCGTTTGTGTGTGTGTGTCACACAATCGCAAAGTTCTAAGAATCGTCAACCCGCACATTCCATTTCAATTGTTTCATCACCGTTTCTTTGTTCGAACCAAGCTTTTATATAACACGTGGCTGTCCCCGCAGATGAAGTGAATATTTTAATAAAATAAAACCCGAAGGTAATAAAATAAAAAGCCTTCCTTTTTGCCCCATTACAATACCCCCCCCAATGAGAGATCTTCTGTCGAAACAGAAGAAATCTCATTGCTAAACCCCTAAGAGGATCGGTGAGGATATGGTGCCAACGACCCCCCATTTGCTCTTATACATCATGGGTAAACTACCCCCCTGGCTCAGCGACTATGGCCACATCTGAACGAGATTACTGGACTTCTCTATACGAGATCCCAACACCATAAAATCGAACAGACACGCACCACAGCACACCTAACCTTCTAACATGCCACCCCAAAATCCAAACCCCTTGTCTTATACCATGCCAGATCCTCAACCGATATGTTCCCCCTTACCATGCACACTGGGCTGCCTTTAGCAGTTACTGGGCTTGTACACACTCTTATAATATCTTATAAACAAACTCATCATTTAAAAGTCACAAAATATTTATCTTTAAATTCACAAATCTTTTAAGTTCAAAATCAGATTGTCATATTATTATTTTCATCAAAACCAAAAAAAATCTTTTATCTACATTTATCAATTTTCTTCATTACTATTAATACTCAGAAAAACAAACAACTTTAACCTCCACTTAAAACATGAATTCATTTATCCTAACATGTGATTATACATACATACTAAACAATATAATTAAATAAAACCCTAGTAATACACATAAACAATAACACAATCAAAATTCAAAACATCAATTAGGTGGCAGGCACAAAAAATAAAAAAAAAAAATTTTTTCCAAAAAAAATTTAAATTTATTAAAATATACTTTTCTCAATATTAAGAAAATTTAAAATTATTTAAATTAATTAAACAACAAAATTCGCATTACTTCATTGCCAAAACTGGTCTAGTTTACAACATCACCCATCAGCTGATCAAACTGGGTCAAGTCAACGACCTTGACCTACATCGGTTATACATAGGCTACCTCAGAAAATACATTAAACATCTTCAAAATTTTTATCTTCAAACACAATAAAACATAATAAAATATGACATTTAAAATTAACATAGTATTATTATAATTAACAATAAAATTGACATTTAAATTACTCAAAATTACATATTTTACCACGTTACTTTATTCTCAACTTCCATTAGTTTGGGTGATCTAATTATTCACAACAACGTGATTGTATCAACTTAGCATTTATATATATATATATAATCTCCCCTCTGACTCTAACATCACTAACAGCTTTAGCTAATATGACACCTACCTCTATCAAAAACATCATAATAAACATAATACATTCATAATTAACATTGCGATTATTACATTAAAATAACCAAATCACATTTAACTTTGGTCAAAATCTACACACCCTACATCTTTAAACTTGCGTATAAAATTATAAACATTACATTTTAATTTCAATTGAACTTTTATTAATTAGCCATCAATTATTTATCATTTAATTCTATAAAATTCAAATTTATTATTAACATTCATTTTACATTATATTTCATCTCTTATTACATTTCTACTATGAATTTTCTACTTAACCCTTCACATTTTGATCATTGATTAGTCTGGGTGACACCTGTATTCTCTATGCTTTCAATTGAATAGACATTTATAATCTTACTCCCCGTCTTCCTACTAACAACCAGATTTACAAATTATGACAACAATCTCTCAATTATAAACACCTTCACTAATTCCACTTACCTCTGGCACCGCTCGTCTTTGTACTAGGACGTGTGTTCCCAACCTGGCCATATACATACCTAACCATTTGCCCTCCAAAATATCGGCAAACACTCCCTTAAACTACTCTATCACTTGCCACAACGCCGCACGCTGGTCTCTCGCCACGCCGCACGCTGATCACTCCTTACACCACTACCCTGACTACAAAATATCACCATCAACAAATATATTTACCATTCACTTTACTCACCTCTTTACATATAATCACTAACCACTGTGTATCTAAATATCTAACACTATTTTTGTGTGTTACCGGTATTTCAAAATTCTTATTCTCTCTAACTCCCATGAACTTTAATTCTGCTTAACTCACCTGCCTTATTTCATTATCACCCAAACCCTTTTTACAACATTTCACCTTGATATAACACTAGAAAATTCATCACTTCTCCCCTTATAATAATATACCTCAATTTGAACCTACTATGTGTTTAATCATCTACTAATCATTATAGAATCTTAATTTCATAAAATCATTTAACTTCATTATCAAACTTTCTTTTGTACAACCTTAATTAAGTAATTAATTTTAAATGCTTTAATTCAATTGTTTAAAAGTTCACAATTACTTTCATCACTTATTTAGTCTGTAAAATTTTATAATTATTATTTATACTAATTAATTGAAAATTTAAATTAATTGATAATTAATGTTATCAATTTCTACTACATATACACATTGTTTACATAGCACATAGTACACCATAATGTAGTACACAAATACATTTAACATAATGACATCAACACATAAAAGAATATACAGTCCAACTTATTATTTATCATTAAGCACAAATCGTTTCATAAGACAATCCATTTCAAAACCACACTATTCACATAATTAAATGTTCATAAACAATAAACAATCACCCTCCATCGTCGAATAACAGTCTAATCTTATGATTATACCATTCATTTGCAATCAAATACATTATCTCATGATTATCAACATAATGATTATCTATATTGTCATATTCTTCCACAATGTCATTTGAATTAATATGATTATTCCATATTATTCTATCATGTACCTGGTCACGCTCGAGTATAGTCCTGTCGCCTTTAGTATATTCTGTTAAAATCAGGTAAGTTATATTATCATCTTTAACCTCATCTACTGCTATCTCAATTCCACTATAAGGTAAGTACTCGTTATTATTATTACTTCTCTCTCCGCCTAACGTTTCTACGAATTCTTCATAATTTCTCTGTACTTTAAATATCTCTATTTCTCTCTTTCTCTCTCTCTCAATATCGTTATCACTATCAACATCTACATAATCATTTTCTAAAACCATATTTTTACTTCTATTATCATTGTTATCACTTGTAAACCCATTATTTAAATCATTTCCACTACTACTTACCTTGTCACCTTTGTTCGATTTTAAT
This sequence comes from Magicicada septendecula, assembly GCA_034769895.1. NCBI lineage: Eukaryota > Metazoa > Arthropoda > Insecta > Hemiptera > Cicadidae > Magicicada > Magicicada septendecula. The sequence goes on from CM068368.1 coordinate 540,951,624, forward strand.
TTGTCTATTACTTTCTTATTTTCTAATTCTATTTTGTCTAACCGTGTCTCTATTTCACTTAATCTTTTATCATAATTACAGCTTTGTTCTTTAATTTCTTTTTTCATTTCATCAAATTTGGCATTTAAATTATTTTGGACTTCTCTAATTTCACTTTTCTGTTCGTTAAATTTTTCATCAAGTTTACTAAATTTTTGATTAAAAAGTATTTGCATCATTTTCATTATTTCATTATCTTCAGCCCTGTTAGTCGGGACTGGCGTTGAGTGAATAATTCCTTCACTCATGATTTGTGACTCAGTCATGCTTGTCTGGCTATCATTTGCACTGTCAGTGATGCTGACATTTTCCTTATTGTCTGCCATTATTGAGAAAAAAATTTTGTTTAAATATATTTCTTTCAAAATTGTATCGTGTAATAAATATTACACAACCTTATTATATATATATTGTAACATAACAAAATGTTACCTAACCTAAACATATGCTATCAGGTTTAATAAATGCATAATGATAATATAAATAGATAAAGTAATGATAAGAATAACCAAGAAGAGAGGAATCATAGAGGAAGAAAGAAGCAGAAGTGCCACAAGAAACAGTAAACCCAAATACTGTTTGACACTACAACCAGACTATAACTGACACAAACTGATGGACAAATTTAAATTCACTTTAAGCCGTCAATCGAGTCAGTGAATAATGTAAACAGAATATAATATGTTACTAAAAAATGATTAAATAAGAATCTGAATAATGTGAGATCAGAATCAGCATTTGGCTGATAATAAATTAAATATGACTAGTAATTATTGAGGCCAAGAACTAAAATTAGCAATGGTCACAAAATGAAAACTAAGCTATATTTCAATCTCAACTATACTTATGACAAATAAACACGTGTGTAAGAGGGAATCTTATAACAATAAGCTACCTCAGCAAAATTATCGAATTGTGAACTAATAAAAGCTTTGAAGGCAGAATTCCGGTATGAACGGTATGCCTTAACAAGGCCTAGACCAAACGATCATCAATGAGATGATTATTAGGAAGTAATAGAAATGTAGGTCACCTACACAAAACAATTGTTATGCTCAAACATAGCAATAAGTATTATTAAAACGATATGATTTATAATTCAATTGTTAGTTAGTAGAATAGAGCAAATTAATGTGAAACGAAATATCATAGTATGTAAGAACAGTTCATTACAATGTCTAAAGTTAAGGTTTATTCGTAATGTACAGTAATTAAACATCAGTACAGGATTAATAGTGTTCTCACATAAAAGTTCGAGTGATGAAACGCGATGTAGGACACAAACAATATTAGTCAAAGTGTATAATTGCCGATTTTGGTAAACAGACAACGGTGTGAAATAGTGTACCTGAACATTGTTTATGTAGCAATGTCAGTAAAAGTGAAACTAACTCGGTATCAAACTATGTCAAATTAAAGAGGACAAAATATTCTTTAATTTGATGGCGATACCGCCCCAATCGCAACTGTATTAAGTGCGTGAAAGGTGTTAGCATCATTTACAAAATATGTTTAAGAAATTTGGTCGCTAATACCAATAACATCGGTAGCTGTCAATCACTTTAGCGTTTGGCGGTTATAAAAACCGTTTTGACGGTTGGAAAAACCATACGTCACATTCATCACACCTGTCTAAGCCAATGACAAAATTCCTTAGTAATTAACAATATTGCCTAGAGCCGATCAAGATATCGACTATAAAAAGAGCCGGAACGAATTTTCAGCAGACACTTCCTAACTGCATTCGGTGTGACAGGTACGCCGATCTCATATCAACATTTTTAATAACTGATAGCGTCATCACCAGAACACATCAAAGGAAACAGTTCGACAACAACCTACAACTACTTCAAATTATTCAACAAGGAAACATTGTGATTATGTGCAGTATTATTTCATTTTAGTGCGGGAAAAAATAATGAACAGCAGAAAGAATTAAATAGTATTATTTATGATCCTGTAAGTTAGAAGCGGATCGAAATTCTCTGTTCAAGTGCGTGTGCAGTGAATAACGATAATCATTATAATCCGATTATCGAGGTGTTAAATGAGTTTTAATCAAATGATTAAAACCAAAAGGTAACAGTGTAACCATTTATTCATTCTTTGCTACGAGCGCCATAACCTGTACGTTTTAATACACTGATCTGTACTGACGCAAAAACACTGAAACATTTTTTGTTACACCATGTCTAAATTTATTTTATAAATTTGTCAATATTAGTTAAGCTGAATGTTAGTTATAAGTGTTCTCCAAAATATAATCTTCGTAAATCATTAATCAAGCGTGATGAACGCACAACCTATCAAATAGGTTATTTTTATTTGTTTACTTTATAATAGTAACGTCCAAAACAGTACTAGTCAATATCATATCAGAAAACCATTAGCTATTGTGTAGGCATAAATTTCTTTTTTGTGTCTCAAAGAACTTACACCTGAGATTTTAATAATAGTAATGTTTAAAGTAAAAAGAAATATCTGGACTTAACCAGATTTACTGTCTATGTTCTGAGCAAGCCCTACAGGGTATATAATAACTTATTTACAATTGTACATCATTGTATGTTTTTTAATTATATTTGTTTGAATTCTCTATCAAGGGTATGAATAAAATCCCATTGTTAACAGCATAACTCGACTTAATTCATTTCTAACAGATAGTTAAATATGTTATTCAGAAAACTCAAACAACCTTCAGTTGTGATTAAGTACTTGGAATAGCATTGCCATAAAGGTAATAAACCATTATTTTAATTTCTTTAAATCATTAATTGATTCAGTTCAAGGGTTTTACACGGGATTTTCCCAAAATAAATCCATGTGGCGCCCACTATCAAACAAGGCAACTTAACCTTGTAGCTAAAGTGAGTTGGTTTTTGTAAACCGTGTTGACAGCTTATTGAACTTCTAGAAAACACGACCAGGTACGTGAAAGTATATTATATTTATTCTATTGTCCAGACATTACTAGACGTAACGTACTTAGACTATTATCGACCTGGAGGAGAAGTTTCACAGCTAGTATCAACAAGACGATCATCATCATCATCATCATCAAGCGACCAACTATTATACTTTACTTTTAAACTTAAGCAAAGCTAGTATTTAAATAGTATTAACAACACTATTTTATTCGTTTTATCTAAGAGAATTCATTTCAGACAATTATAATTCTACAATTGTAAACACACTTTTAGTAACCTCGAATGTTACATTTTAACTCGCTTTACAGAATTGGTAACCTTCAATTATCAACCACTACAAAATTTGATATATTTCAAAATAATATATTACACATAAATAAATTAAAATTTGTAAAAAGTGGACCATCACAGGTTCATTATATTACAAATTGACGCATCCAACGTGTGGCAGAATTATACACACCCAACACTTTCATTATATTACAAATTGGCTAGCCCAACAGTGGCTTAAAGGGGAGGAGATTCATTATATTACAAATTGGCGCACCAACTAGTGTGGCTTAAAAATATTAAATAAAAATATTTTATATATTGATAAACAGCCCGGTAGACACAAAAGAATAAACATGCCACACACCCATCAATATGATACGAGATATAAGGACAGTCGGGTAGGAGAAATACCACTAGATGCGGAGACATATGAGACACAACCCACACACGAGATGGAAGTCATTACCATGAATAACATCGAAACTCAACCCGAAGAAACACCCCAGGTAGAACCGGAAGTAGAAGTGAGGGTCAACAACCAACCCAAGCAATCTGAGAGACCCGCGCCGTCAGGGGATATAAGCCTACAAGACATAATGAGAGCGATTGTGGAAAATAATAAAAACGTCGAATTAATGAAGGAAGATGGTAGGAAATCTAGTGCGGAGAATCAGAAGAATATCGAGTTATTGAATAAAAATATGGAGTCTATTAGTAAAAATATGGAGTCACTGAAAGAAGACTTGAATAAAAAGATTGACAGTACCCACAGAGCCATGGACATGCTAAACAGTAAAATAGATGACAGCAGTAGGGCCGTGAGAGAAGAATTGAACACCACTTTAATTGAATTTAGCCGGAGGATGGAAGAAGGAAATGAGAAAATCAACACCAGAATAGACATGGAGATAGCGGTCGTAAGGGAAGAAATAATAGAAGTAAACAAAAGGTGCGAACAGCAAGACCAGGACTTAAAGTGAACAAGAGAGGAAATGATGAACGATATCAGATCATGGAGAGAAGAAATCATCCAACAATGGAGGGAAGAAATGAAAAATGATAATAAACCAGCAGAAAAACAACAAGACTCAAATACATTATTAACTGAAAATGGAATTGACAGAAACGAGGAAGATATTCATGACAAGGAGATCGATACCGGAAGTATAGAGAACACTCAGGTAATTGAAGAAGCGGAAGAGTTAGTAACCGAGAAGGAAGAATTAGAACAAAATAATCTGCCAACGTGTGATGATCAAGTGGAGACACAAGAATTACCCAGAAGTAAAAACACCGAACAAGTGAATTTAAAAATTAAAATTCATGAAGAAGGGAACAAAATCATTAAGAAAACGGAAGAAAAGGAGGCGAAGATAAGAAGAATAATACGTCCAAAGAAGACTAGAGTAACAAAAGAATTAATCGAAATGACTCGAAGCGGTCTAGTTAATATGATTTATTTCCCAGTCATCAACCGTAAAGAAGGGACCTATAGGAAGGGGTACCGAAGGAGCTTCATGAAGCTGGATGAAGAGAAGAAATGTGTTCCAACAAAGAGGACTATAACCAATAACATACTTAAAACAAATATTTCCAAAGGGAGAATAATACATTCCAAGAAAAGGAAAGGTTATCAAGAACAACTGGACCGGATCATTGAAGGGTATGCCCAAGAAATAAAAGAATTGCGAAGGAAGAGGGACCAATCAATGGAAAAATCCAACCAGGAAACTAATGACGACCAACCAGAGTTAGGAGAGATACTGGAAGTCAGTAATAACAAAGACCCGGAGTACACTGGACACGTGGATACTAAAAATGATGAGAAGAAGAAGACGAGAAAACAGGAAGCCGATGACTATCTGGTAGCCGCAAAGTGGAAGAACCGCATGATAGCAATAGAGTGGAAAAGCACGAAATAACCCCATGTATGTAAACCATAAAAAATGATTACTATTAAGAGCAGATAAAGTATAATGATAGGCGACATCTATCACCAGAATATGTAGAATATAAAAGAAAAAAAAATATGTTTTAAAAAATGATTACTATAAACAAACTCATTTAGTGATTAGAAGGATCACGTATTAGGCCCAAATTATTGAAGGTAACTAATTGACTATAACAAACCTATTTGCCCTATTGAGTTACAAAAAGTGTGTAGGATTAAGATATAGGCCAAACTATTTGTTACTTGTTAAAAAGGAACCAGATCTATCACAGTAAAGGATAGAAAAATATGTATTGTAAACTAAATAATTTAATGAGAAAAAAGAAAGACATCTATTATGTCATGGAGAGCCAAAAGTGGCATGTGACTAAAATATACCTAGGATAACGACATAAACTTACTTTAAATACTCTTATGTTAGGTTAATTGAGAGAGGAGCTACTACTCTTTGATAACTAAAATGGCTATACTATACTTAGAAAAAAAAATATATATATATAACCAAATGTTTACCAAATGAATATTATAAGTAACTAAATGTTTGTTGCAATTATCAAATATTGCATACTCAATAAAAGAGAATTAAAATCATCCAGAATAAGTGAAAACCACCATCACTTGAAGGAGTAGAGAAGAAGAATAACAAAGAGTGTAATATGAAAGAAGGATATTATTATGGAAAGTAGAGAGAGAGAAAAAAGAATTGTTTATTAAATGAACCATGTAACCCCAAGAATGTCTATAAAATTAAATATCAATATATTGTTATTATATTATCACATTGTGTTGTAATTATCAAATATTGTATGTAGCAAAATATGTCAGAGAACATCTAACCAAGAACATTTTATATATGAATATTGTAAAACCTGATAATTCAGGATAAGTATAAATTACTAGAGAGAGAAAGAAAAACTTGTAAACTATTGTGAAAATAAAATATTATAGACTCTATATGTGAAAGACAACCGCATAATTATATGAGCGTCAATGTAAGTGTGTAATTTTAAGAATACTCAAGTAAACTAAAACAATTGTCAACTAGTATACAAAAGTAACGATACGGCTAATGAAAAAGCATAGTCGAGAATGTCAAGTATGAAAAGAAATAATTACCTGTGAAAAGAAAGTATGTTATAAAGTATAAAAGAAGGAGATGTGATATAAATGAAAACCTCTGATACCTTGAATATTATATTGAAGATATTATATTATTGAAAATGAATGATATGTATTATATTTTATGTGTTGTGATAGTGCAACTATTGCCAGGTGCAATGTTTATTTTTTTCTCAGACAGAGAAGAGTATGCCTCTGAATCTGAGTATGTGTATTGAGGAACGGCAGAGAATGTAAGCCACAGTGAGCCACTCTGATTCCGAACCCACTACAAAAGTTAGGGAGTTATATTGTAATGTATCAAGGGTTATTATGAAAGAAAAAAATCTATGAGGTATAAAATATAAGAACCATTGAAATAATCACAAAGGTAAAGATATGTGTAATAAGAAAGAAAAATGTAATATGATAAGACAGGAAATTGTTAATTTAAGAAATAAGACCTATTGTAATTAGATGACTTAAAATGTAAGCAACTTGAAAAATATACTAGTAAACTAAGAATTATATCACTAGACCAGCAGTCAAGCTAGAGTAACACACGAATAGTATGTTAAAGATCAATGTAAAGAGTACAAGACAAAAAACAGTAGTAATATGTAAGAACTGACATAAAATGATAATTTTATCAAAAGATCAAATTTTTTCTCAAATTATAAATTTTGAGGGGGGAGTATATGTAACATAACAAAATGTTACCTAACCTAAACATATACTATCAGGTTTAATAAATGCATAATGTAATATAAATAGATAAAGTAATGATAAGAATAACCAAGAAGAGAGGAATCATAGAGGAAGAAAGAAGCAGAAGTGCCACAAGAAACAGTAAACCCAAATACTGTTTGACACTACAACCAGACTATAACTGACACAAACTGATGGACAAATTTAAATTCACTTTAAGCTGTCAAGCGAGTCAGTGAATAATGTAAACAGAATATGATATGTTACTAAAAAATGATTAAATAAGAATCTGAATAATGTGAGATCAGAATCAGCATTTGGCTGATAATAAATTAAATATGACTAGTAATTATTGAGGCCAAGAACTAAAATTAGCAATGGTCACAAAATGAAAACGAAGCTATATTTCAATCTCAACTATACTTATGACAAATAAACACGTGTGTAAGAGGGAATCTTATAACAATAAGCTACCTCAGCAAAATTATCGAATTGTGAACTAATAAAAGCTTTGAAGGCAGAATTCCGGTATGAACGGTATGCCTTAACAAGGCCTAGACCAAACGATCATCAATGAGATGATTATTAGGAAGTAATAGAAATGTAGGTCACCTACACAAAACAATTGTTATGCTCAAACATAGCAATAAGTATTATTAAAACGATATGATTTATAATTCAATTGTTAGTTAGTAGAATAGAGCAAATTAATGTGAAACGAAATATCATAGTATGTAAGAACAGTTCATTACAATGTCTAAAGTTAAGGTTTATTCATAATGTACAGTAATTAAACATCAGTACAGGATTAATAGTGTTCTCACATAAACGTTCGAGTGATGAAACGCGATGTAGGACACAAACAATATTAGCCAAAGTGTATAATTGCCGATTTTGGTAAACAGACAATGGTGCGAAATAGTGTACCTGAACATTGTTTATATAGCAATGTCAGTAAAAGTGAAACTAACTCGGTATCAAACAATGTCAAATTAAAGAGGACAAAATATTCTTTAATTTGATGGCGATACCGCCCCAATCGCAACTGTATTAAGTGCGTGAAAGGCGTTAGCATCATTTACAAAATATGTTTAAGAAATTTTGTCGCTAATACCAATAACATCGGTAGCTGTCAATCACTTTAGCGTTTGGCGGTTATAAAAACCGTTTTGACGGTTGGAAAAACCATACGTCACATTCATCACACCTGTCTAAGCCAATGACAAAATTCCTTAGTAATTAACAATATTGCCTAGAGCCGATCAAGATATCGACTATAAAAAGAGCCGGAACGAATTTTCAGCAGACACTTCCTAACTGCATTCGGTGTGACAGGTACGCCGATCTCATATCAACATTTTTAATAACTGATAGCGTCATCACCAGAACACATCAAAGGAAACAGTTCGACAACAACCTACAACTACTTCAAATTATTCAACAAGGAAACATTGTGATTATGTGCAGTATTATTTCATTTTAGTGCGGGAAAAAATAATGAACAGCAGAAAGAATTAAATAGTATTATTTATGATCCTGTAAGTTAGAAGCGGATCGAAATTCTCTGTTCAAGTGCGTGTGCAGTGAATAACGATAATCATTATAATCCGATTATCGAGGTGTTAAATGAGTTTTAATCAAATGATTAAAACCAAAAGGTAACAGTGTAACCATTTATTCATTCTTTGCTACGAGCACCATAACCTGTACGTTTTAATACACTGATCTGTACTGACGCAAAAACACTGAAACATTTTTTATGTTACACCATGTCTAAATTTATTTTATAAATTTGTCAATATTAGTTAAGCTGAATGTTAGTTATAAGTGTTCTCCAAAATATAATCTTCGTAAATCATTAATCAAGCGTGATGAACGCACAACCTATCAAATAGGTTATTTTTATTTGTTTACTTTATAATAGTAACGTCCAAAACAGTACTAGTCAATATCATATCAGAAAACCATTAGCTATTGTGTAGGCATAAATTTCTTTTTTGTGTCTCAAAGAACTTACACCTGAGATTTTAATAATAGTAATGTTTAAAGTAAAAAGAAATATCTGGACTTAACCAGATTTACTGTCTATGTTCTGAGCAAGCCCTACAGGGTATATAATAACTTATTTACAATTTTACATCATTGTAAGATTTTTAATTATATTTGTTTGAATTCTCTATCAAGGGTATGAATAAAATCCCATTGTTAACAGCATAACTCGATTTAATTCATTTCTAACAGATAGTTAAATATGTTATTCAGAAAACTCAAACAACCTTCAGTTGTGATTAAGTACTTGGAATAGCATTGCCATAAAGGTAATAAACCATTATTTTAATTTCTTTAAATCATTAATTGATTCAGTTCAAGGGTTTTACATGGGATTTTCCCAAAATAAATCCGTGTGGCGCCCACTATCAAACAAGGCAACTTAACCTTGTAGCTAAAGTGAGTTGGTTTTTGTAAACCGTGTTGACAGCTTATTGAACTTCTAGAAAACACGACCAGGTACGTGAAAGTATATTATATTTATTCTATTGTCCAGACATTACTAGACGTAACGTACTTAGACTATTATCGACCTGGAGGAGAAGTTTCACAGCTAGTATCAACAAGACGATCATCATCATTATCATCGAGCGACCAACTATTATACTTTACTTTTAAACTTAAGCAAAGCTAGTATTTAAATAGTATTAACAACACTATTTTATTCGTTTTATCTAAGAGAATTCTCTTCAGACAATTATAATTCTACAATTGTAAACACACTTTTAGTAACCTCGAATGATACATTTTAACTCGCTTTACAGAATTGGTAACCTTCAATTATCAACCACTACAAAATTTGATATATTTCAAAATAATATATTACACATAAATAAATTAAAATTTGTAAAAAGTGGACCATCACAGGTTCATTATATTACAAATTGACACATCCAACGTGTGGCAGAATTATACACACCTAACACTTTCATTATATTACAATAAAATATTCTATTTAAACTATTTACTCTACCACATGTAGTCACAACATAACCTTATTTTTACGTCTTATATACTCTTTCGATGCCCACTCTGTTTCTGATTTCTGGCTTATTTTATATAAAAATTTTATATAAAGTCCTTAGTTCGGGCTGCCATTTGTATAAAAACACATTTTTTACTTTTATTGGTTATTAATAATTGTACTTTATAGTTGTGTACTTACCACTATTACTTCTCTCTAGGGTCCCAGAGTTCGTTCATAAGCGAGGCCAGAAACGGTGTGGGGGTACGAAATAAATACTCTAACGACATATATAGTGAAAGGAAAATTTTTGTTTAATTTTTTCTAAATTATCGTTACTCACAGTTACACCCCACATAGTTGCATGCTATTCTATTTTGGAAACAAAGCACATTGCCATTTGCCATGAGGCGTAGTTATAGAATCGAATTAAAATCTCTTTCCCATTTATAATTTTATAAACATAATCCCACCCAAAATATAAACGTAATCAATCATTTCTTTCCATATTTTTAATTAAGGGTACAAACTATTTCCTTGATTATTAGCAAAACCATATTAAAATATAAATACAAATTAACATAAACATATTATATTTATGAAAGCTGCCCAGCCTGCTCGTGCACACATACATTCAATTTTAAAATCCCCTTTAAAGATAAATACGCCCCATTTTAATTAAAATTGATACATATACCCCTGCCGGCCACGTGGAGTCTCCCCGACTTCGTGTTGCATCACTCACAATTTTGATCGGTATGTCCGAAAACAATTCCTAATGTCATCTTCTTCTGATAACCGCTCACTACCGCATTTTTACCAAAACGACACTCACTTTTATTTGATGTTAAAATGTTATTGTTGAGCCCTGTTTTGCGGGCTGCCTGCGCAGGCTAGCTTCAGTGAGAGACTGCGAGAGGCGCCTCTAAGTCTCCTCTACTAGATTGTGGTCGGACAAAGTGGAAAGCAATGCCTTGTGTTTCTTAGTCATAGTTACTGTTCAGCCAACACATGGGTTTTTCGTGTTTTAGACGTGGACGATATTCAGTGTTCACTGGTCGATGTCACAAATGTGGGCAGGACTAAGTTTCGTTTCCGTCACCTTCGATACACGTGGCGAAAAATATTGTCTCTGGGCCATGTTGTTTTACACAACTCGGCGTCGTTTGCGCATCTGCTGGTGGTTTTTGTGCGTTTGTGTGTGTGTGTCACACAATCGCAAAGTTCTAAGAATCGTCAACCCGCACATTCCATTTCAATTGTTTTATCACCGTTTCTTTGTTCGAACCAAGCTTTTATATAACACGTGGCTGTCCCCGCATATGAAGTGAATATTTTAATAAAATAAAACCCGAAGTTAATAAAATAAAAAGCCCCCCTTTTTGCCCCATTACAACCCCCCCCCCAATGAAAGATCTTCTGTCGAAACAGAAGAAATCTCATTGCTAAATCCCTAAGAGGATCGGTGAGGATATGGTGCCAACGACCCCCCATTTACTCTTATACATCATGGGTAAACTACCCCCCTGGCTCGGCGACTATGGCCACATCTGAACGAGATTACTGGACTTCTCTATACGAGATCCCAACACCATAAAATCGAACAGACACGCACCACAGCACACCTAACCTTCTCACATGCCACCCCAAAATCCAAACCCCTTGTCTTATACCATGCCAGATCCTCAACCGATATGTTCCCCCATACCATGCACACTGGGCTGCCTTTAGCAGTTACTGGGCTTGTACACACTCTTATAATATCTTATAAACAAACTCATCATTTAAAAGTCACAAAATATTTATCTTTAAATTCACAATTCTTTTAAGTTCAAAATCAGATTGTCATATTATTATTTTCATCAAAACCAAAAAAAATCTTTTATCTACATTTATCAATTTTCTTCATTACTATTAATACTCAGAAAAACAAACAAATTTAACCTCCACTTAAAACATGAATTCATTTATCCTAACATGTGATTATACATACATACTAAACAATATAATTCAATAAAACCCTAGTAATACACATAAACAATAACACAATCAAAATTCAAAACATCAATTAGATGGCAGGCACAAAAAATCAAAAAAAAATTTTTTTTTCCCAAAAAAAATTTAAATTTATTAAAATATACTTTTCTCAATATTAAGAAAATTTAAAATTATTTAAATTAATTAAACAACAAAATTCGCATTACTTCATTGCCAAAACTGGTCTAGTTTACAACATCACCCATCAGCTGATCAAACTGGGTCAAGTCAACGACCTTGACCTACATCGGTTATACATAGGCTACCTCAGAAAATACATTAAACATCTTCAAAATTTTTATCTTCAAACATAATAAAATATGACATTTAAAATTAACATAGTATTATTATAATTAACAATAAAATTGACATTTAAATTACTCAAAATTACATATTTTACCACGTTACTTTATTCTCAACTTCCATTAGTTTGGGTGATCTAATTATTCACAACAGCGTGATTGTATCAACTTAGCATTTATATATATATATATATATATATATATATATATATATATATATATATAATCTCCCCTCTGACTCTAACATCACTAACAGCTTTAGCTAATATGACACCCACCTCTATCAAAAACATCATAATAAACATAATACATTCATAATTAACATTGCGATTATTACATTAAAATAACCAAATCACATTTAACTTTGGTCAAAATCTACACACCCTACATCTTTAAACTTGCGTATAAAATTATAAACATTACATTTTAATTTCATTTGAACTTTTATTAATTAGCCATCAATTATTTATCATTTAATTCTATAAAATTCAAATTTATTATTAACATTCATTTTACATTATATTTCATCTCTTATTATATTTCTACTATGAATTTTCTACTTAACCCTTCACATTTTGATCATTGATTAGTCTGGGTGACACCTGTATTCTCTATGCTTTCAATTGAATAGACATTTATAATCTTACTCCCCTTCTTCCTACTAACAACCAGATTTACAAATTATGACACCAATCTCTCAATTATAAACACCTTCACTAATTCCACTTACCTCTGGCACCGCTCGTCTTTGTACTAGGACGTGTGTTCCCAACCTGGCCATATACATACCTAAACATTTGCCCTCCAAAATATCGGCAAACACTCCCTTAAACTACTCTGTCACTTGCCACAACGCCGCACGCTGGTCTCTCGCCACGCCGCACGCTGATCACTCCTTACACCACTACCCTGACTACAAAATATCACCATCAACAAATATATTTACCATTCACTTTACTCACCTCTTTACATATAATCACTAACCACTTTGTCTCTAAATATCTAACACTATTTTTGTGTGTTACCGGTATTTCAAAATTCTTATTCTCTCTAACTCCCATGAACTTTAATTCTGCTTAACTCACCTGCCTTATTTCATTATCACCCAAACCCTTTTTACAACATTTCACCTTGATATAACACTAGAAAATTCATCACTTCTCCCCTTATAATAATATACCTCAATTTGAACCTACTATCTGTTTAATCATCTACTAATCATTATAGAATCTTAATTTCATAAAATCATTTAACTTCATTATCAAACTTTCTTTTGTACAACCTTAATTAAGTAATTAATTTTAAATGATTTAATTCAATTGTTTAAAAGTTCACAATTACTTTCATCACTTATTTAGTCTGTAAAATTTTATAATTATTATTAATTTATACTAATTAATTGAAAATTTAAATTAATTGATAATTAATGTTATCAATTTCTACTACATATACACATTGTTTACATAGCACATAGTACACCATAATGTAGTACACAAATACATTTAACATAATGACATCAACACATAAAAGAATATACAGTCCAACTTATTATTTATCATTAAGCACAAATCGTTTCATAAGACAATCCATTTCAAAACCACACTATTCACATAATTAAATGTTCATAAACAATAAACAATCACCCTCCATCGTCGAATAACAGTCTAATCTTATGATTATACCATTCATTTGCAATCAAATACATTATCTCATGACTATCAACATAATGATTATCTATATTGTCATATTCTTCCACAATGTCATTTGAATTAATATGATTATTCCATATTATTCTATCATGTACCTGGTCACGCTCGAGTATAGTCCTGTCGCCTTTAGTATATTCTGTTAAAATCGGGTAAGTTATATTATCATCTTTAACCTCATCTACTGCTATCTCAATTCCACTATAAGGTAAGTACTCGTTATTATTATTACTTCTCTCTCCGCCTAACGTTTCTACGAATTCTTCATAATTTCTGTGTACTTTAATTATCTCTATTTCTCTCTTTCTCTCTCTCTCAATATCGTTATCACTATCAACATCTACATAATCATTTTCTAACACCATATTTTTACTTCTATTATCATTGTTATCACTTGTAAACCCATTATTTAAATCATTTCCACTACTACTTACCTTGTCACCTTTGTTCGATTTTAATTTGTCTATTACTTTCTTATTTTCTAATTCTATTTTGTCTAACCGTGTCTCTATTTCACTTAATCTTTTATCATAATTACAGCTTTGTTCTTTAATTTCTTTTTTCATTTCATCAAATTTGGCATTTAAATTATTTTGGACTTCTCTAATTTCACTTTTCTGTTCGTTAAATTTTTCATCAAGTTTACTAAATTTTTGATTAAAAAGCATTTGCATCATTTTCATTATTTCATTATCTTCAGCCCTGTTAGTCGGGACTGGCGTTGAGTGAATAATTCCTTCACTCATGATTTGTGACTCAGTCATGCTTGTCTGGCTATCATTTGCACTGTCAGTGATGCTGACATTTTCCTTATTGTCTGCCATTATTGAGAAAAAAATTTTGTTTAAATATATTTCTTTCAAAATTTTATCGTGTAATAAATATTACACAACCTTATTATCTATATAAAATATTCTATTTAAACTATTTACTCTACCACATGTAGTCACAACATAACCTTATTTTTACGTCTTATATACTCTTTCGATACCCACTCTGTTTCTGATTTCTGGCTTATTTTATATAAAGTCCTTAGTTCGGGCTGCCATTTGTATAAAAACACATTTTTTACTTTTATTGGTTATTAATAATTATACTTTATAGTTGTGTACTTACCACTATTACTTCTCTCTAGGGTCCCAGAGTTCGTTCATAAGCGAGGCCAGAAACAGTGTGGGGGTACGAAATAAATACTCTAACGACATATATAGTGAAAGGAAAACTTTTGTTTAATTTTTTCTAAATTATCATTACTCACAGTTACACCCCACATAGTTGCATGCTATTCTATTTTGGAAACAAAGCACATTGCCATTTGCCATGAGCCGTAGTTATAGAATCGAATTAAAATCTCTTTCCCATTTATAATTTTATAAACAAAATCCCACCCAAAATATAAACGTAATCAATCATTTCTTTCCATATTTTTAATTAAGGGTACAAACTATTTCCTTGATTATTAGCAAAACCATATTAAAATATAAATACAAATTAACATAAACATATTATATTTATGAAAGCTGCCCAGCCTGCCCGTGCACACATACATTCAATTTTAAAATCCCCTTTAAAGATAAATACGCCCCATTTTAATTAAAATTGATACATATACCCCTGCCGGCCACGTGGAGTCTCCCCGACTTCGTGTTGCATCACTCACAATTTTGATCGGTATGTCCGAAAACAATTCCTAATGTCATCTTCTTCTGATAACCGCTCACTACCGCATTTTTACCAAAACGACACTCACTTTTATTTGATGTTAAAATGTTATTGTTGAGCCCTGTTTTGCGGGCTGCCTGCGCAGGCTAGCTTCAGTGAGAGACTGCGAGAGGCGTCTCTAAGTCTCCTCTACTAGATTGTGGTCGGACAAAGTGGAAAGCAATGCCTTGTGTTTCTTAGTCATAGTTACTGTTCAGCCAACACATGGGTTTTTCGTGTTTTAGACGTGGACGATATTCAGTGTTCACTGGTCGATGTCACAAATGTGGGCAGGACTAAGTTTCGTTTCCGTCACCTTCGATACACGTGGCGAAAAATATTGTCTCTGGGCCATGTTGTTTTACACAACTCGGCGTCGTTTGCGCATCTGCTGGTGGTTGTGCGTTTGTGTGTGTGTGTCACACAATCGCAAAGTTCTAAGAATCGTCAACCCGCACATTCCATTTCAATTGTTTTATCACCGTTTCTTTGTTCGAACCAAGCTTTTATATAACACGTGGCTGTCCCCGCAGATGAAGTGAATATTTTAATAAAATAAAACCCGAAGTTAATAAAATAAAAAGCCCCCATTTTACCCCATTACAATACCCCCCCCATGAGAGATCTTCTGTCGAAACAGAAGAAATCTCATTGCTAAACCCCTAAGAGGATCGGTGAGGATATGGTGCCAACGACCCCCATTTGCTCTTATACATCATGGGTAAACTACCCCCTGGCTCGGCGACTATGGCCACATCTGAACGAGATTACTGGACTTCTCTATACGAGATCCCAACACCATAAAATCGAACAGACACGCACCACAGCACACCTAACCTTCTAACATGCCACCCCAAAATCCAAACCCCTTGTCTTATACCATGCCAGATCCTCAACCGATATGTTCCCCCTTACCATGCACACTGGGCTGCCTTTAGCAGTTACTGGGCTTGTACACACTCTTATAATATCTTATAAACAAACTCATCATTTAAAAGTCACAAAATATTTATCTTTAAATTCACAATTCTTTTAAGTTCTAAATCAGATTGTCATATTATTTTCATCAAAACCAAAAAAAAACTTTTATCTACATTTATCAATTTTCTTCATTACTATTAATACTCAGAAAAACAAACAAATTTAACCTCCACTTAAAACATGAATTCATTTATCCTAACATGTGATTATACATACATACTAAACAATATAATTAAATAAAACCCTAGTAATACACATAAACAATAACACAATCAAAATTCAAAACATCAATTAGATGGCAGGCACAAAAAATAAAAAAAAAAATTTTTTGTCAAAAAAAAATTTGAATTTATTACAATATACTTTTCTCAATATTAAGAAAATTTAAAATTATTTAAATTAATTAAACAACAAAATTCGCATTACTTCATTGCCAAAACTGGTCTAGTTTACAACATCACCCATCAGCTGATCAAACTGGGTCAAGTCAACGACCTTGACCTACATCGGTTATACATAGGCTACCTCAGAAAATACATTAAACATCTTCAAAATTTTTATCTTCAAACACAATAAAACATAATAAAATATGACATTTAAAATTAACATAGTATTATTATAATTAACAATAAAACTGACATTTAAATTACTCAAAATTACATATTTTACCACGTTACTTTATTCTCAACTTCCATTAGTTTGGGTGATCTAATTATTCACAACAACGTGATTGTATCAACTTAGCATTTATATATATATATAATCTCCCCTCTTACTCTAACATCACTAACAGCTTTAGCTAATATGACACCCACCTCTAACAAAAACATCATAATAAACATAATACATTCCTAATTAACATTGCGATTATTACATTAAAATAACCAAATCACATTTAACTTTGGTCAAAATCTACACACCCTAACTCTTTAAACTTGCGTATAAAATTATAAACATTACATTTTAATTTCAATTGAACTTTTATTAATTAGCCATCAATTATTTATCATTTAATTCTATAAAATTCAAATTTATTATTAACATTCATTTTACATTATATTTCATCTCTTATTACATTTCTACTATGAATTTTCTACTTAACCCTTCACAATTTGATCATTGATTAGTCTGGGTGACACCTGTATTCTCTATGCTTTCAATTGAATAGACATTTATAATCTTACTCCCCTTCTTCCTACTAACAACCAGATTTACAAATTAGGACACCAATCCTCAATTATAAACACCTTCACTAATTCCACTTACCTCTGGCACCGCTCGTCTTTGTACTAGGACGTGTGTTCCCAACCTGGCTATATACATACCTAACCATTTGCCCTCCAAAATATCGGCAAACACTCCCTTAAACTACTCTGTCACTTGCCACAACGCCGCACGCTGGTCTCTCGCCACGCCGCACGCTGATCACTCCTTACACCACTACCCTGACTACAAAATATCACCATCAACAAATATATTTACCATTCACTTTACTCACCTCTTTACATATAATCACTAACCACTGTGTCTCTAAATATCTAACACTATTTTTGTTTGTTACCGGTATTTCAAAATTCTTATTCTCTCTAACTCCCATGAACTTTAATTCTGCTTAACTCACCTGCCTTATTTCATTATCACCCAAACCCTTTTTACAACATTTCACCTTGATATAACACTAGAAAATTCATCACTTCTCCCCTTATAATAATATACCTCAATTTGAACCTACTATCTGTTTAATCATCTACTAATCATTATAGAATCTTAATTTCATAAAATCATTTAACTTCATTATCAAACTTTCTTTTGTACAACCTTAATTAAGTAATTAATTTTAAATGATTTAATTCAATTGTTTAAAAGTTCACAATTACTTTCATCGCTTATTTAGTCTGTAAAATTTTATAATTATTATTAATTTATACTAATTAATTGAAAATTTAAATTAATTGATAATTAATGTTATCAATTTCTACTACATATACACATTGTTTACATAGCACATAGTACACCATAATGTAGTACACAAATACATTTAACATAATGACATCAACACATAAAAGAATATACAGTCCAACTTATTATTTATCATTAAGCACAAATCGTTTCATAAGACAATCCATTTCAAAACCACACTATTCACATAATTAAATGTTCATAAACAATAAACAATCACCCTCCATCGTCGAATAACAGTCTAATCTTATGATTATACCATTCATTTGCAATCAAATACATTATCTCATGATTATCAACATAATGATTATCTATATTGTCATATTCTTCCACAATGTCATTTGAATTAATATGATTATTCCATATTATTCTATCATGTACCTGGTCACGCTCGAGTATAGTCCTGTCGCCTTTAGTATATTCTGTTAAAATCGGGTAAGTTATATTATCATCTTTAACCTCATCTACTGCTATCTCAATTCCACTATAAGGTAAGTACTCGTTATTATTATTACTTCTCTCTCCGCCTAACCTTTCTACGAATTCTTCATAATTTCTCTGTACTTTAATTATCTCTATTTCTCTCTTTCTCTCTCTCTCAATATCGTTATCACTATCAACATCTACATAATCATTTTCTAACACCATATTTTTACTTCTATTATCATTGTTATCACTTGTAAACCCATTATTTAAATCATTTCCACTACTACTTACCTTGTCACCTTTGTTCGATTTTAATTTGTCTATTACTTTCTTATTTTCTAATTCTATTTTGTCTAACCGTGTCTCTATTTCACTTAATCTTTTATCATAATTACAGCTTTGTTCTTTAATTTCTTTTTTCATTTCATCAAATTTGGCATTTAAATTATTTTGGACTTCTCTAATTTCACTTTTCTGTTCGTTAAATTTTTCATCAAGTTTACTAAATTTTTGATTAAAAAGCATTTGCATCATTTTCATTATTTCATTATCTTCAGCCCTGTTAGTCGGGACTGGCGTTGAGTGAATAATTCCTTCACTCATGATTTGTGACTCAGTCATGCTTGTCTGGCTATCATTTGCACTGTCAGTGATGCTGACATTTTCCTTATTGTCTGCCATTATTGAGAAAAAAATTTTGTTTAAATATATTTCTTTCAAAATTTTATCGTGTAATAAATATTACACAACCTTATTATCTATATAAAATATTCTATTTAAACTATTTACTCTACCACATGTAGTCACAACATAACCTTATTTTTACGTCTTATATACTCTTTCGATACCCACTCTGTTTCTGATTTCTGGCTTATTTTATATAAAGTCCTTAGTTCGGGCTGCCATTTGTATAAAAACACATTTTTTACTTTTATTGGTTATTAATAATTATACTTTATAGTTGTGTACTTACCACTATTACTTCTCTCTAGGGTCCCAGAGTTCGTTCATAAGCGAGGCCAGAAACAGTGTGGGGGTACGAAATAAATACTCTAACGACATATATAGTGAAAGGAAAACTTTTGTTTAATTTTTTCTAAATTATCGTTACTCACAGTTACACCCCACATAATTGCATGCTATTCTATTTTGGAAACAAAGCACATTGCCATTTGCCATGAGGCGTAGTTATAGAATCGAATTAAAATCTCTTTCCCATTTATAATTTTATAAACAAAATCCCACCCAAAATATAAACGTAATCAATCATTTCTTTCCATATTTTTAATTAAGGGTACAAACTATTTCCTTGATTATTAGCAAAACCATATTAAAATATAAATACAAATTAACATAAACATATTATATTTATGAAAGCTGCCCAGCCTGCCCGTGCACACATACATTCAATTTTAAAATCCCCTTTAAAGATAAATACGCCCCATTTTAATTAAAATTGATACATATACCCCTGCCGGCCACGTGGAGTCTCCCCGACTTCGTGTTGCATCACTCACAATTTTGATCGGTATGTCCGAAAACAATTCCTAATGTCATCTTCTTCTGATAACCGCTCACTACCGCATTTTTACCAAAACGACACTCACTTTTATTTGATGTTAAAATGTTATTGTTGAGCCCTGTTTTGCGGGCTGCCTGCGCAGGCTAGCTTCAGTGAGAGACTGCGAGAGGCGTCTCTAAGTCTCCTCTACTAGATTGTGGTCGGACAAAGTGGAAAGCAATGCCTTGTGTTTCTTAGTCATAGTTACTGTTCAGCCAACACATGGGTTTTTCGTGTTTTAGACGTGGACGATATTCAGTGTTCACTGGTCGATGTCACAAATGTGGGCAGGACTAAGTTTCGTTTCCATCACCTTCGATACACGTGGCGAAAAATATTGTCTCTGGGCCATGTTGTTTTACACAACTCGGCGTCGTTTGCGCATCTGCTGGTGGTTGTGCGTTTGTGTGTGTGTGTCACACAATCGCAAAGTTCTAAGAATCGTCAACCCGCACATTCCATTTCAATTGTTTTATCACCGTTTCTTTGTTCGAACCAAGCTTTTATATAACACGTGGCTGTCCCCGCAGATGAAGTGAATATTTTAATAAAATAAAACCCGAAGTTAATAAAATAAAAAGCCCCCATTTTGCCCCATTACAATACCCCCCCCAATTAGAGATCTTCTGTCGAAACAGAAGAAATCTCATTGCTAAACCCCTAAGAGGATCGGTGAGGATATGGTGCCAACCACCCCCATTTGCTCTTATACATCATGGGTAAACTACCCCCTGGCTCGGCGACTATGGCCACATCTGAACGAGATTACTGGACTTCTCTATACGAGATCCCAACACCATAAAATCGAACAGACACGCACCACAGCACACCTAACCTTCTAACATGCCACCCCAAAATCCAAACCCCTTGTCTTATACCATGCCAGATCCTCAACCGATATGTTCCCCCTTACCATGCACACTGGGCTGCCTTTAGCAGTTACTGGGCTTGTACACACTCTTATAATATCTTATAAAAAAACTCATCATTTAAAAGTCACAAAATATTTATCTTTAAATTCACAATTCTTTTAAGTTCTAAATCAGATTGTCATATTATTATTTTCATCAAAACCAAAAAAAAACTTTTATCTACATTTATCAATTTTCTTCATTACTATTAATACTCAGAAAAACAAACAAATTTAACCTCCACTTAAAACATGAATTCATTTATCCTAACATGTGATTATACATACATACTAAACAATATAATTAAATAAAACCCTAGTAATACACATAAACAATAACACAATCAAAATTCAAAACATCAATTAGATGGCAGGCACAAAAAATAAAAAAAAAAATTTTTTGTCAAAAAAAAATTTGAATTTATTACAATATACTTTTCTCAATATTAAGAAAATTTAAAATTATTTAAATTAATTGAACAACAAAATTCGCATTACTTCATTGCCAAAACTGGTCTAGTTTACAACATCACCCATCAGCTGATCAAACTGGGTCAAGTCAACGACCTTGACCTACATCGGTTATACATAGGCTACCTCAGAAAATACATTAAACATCTTCAAAATTTTTATCTTCAAACACAATAAAACATAATAAAATATGACATTTAAAATTAACATAGTATTATTATAATTAACAATAAAACTGACATTTAAATTACTCAAAATTACATATTTTACCACGTTACTTTATTCTCAACTTCCATTAGTTTGGGTGATCTAATTATTCACAACAACGTGATTGTATCAACTTAGCATTTATATATATATATAATCTCCCCTCTTACTCTAACATCACTAACAGCTTTAGCTAATATGACACCCACCTCTAACAAAAACATCATAATAAACATAATACATTCCTAATTAACATTGCGATTATTACATTAAAATAACCAAATCACATTTAACTTTGGTCAAAATCTACACACCCTAACTCTTTAAACTTGCGTATAAAATTATAAACATTACATTTTAATTTCAATTGAACTTTTATTAATTAGCCATCAATTATTTATCATTTAATTCTATAAAATTCAAATTTATTATTAACATTCATTTTACATTATATTTCATCTCTTATTACATTTCTACTATGAATTTTCTACTTAACCCTTCACAATTTGATCATTGATTAGTCTGGGTGACACCTGTATTCTCTATGCTTTCAATTGAATAGACATTTATAATCTTACTCCCCTTCTTCCTACTAACAACCAGATTTACAAATTAGGACACCAATCCTCAATTATAAACACCTTCACTAATTCCACTTACCTCTGGCACCGCTCGTCTTTGTACTAGGACGTGTGTTCCCAACCTGGCTATATACATACCTAACCATTTGCCCTCCAAAATATCGGCAAACACTCCCTTAAACTACTCTGTCACTTGCCACAACGCCGCACGCTGGTCTCTCGCCACGCCGCACGCTGATCACTCCTTACACCACTACCCTGACTACAAAATATCACCATCAACAAATATATTTACCATTCACTTTACTCACCTCTTTACATATAATCACTAACCACTGTGTCTCTAAATATCTAACACTATTTTTGTTTGTTACCGGTATTTCAAAATTCTTATTCTCTCTAACTCCCATGAACTTTAATTCTGCTTAACTCACCTGCCTTATTTCATTATCACCCAAACCCTTTTTACAACATTTCACCTTGATATAACACTAGAAAATTCATCACTTCTCCCCTTATAATAATATACCTCAATTTGAACCTACTATCTGTTTAATCATCTACTAATCATTATAGAATCTTAATTTCATAAAATCATTTAACTTCATTATCAAACTTTCTTTTGTACAACCTTAATTAAGTAATTAATTTTAAATGATTTAATTCAATTGTTTAAAAGTTCACAATTACTTTCATCGCTTATTTAGTCTGTAAAATTTTATAATTATTATTAATTTATACTAATTAATTGAAAATTTAAATTAATTGATAATTAATGTTATCAATTTCTACTACATATACACATTGTTTACATAGCACATAGTACACCATAATGTAGTACACAAATACATTTAACATAATGACATCAACACATAAAAGAATATACAGTCCAACTTATTATTTATCATTAAGCACAAATCGTTTCATAAGACAATCCATTTCAAAACCACACTATTCACATAATTAAATGTTCATAAACAATAAACAATCACCCTCCATCGTCGAATAACAGTCTAATCTTATGATTATACCATTCATTTGCAATCAAATACATTATCTCATGATTATCAACATAATGATTATCTATATTGTCATATTCTTCCACAATGTCATTTGAATTAATATGATTATTCCATATTATTCTATCATGTACCTGGTCACGCTCGAGTATAGTCCTGTCGCCTTTAGTATATTCTGTTAAAATCGGGTAAGTTATATTATCATCTTTAACCTCATCTACTGCTATCTCAATTCCACTATAAGGTAAGTACTCGTTATTATTATTACTTCTCTCTCCGCCTAACCTTTCTACGAATTCTTCATAATTTCTCTGTACTTTAATTATCTCTATTTCTCTCTTTCTCTCTCTCTCAATATCGTTATCACTATCAACATCTACATAATCATTTTCTAACACCATATTTTTACTTCTATTATCATTGTTATCACTTGTAAACCCATTATTTAAATCATTTCCACTACTACTTACCTTGTCACCTTTGTTCGATTTTAATTTGTCTATTACTTTCTTATTTTCTAATTCTATTTTGTCTAACCGTGTCTCTATTTCACTTAATCTTTTATCATAATTACAGCTTTGTTCTTTAATTTCTTTTTTCATTTCATCAAATTTGGCATTTAAATTATTTTGGACTTCTCTAATTTCACTTTTCTGTTCGTTAAATTTTTCATCAAGTTTACTAAATTTTTGATTAAAAAGCATTTGCATCATTTTCATTATTTCATTATCTTCAGCCCTGTTAGTCGGGACTGGCGTTGAGTGAATAATTCCTTCACTCATGATTTGTGACTCAGTCATGCTTGTCTGGCTATCATTTGCACTGTCAGTGATGCTGACATTTTCCTTATTGTCTGCCATTATTGAGAAAAAAATTTTGTTTAAATATATTTCTTTCAAAATTTTATCGTGTAATAAATATTACACAACCTTATTATCTATATAAAATATTCTATTTAAACTATTTACTCTACCACATGTAGTCACAACATAACCTTATTTTTACGTCTTATATACTCTTTCGATACCCACTCTGTTTCTGATTTCTGGCTTATTTTATATAAAGTCCTTAGTTCGGGCTGCCATTTGTATAAAAACACATTTTTTACTTTTATTGGTTATTAATAATTATACTTTATAGTTGTGTACTTACCACTATTACTTCTCTCTAGGGTCCCAGAGTTCGTTCATAAGCGAGGCCAGAAACAGTGTGGGGGTACGAAATAAATACTCTAACGACATATATAGTGAAAGGAAAACTTTTGTTTAATTTTTTCTAAATTATCGTTACTCACAGTTACACCCCACATAATTGCATGCTATTCTATTTTGGAAACAAAGCACATTGCCATTTGCCATGAGGCGTAGTTATAGAATCGAATTAAAATCTCTTTCCCATTTATAATTTTATAAACAAAATCCCACCCAAAATATAAACGTAATCAATCATTTCTTTCCATATTTTTAATTAAGGGTACAAACTATTTCCTTGATTATTAGCAAAACCATATTAAAATATAAATACAAATTAACATAAACATATTATATTTATGAAAGCTGCCCAGCCTGCCCGTGCACACATACATTCAATTTTAAAATCCCCTTTAAAGATAAATACGCCCCATTTTAATTAAAATTGATACATATACCCCTGCCGGCCACGTGGAGTCTCCCCGACTTCGTGTTGCATCACTCACAATTTTGATCGGTATGTCCGAAAACAATTCCTAATGTCATCTTCTTCTGATAACCGCTCACTACCGCATTTTTACCAAAACGACACTCACTTTTATTTGATGTTAAAATGTTATTGTTGAGCCCTGTTTTGCGGGCTGCCTGCGCAGGCTAGCTTCAGTGAGAGACTGCGAGAGGCGTCTCTAAGTCTCCTCTACTAGATTGTGGTCGGACAAAGTGGAAAGCAATGCCTTGTGTTTCTTAGTCATAGTTACTGTTCAGCCAACACATGGGTTTTTCGTGTTTTAGACGTGGACGATATTCAGTGTTCACTGGTCGATGTCACAAATGTGGGCAGGACTAAGTTTCGTTTCCATCACCTTCGATACACGTGGCGAAAAATATTGTCTCTGGGCCATGTTGTTTTACACAACTCGGCGTCGTTTGCGCATCTGCTGGTGGTTGTGCGTTTGTGTGTGTGTGTCACACAATCGCAAAGTTCTAAGAATCGTCAACCCGCACATTCCATTTCAATTGTTTTATCACCGTTTCTTTGTTCGAACCAAGCTTTTATATAACACGTGGCTGTCCCCGCAGATGAAGTGAATATTTTAATAAAATAAAACCCGAAGTTAATAAAATAAAAAGCCCCCATTTTGCCCCATTACAATACCCCCCCAATTAGAGATCTTCTGTCGAAACAGAAGAAATCTCATTGCTAAACCCCTAAGAGGATCGGTGAGGATATGGTGCCAACCACCCCCATTTGCTCTTATACATCATGGGTAAACTACCCCCTGGCTCGGCGACTATGGCCACATCTGAACGAGATTACTGGACTTCTCTATACGAGATCCCAACACCATAAAATCGAACAGACACGCACCACAGCACACCTAACCTTCTAACATGCCACCCCAAAATCCAAACCCCTTGTCTTATACCATGCCAGATCCTCAACCGATATGTTCCCCCTTACCATGCACACTGGGCTGCCTTTAGCAGTTACTGGGCTTGTACACACTCTTATAATATCTTATAAACAAACTCATCATTTAAAAGTCACAAAATATTTATCTTTAAATTCACAATTCTTTTAAGTTCTAAATCAGATTGTCATATTATTATTTTCATCAAAACCAAAAAAAAACTTTTATCTACATTTATCAATTTTCTTCATTACTATTAATACTCAGAAAAACAAACAAATTTAACCTCCACTTAAAACATGAATTCATTTATCCTAACATGTGATTATACATACATACTAAACAATATAATTAAATAAAACCCTAGTAATACACATAAACAATAACACAATCAAAATTCAAAACATCAATTAGATGGCAGGCACAAAAAATAAAAAAAAAAATTTTTTGTCAAAAAAAAATTTGAATTTATTACAATATACTTTTCTCAATATTAAGAAAATTTAAAATTATTTAAATTAATTGAACAACAAAATTCGCATTACTTCATTGCCAAAACTGGTCTAGTTTACAACATCACCCATCAGCTGATCAAACTGGGTCAAGTCAACGACCTTGACCTACATCGGTTATACATAGGCTACCTCAGAAAATACATTAAACATCTTCAAAATTTTTATCTTCAAACACAATAAAACATAATAAAATATGACATTTAAAATTAACATAGTATTATTATAATTAACAATAAAACTGACATTTAAATTACTCAAAATTACATATTTTACCACGTTACTTTATTCTCAACTTCCATTAGTTTGGGTGATCTAATTATTCACAACAACGTGATTGTATCAACTTAGCATTTATATATATATATAATCTCCCCTCTGACTCTAACATCACTAACAGCTTTAGCTAATATGACACCCACCTCTAACAAAAACATCATAATAAACATAATACATTCATAATTAACATTGCGATTATTACATTAAAATAACCAAATCACATTTAACTTTGGTCAAAATCTACACACCCTAACTCTTTAAACTTGCGTATAAAATTATAAACATTACATTTTAATTTCAATTGAACTTTTATTAATTAGCCATCAATTATTTATCATTTAATTCTATAAAATTCAAATTTATTATTAACATTCATTTTACATTATATTTCATCTCTTATTACATTTCTACTATGAATTTTCTACTTAACCCTTCACAATTTGATCATTGATTAGTCTGGGTGACACCTGTATTCTCTATGCTTTCAATTGAATAGACATTTATAATCTTACTCCCCTTCTTCCTACTAACAACCAGATTTACAAATTATGACACCAATCCTCAATTATAAACACCTTCACTAATTCCACTTACCTCTGGCACCGCTCGTCTTTGTACTAGGACGTGTGTTCCCAACCTGGCTATATACATACCTAACCATTTGCCCTCCAAAATATCGGCAAACACTCCCTTAAACTACTCTGTCACTTGCCACAACGCCGCACGCTGGTCTCTCGCCACGCCGCACGCTGATCACTCCTTACACCACTACCCTGACTACAAAATATCACCATCAACAAATATATTTACCATTCACTTTACTCACCTCTTTACATATAATCACTAACCACTGTGTCTCTAAATATCTAACACTATTTTTGTGTGTTACCGGTATTTCAAAATTCTTATTCTCTCTAACTCCCATGAACTTTAATTCTGCTTAACTCACCTGCCTTATTTCATTATCACCCAAACCCTTTTTACAACATTTCACCTTGATATAACACTAGAAAATTCATCACTTCTCCCCTTATAATAATATACCTCAATTTGAACCTACTATCTGTTTAATCATCTACTAATCATTATAGAATCTTAATTTCATAAAATCATTTAACTTCATTATCAAACTTTCTTTTGTACAACCTTAATTAAGTAATTAATTTTAAATGATTTAATTCAATTGTTTAAAAGTTCACAATTACTTTCATCGCTTATTTAGTCTGTAAAATTTTATAATTATTATTAATTTATACTAATTAATTGAAAATTTAAATTAATTGATAATTAATGTTATCAATTTCTACTACATATACACATTGTTTACATAGCACATAGTACACCATAATGTAGTACACAAATACATTTAACATAATGACATCAACACATAAAAGAATATACAGTCCAACTTATTATTTATCATTAAGCACAAATCGTTTCATAAGACAATCCATTTCAAAACCACACTATTCACATAATTAAATGTTCATAAACAATAAACAATCACCCTCCATCGTCGAATAACAGTCTAATCTTATGATTATACCATTCATTTGCAATCAAATACATTATCTCATGATTATCAACATAATGATTATCTATATTGTCATATTCTTCCACAATGTCATTTGAATTAATATGATTATTCCATATTATTCTATCATGTACCTGGTCACGCTCGAGTATAGTCCTGTCGCCTTTAGTATATTCTGTTAAAATCGGGTAAGTTATATTATCATCTTTAACCTCATCTACTGCTATCTCAATTCCACTATAAGGTAAGTACTCGTTATTATTATTACTTCTCTCTCCGCCTAACCTTTCTACGAATTCTTCATAATTTCTCTGTACTTTAATTATCTCTATTTCTCTCTTTCTCTCTCTCTCAATATCGTTATCACTATCAACATCTACATAATCATTTTCTAACACCATATTTTTACTTCTATTATCATTGTTATCACTTGTAAACCCATTATTTAAATCATTTCCACTACTACTTACCTTGTCACCTTTGTTCGATTTTAATTTGTCTATTACTTTCTTATTTTCTAATTCTATTTTGTCTAACCGTGTCTCTATTTCACTTAATCTTTTATCATAATTACAGCTTTGTTCTTTAATTTCTTTTTTCATTTCATCAAATTTGGCATTTAAATTATTTTGGACTTCTCTAATTTCACTTTTCTGTTCGTTAAATTTTTCATCAAGTTTACTAAATTTTTGATTAAAAAGCATTTGCATCATTTTCATTATTTCATTATCTTCAGCCCTGTTAGTCGGGACTGGCGTTGAGTGAATAATTCCTTCACTCATGATTTGTGACTCAGTCATGCTTGTCTGGCTATCATTTGCACTGTCAGTGATGCTGACATTTTCCTTATTGTCTGCCATTATTGAGAAAAAAATTTTGTTTAAATATATTTCTTTCAAAATTTTATCGTGTAATAAATATTACACAACCTTATTATCTATATAAAATATTCTATTTAAACTATTTACTCTACCACATGTAGTCACAACATAACCTTATTTTTACGTCTTATATACTCTTTCGATACCCACTCTGTTTCTGATTTCTGGCTTATTTTATATAAAGTCCTTAGTTCGGGCTGCCATTTGTATAAAAACACATTTTTTACTTTTATTGGTTATTAATAATTATACTTTATAGTTGTGTACTTACCACTATTACTTCTCTCTAGGGTCCCAGAGTTCGTTCATAAGCGAGGCCAGAAACAGTGTGGGGGTACGAAATAAATACTCTAACGACATATATAGTGAAAGGAAAACTTTTGTTTAATTTTTTCTAAATTATCGTTACTCACAGTTACACCCCACATAATTGCATGCTATTCTATTTTGGAAACAAAGCACATTGCCATTTGCCATGAGGCGTAGTTATAGAATCGAATTAAAATCTCTTTCCCATTTATAATTTTATAAACAAAATCCCACCCAAAATATAAACGTAATCAATCATTTCTTTCCATATTTTTAATTAAGGGTACAAACTATTTCCTTGATTATTAGCAAAACCATATTAAAATATAAATACAAATTAACATAAACATATTATATTTATGAAAGCTGCCCAGCCTGCCCGTGCACACATACATTCAATTTTAAAATCCCCTTTAAAGATAAATACGCCCCATTTTAATTAAAATTGATACATATACCCCTGCCGGCCACGTGGAGTCTCCCCGACTTCGTGTTGCATCACTCACAATTTTGATCGGTATGTCCGAAAACAATTCCTAATGTCATCTTCTTCTGATAACCGCTCACTACCGCATTTTTACCAAAACGACACTCACTTTTATTTGATGTTAAAATGTTATTGTTGAGCCCTGTTTTGCGGGCTGCCTGCGCAGGCTAGCTTCAGTGAGAGACTGCGAGAGGCGTCTCTAAGTCTCCTCTACTAGATTGTGGTCGGACAAAGTGGAAAGCAATGCCTTGTGTTTCTTAGTCATAGTTACTGTTCAGCCAACACATGGGTTTTTCGTGTTTTAGACGTGGACGATATTCAGTGTTCACTGGTCGATGTCACAAATGTGGGCAGGACTAAGTTTCGTTTCCATCACCTTCGATACACGTGGCGAAAAATATTGTCTCTGGGCCATGTTGTTTTACACAACTCGGCGTCGTTTGCGCATCTGCTGGTGGTTGTGCGTTTGTGTGTGTGTGTCACACAATCGCAAAGTTCTAAGAATCGTCAACCCGCACATTCCATTTCAATTGTTTTATCACCGTTTCTTTGTTCGAACCAAGCTTTTATATAACACGTGGCTGTCCCCGCAGATGAAGTGAATATTTTAATAAAATAAAACCCGAAGTTAATAAAATAAAAAGCCCCCATTTTGCCCCATTACAATACCCCCCCCAATTAGAGATCTTCTGTCGAAACAGAAGAAATCTCATTGCTAAACCCCTAAGAGGATCGGTGAGGATATGGTGCCAACCACCCCCATTTGCTCTTATACATCATGGGTAAACTACCCCCTGGCTCGGCGACTATGGCCACATCTGAACGAGATTACTGGACTTCTCTATACGAGATCCCAACACCATAAAATCGAACAGACACGCACCACAGCACACCTAACCTTCTAACATGCCACCCCAAAATCCAAACCCCTTGTCTTATACCATGCCAGATCCTCAACCGATATGTTCCCCCTTACCATGCACACTGGGCTGCCTTTAGCAGTTACTGGGCTTGTACACACTCTTATAATATCTTATAAACAAACTCATCATTTAAAAGTCACAAAATATTTATCTTTAAATTCACAATTCTTTTAAGTTCTAAATCAGATTGTCATATTATTATTTTCATCAAAACCAAAAAAAAACTTTTATCTACATTTATCAATTTTCTTCATTACTATTAATACTCAGAAAAACAAACAAATTTAACCTCCACTTAAAACATGAATTCATTTATCCTAACATGTGATTATACATACATACTAAACAATATAATTAAATAAAACCCTAGTAATACACATAAACAATAACACAATCAAAATTCAAAACATCAATTAGATGGCAGGCACAAAAAATAAAAAAAAAAATTTTTTGTCAAAAAAAAATTTGAATTTATTACAATATACTTTTCTCAATATTAAGAAAATTTAAAATTATTTAAATTAATTGAACAACAAAATTCGCATTACTTCATTGCCAAAACTGGTCTAGTTTACAACATCACCCATCAGCTGATCAAACTGGGTCAAGTCAACGACCTTGACCTACATCGGTTATACATAGGCTACCTCAGAAAATACATTAAACATCTTCAAAATTTTTATCTTCAAACACAATAAAACATAATAAAATATGACATTTAAAATTAACATAGTATTATTATAATTAACAATAAAACTGACATTTAAATTACTCAAAATTACATATTTTACCACGTTACTTTATTCTCAACTTCCATTAGTTTGGGTGATCTAATTATTCACAACAACGTGATTGTATCAACTTAGCATTTATATATATATATAATCTCCCCTCTGACTCTAACATCACTAACAGCTTTAGCTAATATGACACCCACCTCTAACAAAAACATCATAATAAACATAATACATTCATAATTAACATTGCGATTATTACATTAAAATAACCAAATCACATTTAACTTTGGTCAAAATCTACACACCCTAACTCTTTAAACTTGCGTATAAAATTATAAACATTACATTTTAATTTCAATTGAACTTTTATTAATTAGCCATCAATTATTTATCATTTAATTCTATAAAATTCAAATTTATTATTAACATTCATTTTACATTATATTTCATCTCTTATTACATTTCTACTATGAATTTTCTACTTAACCCTTCACAATTTGATCATTGATTAGTCTGGGTGACACCTGTATTCTCTATGCTTTCAATTGAATAGACATTTATAATCTTACTCCCCTTCTTCCTACTAACAACCAGATTTACAAATTATGACACCAATCCTCAATTATAAACACCTTCACTAATTCCACTTACCTCTGGCACCGCTCGTCTTTGTACTAGGACGTGTGTTCCCAACCTGGCTATATACATACCTAACCATTTGCCCTCCAAAATATCGGCAAACACTCCCTTAAACTACTCTGTCACTTGCCACAACGCCGCACGCTGGTCTCTCGCCACGCCGCACGCTGATCACTCCTTACACCACTACCCTGACTACAAAATATCACCATCAACAAATATATTTACCATTCACTTTACTCACCTCTTTACATATAATCACTAACCACTGTGTCTCTAAATATCTAACACTATTTTTGTGTGTTACCGGTATTTCAAAATTCTTATTCTCTCTAACTCCCATGAACTTTAATTCTGCTTAACTCACCTGCCTTATTTCATTATCACCCAAACCCTTTTTACAACATTTCACCTTGATATAACACTAGAAAATTCATCACTTCTCCCCTTATAATAATATACCTCAATTTGAACCTACTATCTGTTTAATCATCTACTAATCATTATAGAATCTTAATTTCATAAAATCATTTAACTTCATTATCAAACTTTCTTTTGTACAACCTTAATTAAGTAATTAATTTTAAATGATTTAATTCAATTGTTTAAAAGTTCACAATTACTTTCATCGCTTATTTAGTCTGTAAAATTTTATAATTATTATTAATTTATACTAATTAATTGAAAATT
Source organism: Magicicada septendecula (assembly GCA_034769895.1). NCBI lineage: Eukaryota > Metazoa > Arthropoda > Insecta > Hemiptera > Cicadidae > Magicicada > Magicicada septendecula. Next base: position 540,985,087 of record CM068368.1, read on the forward strand.
TAAATTAATTGATAATTAATGTTATCAATTTCTACTACATATACACATTGTTTACATAGCACATAGTACACCATAATGTAGTACACAAATACATTTAACATAATGACATCAACACATAAAAGAATATACAGTCCAACTTATTATTTATCATTAAGCACAAATCGTTTCATAAGACAATCCATTTCAAAACCACACTATTCACATAATTAAATGTTCATAAACAATAAACAATCACCCTCCATCGTCGAATAACAGTCTAATCTTATGATTATACCATTCATTTGCAATCAAATACATTATCTCATGATTATCAACATAATGATTATCTATATTGTCATATTCTTCCACAATGTCATTTGAATTAATATGATTATTCCATATTATTCTATCATGTACCTGGTCACGCTCGAGTATAGTCCTGTCGCCTTTAGTATATTCTGTTAAAATCAGGTAAGTTATATTATCATCTTTAACCTCATCTACTGCTATCTCAATTCCACTATAAGGTAAGTACTCGTTATTATTATTACTTCTCTCTCCGCCTAACGTTTCTACGAATTCTTCATAATTTCTCTGTACTTTAAATATCTCTATTTCTCTCTTTCTCTCTCTCTCAATATCGTTATCACTATCAACATCTACATAATCATTTTCTAAAACCATATTTTTACTTCTATTATCATTGTTATCACTTGTAAACCCATTATTTAAATCATTTCCACTACTACTTACCTTGTCACCTTTGTTCGATTTTAATTTGTCTATTACTTTCTTATTTTCTAATTCTATTTTGTCTAACCGTGTCTCTATTTCACTTAATCTTTTATCATAATTACAGCTTTGTTCTTTAATTTCTTTTTTCATTTCATCAAATTTGGCATTTAAATTATTTTGGACTTCTCTAATTTCACTTTTCTGTTCGTTAAATTTTTCATCAAGTTTACTAAATTTTTGATTAAAAAGTATTTGCATCATTTTCATTATTTCATTATCTTCAGCCCTGTTAGTCGGGACTGGCGTTGAGTGAATAATTCCTTCACTCATGATTTGTGACTCAGTCATGCTTGTCTGGCTATCATTTGCACTGTCTGTGATGCTGACATTTTCCTTATTGTCTGCCATTATTGAGAAAAAAATGTTGTTTAAATATATTTCTTTCAAAATTTTATCGTGTAATAAATATTACACAACCTTATTATATATATATTGTAACATAACAAAATGTTACCTAACCTAAACATATACTATCAGGTTTAATAAATGCATAATGATAATATAAATAGATAAAGTAATGATAAGAATAACCAAGAAGAGAGGAATCATAGAGGAAGAAAGAAGCAGAAGTGCCACAAGAAACAGTAAACCCAAATACTGTTTGACACTACAACCAGACTATAACTGACACAAACTGATGGACAAATTTAAATTCACTTTAAGCCGTCAAGCGAGTCAGTGAATAATGTAAACAGAATATAATATGTTACTAAAAAATGATTAAATAAGAATCTGAATAATGTGAGATCAGAATCAGCATTTGGCTGATAATAAATTAAATATGACTAGTAATTATTGAGGCCAAGAACTAAAATTAGCAATGGTCACAAAATGAAAACGAAGCTATATTTCAATCTCAACTATACTTATGACAAATAAACACGTGTGTAAGAGGGAATCTTATAACAATAAGCTACCTCAGCAAAATTATCGAATTGTGAACTAATAAAAGCTTTGAAGGCAGAATTCCGGTATGAACGGTATGCCTTAACAAGGCCTAGACCAAACGATCATCAATGAGATGATTATTAGGAAGTAATAGAAATGTAGGTCACCTACACAAAACAATTGTTATGCTCAAACATAGCAATAAGTATTATTAAAACGATATGATTTATAATTCAATTGTTAGTTAGTAGAATAGAGCAAATTAATGTGAAACGAAATATCATAGTATGTAAGAACAGTTCATTACAATGTCTAAAGTTAAGGTTTATTCGTAATGTACAGTAATTAAACATCAGTACAGGATTAATAGTGTTCTCACATAAACGTTCGAGTGATGAAACGCGATGTAGGACACAAACAATATTAGTCAAAGTGTATAATTGCCGATTTTGGTAAACAGACAACGGTGTGAAATAGTGTACCTGAACATTGTTTATGTAGCAATGTCAGTAAAAGTGAAACTAACTCGGTATCAAACTATGTCAAATTAAAGGGACAAAATATTCTTTAATTTGATGGCGATACCGCCCCAATCGCAACTGTATTAAGTGCGTGAAAGGCGTTAGCATCATTTACAAAATATGTTTAAGAAATTTGGTCGCTAATACCAATAACATCGGTAGCTGTCAATCACTTTAGCGTTTGGCGGTTATAAAAACCGTTTTGACGGTTGGAAAAACCATACGTCACATTCATCACACCTGTCTAAGCCAATGACAAAATTCCTTAGTAATTAACAATATTGCCTAGAGCCGATCAAGATATCGACTATAAAAAGAGCCGGAACGAATTTTCAGCAGACACTTCCTAACTGCATTCGGTGTGACAGGTACGCCGATCTCATATCAACATTTTTAATAACTGATAGCGTCATCACCAGAACACATCAAAGGAAACAGTTCGACAACAACCTACAACTACTTCAAATTATTCAACAAGGAAACATTGTGATTATGTGCAGTATTATTTCATTTTAGTGCGGGAAAAAATAATGAACAGCAGAAAGAATTAAATAGTATTATTTATGATCCTGTAAGTTAGAAGCGGATCGAAATTCTCTGTTCAAGTGCGTGTGCAGTGAATAACGATAATCATTATAATCCGATTATCGAGGTGTTAAATGAGTTTTAATCAAATGATTAAAACCAAAAGGTAACAGTGTAACCATTTATTCATTCTTTGCTACGAGCGCCATAACCTGTACGTTTTAATACACTGATCTGTACTGACGCAAAAACACTGAAACATTTTTTGTTACACCATGTCTAAATTTATTTTATAAATTTGTCAATATTAGTTAAGCTGAATGTTAGTTATAAGTGTTCTCCAAAATATAATCTTCGTAAATCATTAATCAAGCGTGATGAACGCACAACCTATCAAATAGGTTATTTTTATTTGTTTACTTTATAATAGTAACGTCCAAAACAGTACTAGTCAATATCATATCAGAAAACCATTAGCTATTGTGTAGGCATAAATTTCTTTTTTGTGTCTCAAAGAACTTACACCTGAGATTTAAATAATAGTAATGTTTAAAGTAAAAAGAAATATCTGGACTTAACCAGATTTACTGTCTATGTTCTGAGCAAGCCCTACAGGGTATATAATAACTTATTTACAATTGTACATCATTGTATGTTTTTTAATTATATTTGTTTGAATTCTCTATCAAGGGTATGAATAAAATCCCATTGTTAACAGCATAACTCGACTTAATTCATTTCTAACAGATAGTTAAATATGTTATTCAGAAAACTCAAACAACCTTCAGTTGTGATTAAGTACTTGGAATAGCATTACCATAAAGGTAATAAACCATTATTTTAATTTCTTTAAATCATTAATTGATTCAGTTCAAGGGTTTTACACGGGATTTTCCCAAAATAAATCCGTGTGGCGCCCACTATCAAACAAGGCAACTTAACCTTTTAGCTAAAGTGAGTTGGTTTTTGTAAACCGTGTTGACAGCTTATTGAACTTCTAGAAAACATGACCAGGTACGTGAAAGTATATTATATTTATTCTATTGTCCAGACATTACTAGACGTAACGTACTTAGACTATTATCGACCTGGAGGAGAAGTTTCACAGCTAGTATCAACAAGACGATCATCATCATCATCATCGAGCGACCAACTATTATACTTTACTTTTAAACTTAAGCAAAGCTAGTATTTAAATAGTATTAACAACACTATTTTATTCGTTTTATCTAAGAGAATTCTTTTCAGACAATTATAATTCTACAATTGTAAACACACTTTTAGTAACCTCGAATGTTACATTTTAACTCGCTTTACAGAATTGGTAACCTTCAATTATCAACCACTACAAAATTTGATATATTTCAAAATAATATATTACACATAAATAAATTAAAATTTGTAAAAAGTGGACCATCACAGGTTCATTATATTACAAATTGACGCATCCAACGTGTGGCAGAATTATACACACCCAACAATTTCATTATATTACAAATTGGCTAGCCCAACAGTGTGGCTTAAAGGGGAGGAGATTCATTATATTACAAATTGGCGCACCAACTAGTGTGGCTTAACAATATTAAATAAAAATATTTTATATATTGATAAACAGCCCGGTAGACACAAAAGAATAAACATGCCACACACCCATCAATATGATACGAGATATAAGGACAGTCGGGTAGGAGAAATACCACTAGATGCGGAGACATATGAGACACAACCCACACACGAGATGGAAGTCATTACCATGAATAACATCGAAACTCAACCCGAAGAAACACCCCAGGTAGAACCGGAAGTAGAAGTGAGGGTCAACAACCAACCCAAGCAATCTGAGAGACCCGCGCCGTCAGGGGATATAAGCCTACAAGACATAATGAGAGCGATTGTGGAAAATAATAAAAACGTCGAATTAATGAAGGAAGATGGTAGGAAATCTAGTGCGGAGAATCAGAAGAATATCGAGTTATTGAATAAAAATATGGAGTCTATTAGTAAAAATATGGAGTCACTGAAAGAAGACTTGAATAAAAAGATTGACAGTACCCACAGAGCCATGGACATGCTAAACAGTAAAATAGATGACAGCAGTAGGGCCGTGAGAGAAGAATTGAACACCACTTTAATTGAATTTAGCCGGAGGATGGAAGAAGGAAATGAGAAAATCAACACCAGAATAGACATGGAGATAGCGGTCGTAAGGGAAGAAATAATAGAAGTAAACAAAAGGTGCGAACAGCAAGACCAGGACTTAAAGTGAACAAGAGAGGAAATGATGAACGATATCAGATCATGGAGAGAAGAAATCATCCAACAATGGAGGGAAGAAATGAAAAATGATAATAAACCAGCAGAAAAACAACAAGACTCAAATACATTATTAACTGAAAATGGAATTGACAGAAACGAGGAAGATATTCATGACAAGGAGATCGATACCGGAAGTATAGAGAACACTCAGGTAATTGAAGAAGCGGAAGAGTTAGTAACCGAGAAGGAAGAATTAGAACAAAATAATCTGCCAACGTGTGATGATCAAGTGGAGACACAAGAATTACCCAGAAGTAAAAACACCGAACAAGTGAATTTAAAAATTAAAATTCATGAAGAAGGGAACAAAATCATTAAGAAAACGGAAGAAAAGGAGGCAAAGATAAGAAGAATAATACGTCCAAAGAAGACTAGAGTAACAAAAGAATTAATCGAAATGACTCGAAGCGGTCTAGTTAATATGATTTATTTCCCAGTCATCAACCATAAAGAAGGGACCTATAGGAAGGAGTACCGAAGGAGCTTCATGAAGCTGGATGAAGAGAAGAAATGTGTTACAACAAAGAGGACTATAACCAATAACATACTTAAAACAAATATTTCCAAAGGGAGAATAAGGCATTCCAAGAAAAGGAAAGGTTATCAAGAACAACTGGACCAGATCATTGAAGGGTATGCCCAAGAAATAAAAGAATTGCGAAGGAAGAGGGACCAATCAATGGAAAAATCCAACCAGGAAACTAATGACGACCAACCAGAGTTAGGAGAGATACTGGAAGTCAGTAATAACAAAGACCCGGAGTACACTGGACACGTGGATACTAAAAATGATGAGAAGAAGAAGACGAGAAAACAGGAAGCCGATGACTATCTGGTAGCCGCAAAGTGGAAGAACCGCATGATAGCAATAGAGTGGAAAAGCACGAAATAACCCCATGTATGTAAACCATAAAAAATGATTACTATTAAGAGCAGATAAAGTATAATGATAGGCGACATCTATCACCAGAATATGTAGAATATAAAAGAAAAAAAAAATATGTTTTAAAAAATGATTACTATAAACAAACTCATTTAGTGATTAGAAGGATCACGTATTAGGCCCAAATTATTGAAGGTAACTAATTGACTATAACAAACCTATTTGCCCTATTGAGTTACAAAAAGTGTGTAGGATTAAGATATAGGCCAAACTATTTGTTACTTGTTAAAAAGGAACCAGATCTATCACACTAAAGGATAGAAAAATATGTATTGTAAACTAAATAATTTAATGAGAAAAAAGAAAGACATCTATTATGTCATGGAGAGCCAAAAGTGGCATGTGACTAAAATATACCTAGGATAACGACATAAACTTACTTTAAATACTCTTATGTTAGGTTAATTGAGAGAGGAGCTACTACTCTTTGATAACTAAAATGGCTATACTATACTTAGAAAAAAATATATATATATAACCAAATGTTTACCAAATGAATATTATAAGTAACTAAATGTTTGTTGCAATTATCAAATATTGTATACTCAATAAAAGAGAATTAAAATCATCCAGAATAAGTGAAAACCACCATCACTTGAAGGAGTAGAGAAGAAGAATAACAAAGAGTGTAATATGAAAGAAGGATATTATTATGGAAAGTAGAGAGAGAGAAAAAAGAATTGTTTATTAAATGAACCATGTAACCCCAAGAATGTCTATAAAATTAAATATCAATATATTGTTATTATATTATCACATTGTGTTGTAATTATCAAATATTGTATGTAGCAAAATATGTCAGAGAACATCTAACCAAGAACATTTTATATATGAATATTGTAAAACCTGATAATTCAGGATAAGTATAAATTACTAGCGAGAGAAAGAAAAACTTGTAAACTATTGTGAAAATAAAATATTATAGACTCTATATGTGAAAGACAACCGCATAATTATATGAGCGTCAATGTAAGTGTGTAATTTTAAGAATACTCAAGTAAACTAAAACAATTGTCAACTAGTATACAAAAGTAACGATACGGCTAATGAAAAAGCATAGTCGAGAATGTCAAGTATGAAAAGAAATAATTACCTGTGAAAAGAAAGTATGTTATAAAGTATAAAAGAAGGAGATGTGATATAAATGAAAACCTCTGATACCTTGAATATTATATTGAAGATATTATATTATTGAAAATGAATGATATGTATTATATTTTATGTGTTGTGATAGTGCAACTATTGCCAGGTGCAATGTTTATTTTTTTCTCAGACAGAGAAGAGTATGCCTCTGAATCTGAGTATGTGTATTGAGGAACGGCAGAGAATGTAAGCCACAGTGAGCCACTCTGATTCCGAACCCACTACAAAAGTTAGGGAGTTATATTGTAATGTATCAAGGGTTATTATGAAAGAAAAAAATCTATGAGGTATAAAATATAAGAACCATTGAAATAATCACAAAGGTAAAGATATGTGTAATAAGAAAGAAAAATGTAATATGATAAGACAGGAAATTGTTAATTTAAGAAATAAGACCTATTGTAATTAGATGACTTAAAATGTAAGCAACTTGAAAAATATACTAGTAAACTAAGAATTATATCACTAGACCAGCAGTCAAGCTAGAGTAACACACGAATAGTATGTTAAAGATCAATTTAAAGAGTACAAGACAAAAAACAGTAGTAATATGTAAGAACTGACATAAAATGATAATTTTATCAAAAGATCAAATTTTTTCTCAAATTATAAATTTTGAGGGGGGAGTATATGTAACATAACAAAATGTTACCTAACCTAAACATATACTATCAGGTTTAATAAATGCATAATGTAATATAAATAGATAAAGTAATGATAAGAATAACCAAGAAGAGAGGAATCATAGAGGAAGAAAGAAGCAGAAGTGCCACAAGAAACAGTAAACCCAAATACTGTTTGACACTACAACCAGACTATAACTGACACAAACTGATGGACAAATTTAAATTCACTTTAAGCTGTCAAGCGAGTCAGTGAATAATGTAAACAGAATATGATATGTTACTAAAAAATGATTAAATAAGAATCTGAATAATGTGAGATCATAATCAGCATTTGGCTGATAATAAATTAAATATGACTAGTAATTATTGAGGCCAAGAACTAAAATTAGCAATGGTCACAAAATGAAAACGAAGCTATATTTCAATCTCAACTATACTTATGACAAATAAACACGTGCGTAAGAGGGAATCTTATAACAATAAGCTACCTCAGCAAAATTATCGAATTGTGAACTAATAAAAGCTTTGAAGGCAGAATTCCGGTATGAACGGTATGCCTTAACAAGGCCTAGACCAAACGATCATCAATGAGATGATTATTAGGAAGTAATAGAAATGTAGGTCACCTACACAAAACAATTGTTATGCTCAAACATAGCAATAAGTATTATTAAAACGATATGATTTATAATTCAATTGTTAGTTAGTAGAATAGAGCAAATTAATGTGAAACGAAATATCATAGTATGTAAGAACAGTTCATTACAATGTCTAAAGTTAAGGTTTATTCATAATGTACAGTAATTAAACATCAGTACAGGATTAATAGTGTTCTCACATAAACGTTCGAGTGATGAAACGCGATGTAGGACACAAACAATATTAGTCAAAGTGTATAATTGCCGATTTTGGTAAACAGACAACGGTGCGAAATAGTGTACCTGAACATTGTTTATATAGCAATGTCAGTAAAAGTGAAACTAACTCGGTATCAAACTATGTCAAATTAAAGAGGACAAAATATTCTTTAATTTGATGGCGATACCGCCCCAATCGCAACTGTATTAAGTGCGTGAAAGGCGTTAGCATCATTTACAAAATATGTTTAAGAAATTTGGTCGCTAATACCAATAACATCGGTAGCTGTCAATCACTTTAGCGTTTGGCGGTTATAAAAACCGTTTTGACGGTTGGAAAAACCATACGTCACATTCATCACACCTGTCTAAGCCAATGACAAAATTCCTTAGTAATTAACAATATTGCCTAGAGCCGATCAAGATATCGACTATAAAAAGAGCCGGAACGAATTTTCAGCAGACACTTCCTAACTGCATTCGGTGTGACAGGTACGCCGATCTCATATCAACATTTTTAATAACTGATAGCGTCATCACCAGAACACATCAAAGGAAACAGTTCGATAACAACCTACAACTACTTCAAATTATTCAACAAGGAAACATTGTGATTATGTGCAGTATTATTTCATTTTAGTGCGGGAAAAAATAATGAATAGCAGAAAGAATTAAATAGTATTATTTATGATCCTGTAAGTTAGAAGCGGATCGAAATTCTCTGTTCAAGTGCGTGTGCAGTGAATAACGATAATCATTATAATCCGATTATCGAGGTGTTAAATGAGTTTTAATCAAATGATTAAAACCAAAAGGTAACAGTGTAACCATTTATTCATTCTTTGCTACGAGCACCATAACCTGTACGTTTTAATACACTGATCTGTACTGACGCAAAAACACTGAAACATTTTTTATGTTACACCATGTCTAAATTTATTTTATACATTTGTCAATATTAGTTAAGCTGAATGTTAGTTATAAGTGTTCTCCAAAATATAATCTTCGTAAATCATTAATCAAGCGTGATGAACGCACAACCTATCAAATAGGTTATTTTTATTTGTTTACTTTATAATAGTAACGTCCAAAACAGTACTAGTCAATATCATATCAGAAAACCATTAGCTATTGTGTAGGCATAAATTTCTTTTTTGTGTCTCAAAGAACTTACACCTGAGATTTTAATAATAGTAATGTTTAAAGTAAAAAGAAATATCTGGACTTAACCAGATTTACTGTCTATGTTCTGAGCAAGCCCTACAGGGTATATAATAACTTATTTACAATTGTACATCATTGTAAGATTTTTAATTATATTTGTTTGAATTCTCTATCAAGGGTATGAATAAAATCCCATTGTTAACAGCATAACTCGATTTAATTCATTTCTAACAGATAGTTAAATATGTTATTCAGAAAACTCAAACAACCTTCAGTTGTGATTAAGTACTTGGAATAGCATTGCCATAAAGGTAATAAACCATTATTTTAATTTCTTTAAATCATTAATTGATTCAGTTCAAGGGTTTTACACGGGATTTTCCCAAAATAAATCCGTGTGGCGCCCACTATCAAACAAGGCAACTTAACCTTGTAGCTAAAGTGAGTTGGTTTTTGTAAACTGTGTTGACAGCTTATTGAACTTCTAGAAAACACGACCAGGTACGTGAAAGTATATTATATTTATTCTATTGTCCAGACATTACTAGACGTAACGTACTTAGACTATTATCGACCTGGAGGAGAAGTTTCACAGCTAGTATCAACAAGACGATCATCATCATCATCATCGAGCGACCAACTATTATACTTTACTTTTAAACTTAAGCAAAGCTAGTATTTAAATAGTATTAACAACACTATTTTATTCGTTTTATCTAAGAGAATTCACTTCAGACAATTATAATTCTACAATTGTAAACACACTTTTAGTAACCTCGAATGTTACATTTTAACTCGCTTTACAGAATTGGTAACCTTCAATTATCAACCACTACAAAATTTGATATATTTCAAAATAATATATTACACAAATAAATTAAAATTTGTAAAAAGTGGACCATCACAGGTTCATTATATTACAAATTGACGCATCCAACGTGTGGCAGAATTATACACACCTAACACTTTCATTATATTACAATATATATATATATATATATAAAATATTCTATTTAAACTATTTACTCTACCACATGTAGTCACAACATAACCTTATTTTTACGTCTTATATACTCTTTCGATACCCACTCTGTTTCTGATTTCTGGCTTATTTTATATAAAAATTTTATATAAAGTCCTTAGTTCGGGCTGCCATTTGTATAAAAATACATTTTTTACTTTTATTGGTTATTAATAATTATACTTTATAGTTGTGTACTTACCACTATTACTTCTCTCTAGGGTCCCAGAGTTCGTTCATAAGCGAGGCCAGAAACAGTGTGGGGGTACAAAATAAATACTCTAACGACATATATAGTGAAAGGAAAATTTTTGTTTAATTTTTTCTAAATTATCGTTACTCACAGTTACACCCCACATAGTTGCATGCTATTCTATTTTGGAAACAAAGCACATTGCCATTTGCCATGAGGCGTAGTTATAAAATCGAATTAAAATCTCTTTCCCATTTATAATTTTATAAACATAATCCCACCCAAAATATAAACGAATCAATCATTTCTTTCCATATTTTTAATTAAGGGTACAAACTATTTCCTTGATTATTAGCAAAACCATATTAAAATATAAATACAAATTAACATAAACATATTATATTTATGAAAGCTGCCCAGCCTGCTCGTGCACACATACATTCAATTTTAAAATCCCCTTTAAAGATAAATACGCCCCATTTTAATTAAAATTGATACATATACCCCTGCCGGCCACGTGGAGTCTCCCCGACTTCGTGTTGCATCACTCACAATTTTGATCGGTATGTCCGAAAACAATTCCTAATGTCATCTTCTTCTGATAACCGCTCACTACCGCATTTTTACCAAAACGACACTCACTTTTATTTGATGTTAAAATGTTATTGTTGAGCCCTGTTTTGCGGGCTGCCTGCGCAGGCTAGCTTCAGTGAGAGACTGCGAGAGGCGTCTCTAAGTCTCCTCTACTAGATTGTGGTCGGACAAAGTGGAAAGCAATGCCTTGTGTTTCTTAGTCATAGTTACTGTTCAGCCAACACATGGGTTTTTCGTGTTTTAGACGTGGACGATATTCAGTGTTCACTGGTCGATGTCACAAATGTGGGCAGGACTAAGTTTCGTTTCTGCACCTTCGATACACGTGGCGAAAAATATTGTCTCTGGGCCATGTTGTTTTACACAACTCGGCGTCGTTTGCGCATCTGCTGGTGGTTTTTGTGTGTATGTGTCACACAATCGCAAAGTTCTAAGAATCGTCAACCCGCACATTCCATTTCAATTGTTTCATCACCGTTTCTTTGTTCGAACCAAGCTTTTATATAACACGTGGCTGTCCCCGCATATGAAGTGAATATTTTAATAAAATAAAACCCGAAGTTAATAAAATAAAAAGCCCCCCTTTTTGCACCATTACAACCCCCCCCAATGAAAAATCTTCTGTCGAAACAGAAGAAATCTCATTGCTAAATCCCTAAGAGGATCGGTGAGGATATGGTGCCAACGACCCCCCATTTGCTCTTATACATCATGGGTAAACTACCCCCCTGGCTCTGCGACTATGGCCACATCTGAACGAGATTACTGGACTTCTCTATACGAGATCCCAACACCATAAAATCGAACAGACACGCACCACAGCACACCTAACCTTCTCACATGCCACCCCAAAATCCAAACCCCTTGTCTTATACCATGCCAGATCCTCAACCGATATGTTCCCCCATACCATGCACACTGGGCTGCCTTTAGCAGTTACTGGGCTTGTACACACTCTTATAATATCTTATAAACAAACTCATCATTTAAAAGTCACAAAATATTTATCTTTAAATTCACAATTCTTTTAAGTTCAAAATCAGATTGTCATATTATTATTTTCATCAAAACCAAAAAAAATCTTTTATCTACATTTATCAATTTTCTTCATTACTATTAATACTCAGAAAAACAAACAAATTTAACCTCCACTTAAAACATGAATTCATTTATCCTAACATGTGATTATACATACATACTAAACAATATAATTCAATAAAACCCTAGTAATACACATAAACAATAACACAATCAAAATTCAAAACATCAATTAGATGGCAGGCACAAAAAATAAAAAAAAAAAATTTTTTCCCAAAAAAAATTTAAATTCATTAAAATATACTTTTCTCAATATTAAGAAAATTTAAAATTATTTAAATTAATTAAACAACAAAATTCGCATTACTTCATTGCCAAAACTGGTCTAGTTTACATCACCCATCAGCTGATCAAACTGGGTCAAGTCAAAGACCTTGACCTACATCGGTTATACATAGGCTACCTCAGAAAATACATTAAACATCTTCAAAATTTTTATCTTCAAACATAATAAAATATGACATTTAAAATTAACATAGTATTATTATAATTAACAATAAAATTGACATTTAAATTACTCAAAATTACATATTTTACCACGTTACTTTATTCTCAACTTCCATTAGTTTGGGTGATCTAATTATTCACAACAGCGTGATTGTATCAACTTAGCATTTATATATATATATATATATATATATATATATAATCTCCCCTCTGACTCTAACATCACTAACAGCTTTAGCTAATATGACACCCACCTCTATCAAAAACATCATAATAAACATAATACATTCATAATTAGCGTTGCGATTATTACATTAAAATAACCAAATCACATTTAACTTTGGTCAAAATCTACACACCCTACATCTTTAAACTTGCGTATAAAATTATAAACATTACATTTTAATTTCAATTGAACTTTTATTAATTAGCCATCAATTATTTATCATTTAATTCTATAAAATTCAAATTTATTATTAACATTCATTTTACATTATATTTCATCTCTTATTATATTTCTACTATGAATTTTCTACTTAACCCTTCACATTTTGATCATTGATTAGTCTGGGTGACACCTGTATTCTCTATGCTTTCAATTGAATAGACATTTATAATCTTACTCCCCTTCTTCCTACTAACAACCAGATTTACAAATTATGACACCAATCTCAATTATAAACACCTTCACTAATTCCACTTACCTCTGGCACCGCTCGTCTTTGTACTAGGACGTGTGTTCCCAACCTGGCCATATACATACCTAAACATTTGCCCTCCAAAATATCGGCAAACACTCCCTTAAACTACTCTATCACTTGCCACAACGCCGCACGCTGGTCTCTCGCCACGCCGCACGCTGATCACTCCTTACACCACTACCCTGACTACAAAATATCACCATCAGCAAATATATTTACCATTCACTTTACTCACCTCTTTACATATAATCACTAACCACTGTGTCTCTAAATATCTAACACTATTTTTATGTGTTACCGGTATTTCAAAATTCTTATTCTCTCTAACTCCCATGAACTTTAATTCTGCTTAACTCACCTGCCTTATTTCATTATCACCCAAACCCTTTTTACAACATTTCACCTTGATATAACACTAGAAAATTCATCACTTCTCCCCTTATAATAATATACCTCAATTTGAACCTACTATCTGTTTAATCATCTAATAATCATTATAGAATCTTAATTTCATAAAATCATTTAACTTCATTATCAAACTTTCTTTTGTACAACCTTAATTAAGTAATTAATTTTAAATGATTTAATTCAATTGTTTAAAAGTTCACAATTACTTTCATCACTTATTTAGTCTGTAAAATTTTATAATTATTATTAATTTATACTAATTAATTGAAAATTTAAATTAATTGATAATTAATGTTATCAATTTCTACTACATATACACATTGTTTACATAGCACATAGTACACCATAATGTAGTACACAAATACATTTAACATAATGACATCAACACATAAAAGAATATACAGTCCAACTTATTATTTATCATTAACCACAAATCGTTTCATAAGACAATCCATTTCAAAACCACACTATTCACATAATTAAATGTTCATAAACAATAAACAATCACCCTCCATCGTCGAATAACAGTCTAATCTTATGATTATACCATTCATTTGCAATCAAATACATTATCTCATGATTATCAACATAATGATTATCTATATTGTCATATTCTTCCACAATGTCATTTGAATTAATATGATTATTCCATATTATTCTATCATGTACCTGGTCACGCTCGAGTATAGTCCTGTCGCCTTTAGTATATTCTGTTAAAATCGGGTAAGTTATATTATCATCTTTAACCTCATCTACTGCTATCTCAATTCCACTATAAGGTAAGTACTCGTTATTATTATTACTTCTCTCTCCGCCTAACGTTTCTACGAATTCTTCATAATTTCTCTGTACTTTAATTATCTCTATTTCTCTCTTTCTCTCTCTCTCAATATCGTTATCACTATCAACATCTACATAATCATTTTCTAACACCATATTTTTACTTCTATTATCATTGTTATCACTTGTAAACCCATTATTTAAATCATTTCCACTACTACTTACCTTGTCACCTTTGTTCAATTTTAATTTGTCTATTACTTTCTTATTTTCTAATTCTATTTTGTCTAACCGTGTCTCTATTTCACTTAATCTTTTATCATAATTACAGCTTTGTTCTTTAATTTCTTTTTTCATTTCATCAAATTTGGCATTTAAATTATTTTGGACTTCTCTAATTTCACTTTTCTGTTCGTTAAATTTTTCATCAAGTTTACTAAATTTTTGATTAAAAAGCATTTGCATCATTTTCATTATTTCATTATCTTCAGCCCTGTTAGTCGGGACTGGCGTTGAGTGAATAATTCCTTCACTCATGATTTGTGACTCAGTCATGCTTGTCTGGCTATCATTTGCACTGTCAGTGATGCTGACATTTTCCTTATTGTCTGCCATTATTGAGAAAAAAATTTTGTTTAAATATATTTCTTTCAAAATTTTATCGTGTAATAAATATTACACAACCTTATTATCTATACAAAATATTCTATTTAAACTATTTACTCTACCACATGTAGTCACAACATAACCTTATTTTTACGTCTTATATACTCTTTCGATACCCACTCTGTTTCTGATTTCTGGCTTATTTTATATAAAGTCCTTAGTTCGGGCTGCCATTTGTATAAAAACACATTTTTTACTTTTATTGGTTATTAATAATTATACTTTATAGTTGTGTACTTACCACTATTACTTCTCTCTAGGGTCCCAGAGTTCGTTCATAAGCGAGGCCAGAAACAGTGTGGGGGTACGAAATAAATACTCTAACGACATATATAGTGAAAGGAAAACTTTTGTTTAATTTTTTCTAAATTATCGTTACTCACAGTTACACCCCACATAATTGCATGCTATTCTATTTTGGAAACAAAGCACATTGCCATTTTCCATGAGGCGTAGTTATAGAATCGAATTAAAATCTCTTTCCCATTTATAATTTTATAAACAAAATCCCACCCAAAATATAAACGTAATGAATCATTTCTTTCCATATTTTTAATTAAGGGTACAAACTATTTCCTTGATTATTAGCAAAACCATATTAAAATATAAATACAAATTAACATAAACATATTATATTTATGAAAGCTGCCCAGCCTGCTCGTGCACACATACATTCAATTTTAAAATCCCCTTTAAAGATAAATACGCCCCATTTTAATTAACATTGATACATATACCCCTGCCGGCCACGTGGAGTCTCCCCGACTTCGTGTTGCATCACTCACAATTTTGATCGGTATGTCCGAAAACAATTCCTAATGTCATCTTCTTCTGATAACCGCTCACTACCGCATTTTTACCAAAACGACACTCACTTTTATTTGATGTTAAAATGTTATTGTTGAGCCCTGTTTTGCAGGCTGCCTGCGCAGGCTAGCTTCAGTGAGAGACTGCGAGAGGCGTCTCTAAGTCTCCTCTACTAGATTGTGGTCGGACAAATTGGAAAGCAATGCCTTGTGTTTCTTAGTCATAGTTACTGTTCAGCCAACACATGGGTTTTTCGTGTTTTAGACGTGGACGATATTCAGTGTTCACTGGTCGATGTCACAAATGTGGGCAGGACTAAGTTTCGTTTCCGTCACCTTCGATACACGTGGCGAAAAATATTGTCTCTGGGCCATGTTGTTTTACACAACTCGGCGTCGTTTGCGCATCTGCTGGCGGTTGTGCGTTTGTGTGTGCGTGTCACACAATCGCAAAGTTCTAAGAATCGTCAACCCGCACATTCCATTTCAATTGTTTTATCACCGTTTCTTTGTTCGAACCAAGCTTTTATATAACACGTGGCTGTCTCCGCAGATGAAGTGAATATTTTAATAAAATAAAACCCGAAGTTAATAAAATAAAAAGCCCCCATTTTGCCCCATTACAATACCCCCCCCCCCCAATGAGAGATCTTCTGTCGAAACAGAAGAAATCTCATTGCTAAATCTCTAAGAGGATCGGTGAGGATATGGTGCCAACGACCCCCATTTGCTCTTATACATCATGGGTAAACTACCCCCTGGCTCGGCGACTATGGCCACATCTGAACGAGATTACTGGACTTCTCTATACGAGATCCCAACACCATAAAATCGAACAGACACGCACCACAGCACACCTAACCTTCTAACATGCCATCCCAAAATCCAAACCCCTTGTCTTATACCATGCCAGATCCTCAACCGATATGTTCCCCCTTACCATGCACACTGGGCTGCCTTTAGCAGTTACTGGGCTTGTACACACTCTTATAATATCTTGTAAACAAACTCATCATTTAAAAGTCACAAAATATTTATCTTTAAATTCACAATTCTTTTAAGTTCAAAATCAGATTGTCATATTATTATTTTCATCAAAACCAAAAAAAAACTTTTATCTACATTTATCAATTTTCTTCATTACTATTAATACTCAGAAAAACAAACAAATTTAACCTCCACTTAAAACATGAATTCATTTATCCTAACATGTGATTATACATACATACTAAACAATATAATTAAATAAAACCCTAGTAATACACATAAACAATAACACAATCAAAATTCAAAACATCAATTAGATGGCAGGCACAAAAAAATCAAAAAAAAATTTTTTTTCCAAAAAAAATTTGAATTTATTACAATATACTTTTCTCAATATTAAGAAAATTTAAAATTATTTAAATTAATTAAACAACAAAATTCGCATTACTTCATTGCCAAAACTGGTCTAGTTTACAACATCACCCATCAGCTGATCAAACTGGGTCAAGTCAACGACCTTGACCTACATCGGTTATACATAGGCTACCTCAGAAAATACATTAAACATCTTCAAAATTTTTATCTTCAAACACAATAAAACATAATAAAATATGACATTTAAAATTAACATAGTATTATTATAATTAACAATAAAACTGACATTTAAATTACTCAAAATTACATATTTTACCACGTTACTTTATTCTCAACTTCCATTAGTTTGGGTGATCTAATTATTCACAACAACGTGATTGTATCAACTTAGCATTTATATATATATAATCTCCCCTCTGACTCTAACATCACTAACAGCTTTAGCTAATATGACACCCACCTCTAACAAAAACATCATAATAAACATAATACATTCATAATTAACATTGCGATTATTACATTAAAATAACCAAATCACATTTAACTTTGGTCAAAATCTACACACCCTACATCTTTAAACTTGCGTATAAAATTATAAACATTACATTTTAATTTCAATTGAACTTTTATTAATTAGCCATCAATTATTTATCATTTAATTCTATAAAATTCAAATTTATTATTAACATTCATTTTACATTATATTTCATCTCTTATTATATTTCTACTATGAATTTTCTACTTAACCCTTCACATTTTGATCATTGATTAGTCTGGGTGACACCTGTATTCTCTATGCTTTCAATTGAATAGACATTTATAATCTTACTCCCCTTCTTCCTACTAACAACCAGATTTACAAATTATGACACCAATCTCAATTATAAACACCTTCACTAATTCCACTTACCTCTGGCACCGCTCGTCTTTGTACTAGGACGTGTGTTCCCAACCTGGCCATATACATACCTAAACATTTGCCCTCCAAAATATCGGCAAACACTCCCTTAAACTACTCTGTCACTTGCCACAACGCCGCACGCTGGTCTCTCGCCACGCCGCACGCTGATCACTCCTTACACCACTACCCTGACTACAAAATATCACCATCAACAAATATATTTACCATTCACTTTACTCACCTCTTTACATATAATCACTAACCACTGTGTCTCTAAATATCTAACACTATTTTTGTGTGTTACCGGTATTTCAAAATTCTTATTCTCTCTAACTCCCATGAACTTTAATTCTGCTTAACTCACCTGCCTTATTTCATTATCACCCAAACCCTTTTTACAACATTTCACCTTGATATAACACTAGAAAATTCATCACTTCTCCCCTTATAATAATATACCTCAATTTGAACCTACTATCTGTTTAATCATCTACTAATCATTATAGAATCTTAATTTCATAAAATCATTTAACTTCATTATCAAACTTTCTTTTGTACAACCTTAATTAAGTAATTAATTTTAAATGATTTAATTCAATTGTTTAAAAGTTCACAATTACTTTCATCGCTTATTTAGTCTGTAAAATTTTATAATTATTATTAATTTATACTAATTAATTGAAAATTTAAATTAATTGATAATTAATGTTATCAATTTCTACTACATATACACATTGTTTACATAGCACATAGTACACCATAATGTAGTACACAAATACATTTAACATAATGACATCAACACATAAAAGAATATACAGTCCAACTTATTATTTATCATTAACCACAAATCGTTTCATAAGACAATCCATTTCAAAACCACACTATTCACATAATTAAATGTTCATAAACAATAAACAATCACCCTCCATCGTCGAATAACAGTCTAATCTTATGATTATACCATTCATTTGCAATCAAATACATTATCTCATGATTATCAACATAATGATTATCTATATTGTCATATTCTTCCACAATGTCATTTGAATTAATATGATTATTCCATATTATTCTATCATGTACCTGGTCACGCTTGCGTATAGTCCTGTCGCCTTTAGTATATTCTGTTAAAATCAGGTAAGTTATATTATCATCTTTAACCTCATCTACTGCTATCTCAATTCCACTATAAGGTAAGTACTCGTTATTATTATTACTTCTCTCTCCGCCTAACCTTTCTACGAATTCTTCATAATTTCGCTGTACTTTAAATATCTCTATTTCTCTCTTTCTCTCTCTCTCAATATCGTTATCACTATCAACATCTACATAATCATTTTCTAACACCATATTTTTACTTCTATTATCATTGTTATCACTTGTAAACCCATTATTTAAATCATTTCCACTACTACTTACCTTGTCACCTTTGTTCGATTTTAATTTGTCTATTACTTTCTTATTTTCTAATTCTATTTTGTCTAACCGTGTCTCTATTTCACTTAATCTTTTATCATAATTACAGCTTTGTTCTTTAATTTCTTTTTTCATTTCATCAAATTTGGCATTTAAATTATTTTGGACTTCTCTAATTTCACTTTTCTGTTCGTTAAATTTTTCATCAAGTTTACTAAATTTTTGATTAAAAAGCATTTGCATCATTTTCATTATTTCATTATCTTCAGCCCTGTTAGTCGGGACTGGCGTTGAGTGAATAATTCCTTCACTCATGATTTGTGACTCAGTCATGCTTGTCTGGCTATCATTTGCACTGTCAGTGATGCTGACATTTTCCTTATTGTCTGCCATTATTGAGAAAAAAATTTTGTTTAAATATATTTCTTTCAAAATTTTATCGTGTAATAAATATTACACAACCTTATTATCTATACAAAATATTCTATTTAAACTATTTACTCTACCACATGTAGTCACAACATAACCTTATTTTTACGTCTTATATACTCTTTCGATACCCACTCTGTTTCTGATTTCTGGCTTATTTTATATAAAGTCCTTAGTTCGGGCTGCCATTTGTATAAAAACACATTTTTTACTTTTATTGGTTATTAATAATTATACTTTATAGTTGTGTACTTACCACTATTACTTCTCTCTAGGGTCCCAGAGTTCGTTCATAAGCGAGGCCAGAAACAGTGTGGGGGTACGAAATAAATACTCTAACGACATATATAGTGAAAGGAAAACTTTTGTTTAATTTTTTCTAAATTATCGTTACTCACAGTTACACCCCACATAATTGCATGCTATTCTATTTTGGAAACAAAGCACATTGCCATTTGCCATGAGGCGTAGTTATAGAATCGAATTAAAATCTCTTTCCCATTTATAATTTTATAAACAAAATCCCACCCAAAATATAAACGTAATGAATCATTTCTTTCCATATTTTTAATTAAGGGTACAAACTATTTCCTTGATTATTAGCAAAACCATATTAAAATATAAATACAAATTAACATAAACATATTATATTTATGAAAGCTGCCCAGCCTGCTCGTGCACACATACATTCAATTTTAAAATCCCCTTTAAAGATAAATACGCCCCATTTTAATTAACATTGATACATATACCCCTGCCGGCCACGTGGAGTCTCCCCGACTTCGTGTTGCATCACTCACAATTTTGATCGGTATGTCCGAAAACAATTCCTAATGTCATCTTCTTCTGATAACCGCTCACTACCGCATTTTTACCAAAACGACACTCACTTTTATTTGATGTTAAAATGTTATTGTTGAGCCCTGTTTTGCAGGCTGCCTGCGCAGGCTAGCTTCAGTGAGAGACTGCGAGAGGCGTCTCTAAGTCTCCTCTACTAGATTGTGGTCGGACAAATTGGAAAGCAATGCCTTGTGTTTCTTAGTCATAGTTACTGTTCAGCCAACACATGGGTTTTTCGTGTTTTAGACGTGGACGATATTCAGTGTTCACTGGTCGATGTCACAAATGTGGGCAGGACTAAGTTTCGTTTCCGTCACCTTCGATACACGTGGCGAAAAATATTGTCTCTGGGCCATGTTGTTTTACACAACTCGGCGTCGTTTGCGCATCTGCTGGCGGTTGTGCGTTTGTGTGTGCGTGTCACACAATCGCAAAGTTCTAAGAATCGTCAACCCGCACATTCCATTTCAATTGTTTTATCACCGTTTCTTTGTTCGAACCAAGCTTTTATATAACACGTGGCTGTCTCCGCAGATGAAGTGAATATTTTAATAAAATAAAACCCGAAGTTAATAAAATAAAAAGCCCCCATTTTGCCCCATTACAATACCCCCCCCCCCCAATGAGAGATCTTCTGTCGAAACAGAAGAAATCTCATTGCTAAATCTCTAAGAGGATCGGTGAGGATATGGTGCCAACGACCCCCATTTGCTCTTATACATCATGGGTAAACTACCCCCTGGCTCGGCGACTATGGCCACATCTGAACGAGATTACTGGACTTCTCTATACGAGATCCCAACACCATAAAATCGAACAGACACGCACCACAGCACACCTAACCTTCTAACATGCCATCCCAAAATCCAAACCCCTTGTCTTATACCATGCCAGATCCTCAACCGATATGTTCCCCCTTACCATGCACACTGGGCTGCCTTTAGCAGTTACTGGGCTTGTACACACTCTTATAATATCTTGTAAACAAACTCATCATTTAAAAGTCACAAAATATTTATCTTTAAATTCACAATTCTTTTAAGTTCAAAATCAGATTGTCATATTATTATTTTCATCAAAACCAAAAAAAACTTTTATCTACATTTATCAATTTTCTTCATTACTATTAATACTCAGAAAAACAAACAAATTTAACCTCCACTTAAAACATGAATTCATTTATCCTAACATGTGATTATACATACATACTAAACAATATAATTAAATAAAACCCTAGTAATACACATAAACAATAACACAATCAAAATTCAAAACATCAATTAGATGGCAGGCACAAAAAAATCAAAAAAAAATTTTTTTTCCAAAAAAAATTTGAATTTATTACAATATACTTTTCTCAATATTAAGAAAATTTAAAATTATTTAAATTAATTAAACAACAAAATTCGCATTACTTCATTGCCAAAACTGGTCTAGTTTACAACATCACCCATCAGCTGATCAAACTGGGTCAAGTCAACGACCTTGACCTACATCGGTTATACATAGGCTACCTCAGAAAATACATTAAACATCTTCAAAATTTTTATCTTCAAACACAATAAAACATAATAAAATATGACATTTAAAATTAACATAGTATTATTATAATTAACAATAAAACTGACATTTAAATTACTCAAAATTACATATTTTACCACGTTACTTTATTCTCAACTTCCATTAGTTTGGGTGATCTAATTATTCACAACAACGTGATTGTATCAACTTAGCATTTATATATATATAATCTCCCCTCTGACTCTAACATCACTAACAGCTTTAGCTAATATGACACCCACCTCTAACGAAAACATCATAATAAACATAATACATTCATAATTAACATTGCGATTATTACATTAAAATAACCAAATCACATTTAACTTTGGTCAAAATCTACACACCCTACATCTTTAAACTTGCGTATAAAATTATAAACATTACATTTTAATTTCAATTGAACTTTTATTAATTAGCCATCAATTATTTATCATTTAATTCTATAAAATTCAAATTTATTATTAACATTCATTTTACATTATATTTCATCTCTTATTATATTTCTACTATGAATTTTCTACTTAACCCTTCACATTTTGATCATTGATTAGTCTGGGTGACACCTGTATTCTCTATGCTTTCAATTGAATAGACATTTATAATCTTACTCCCCTTCTTCCTACTAACAACCAGATTTACAAATTATGACACCAATCTCAATTATAAACACCTTCACTAATTCCACTTACCTCTGGCACCGCTCGTCTTTGTACTAGGACGTGTGTTCCCAACCTGGCCATATACATACCTAAACATTTGCCCTCCAAAATATCGGCAAACACTCCCTTAAACTACTCTGTCACTTGCCACAACGCCGCACGCTGGTCTCTCGCCACGCCGCACGCTGATCACTCCTTACACCACTACCCTGACTACAAAATATCACCATCAACAAATATATTTACCATTCACTTTACTCACCTCTTTACATATAATCACTAACCACTGTGTCTCTAAATATCTAACACTATTTTTGTGTGTTACCGGTATTTCAAAATTCTTATTCTCTCTAACTCCCATGAACTTTAATTCTGCTTAACTCACCTGCCTTATTTCATTATCACCCAAACCCTTTTTACAACATTTCACCTTGATATAACACTAGAAAATTCATCACTTCTCCCCTTATAATAATATACCTCAATTTGAACCTACTATCTGTTTAATCATCTACTAATCATTATAGAATCTTAATTTCATAAAATCATTTAACTTCATTATCAAACTTTCTTTTGTACAACCTTAATTAAGTAATTAATTTTAAATGATTTAATTCAATTGTTTAAAAGTTCACAATTACTTTCATCGCTTATTTAGTCTGTAAAATTTTATAATTATTATTAATTTATACTAATTAATTGAAAATTTAAATTAATTGATAATTAATGTTATCAATTTCTACTACATATACACATTGTTTACATAGCACATAGTACACCATAATGTAGTACACAAATACATTTAACATAATGACATCAACACATAAAAGAATATACAGTCCAACTTATTATTTATCATTAACCACAAATCGTTTCATAAGACAATCCATTTCAAAACCACACTATTCACATAATTAAATGTTCATAAACAATAAACAATCACCCTCCATCGTCGAATAACAGTCTAATCTTATGATTATACCATTCATTTGCAATCAAATACATTATCTCATGATTATCAACATAATGATTATCTATATTGTCATATTCTTCCACAATGTCATTTGAATTAATATGATTATTCCATATTATTCTATCATGTACCTGGTCACGCTTGCGTATAGTCCTGTCGCCTTTAGTATATTCTGTTAAAATCAGGTAAGTTATATTATCATCTTTAACCTCATCTACTGCTATCTCAATTCCACTATAAGGTAAGTACTCGTTATTATTATTACTTCTCTCTCCGCCTAACCTTTCTACGAATTCTTCATAATTTCGCTGTACTTTAAATATCTCTATTTCTCTCTTTCTCTCTCTCTCAATATCGTTATCACTATCAACATCTACATAATCATTTTCTAACACCATATTTTTACTTCTATTATCATTGTTATCACTTGTAAACCCATTATTTAAATCATTTCCACTACTACTTACCTTGTCACCTTTGTTCGATTTTAATTTGTCTATTACTTTCTTATTTTCTAATTCTATTTTGTCTAACCGTGTCTCTATTTCACTTAATCTTTTATCATAATTACAGCTTTGTTCTTTAATTTCTTTTTTCATTTCATCAAATTTGGCATTTAAATTATTTTGGACTTCTCTAATTTCACTTTTCTGTTCGTTAAATTTTTCATCAAGTTTACTAAATTTTTGATTAAAAAGCATTTGCATCATTTTCATTATTTCATTATCTTCAGCCCTGTTAGTCGGGACTGGCGTTGAGTGAATAATTCCTTCACTCATGATTTGTGACTCAGTCATGCTTGTCTGGCTATCATTTGCACTGTCAGTGATGCTGACATTTTCCTTATTGTCTGCCATTATTGAGAAAAAAATTTTGTTTAAATATATTTCTTTCAAAATTTTATCGTGTAATAAATATTACACAACCTTATCTATATAAAATATTCTATTTAAACTATTTACTCTACCACATGTAGTCACAACATAACCTTATTTTTACGTCTTATATACTCTTTCGATACCCACTCTGTTTCTGATTTCTGGCTTATTTTATATAAAGTCCTTAGTTCGGGCTGCCATTTGTATAAAAACACATTTTTTACTTTTATTGGTTATTAATAATTATACTTTATAGTTGTGTATTTACCACTATTACTTCTCTCTAGGTTCCCAGAGTTCGTTCATAAGCGAGGCCAGAAACAGTGTGGGGGTACGAAATAAATACTCTAACGACATATATAGTGAAAGGAAAACTTTTGTTTAATTTTTTCTAAATTATCGTTACTCACAGTTACACCCCACATAGTTGCATGCTATTCTATTTTGGAAACAAAGCACATTGCCATTTGCCATGAGGCGTAGTTATAGAATCGAATTAAAATCTCTTTCCCATTTATAATTTTATAAACATAATCCCACCCAAAATATAAACGTAATCAATCATTTCTTTCCATATTTTTAATTAAGGGTACAAACTATTTCCTTGATTATTAGCAAAACCATATTAAAATATAAATACAAATTAACATAAACATATTATATTCATGAAAGCTGGCCAGCCTGCTCGCGCACACATACATTCAATTTTAAAATCCCCTTTAAAGATAAATACGCCCCATTTTAATTAAAATTGATACATATACCCCTGCCGGCCACGTGGAGTCTCCCCGACTTCGTGTTGCATCACTCACAATTTTGATCGGTATGTCCGAAAACAATTCCTAATGTCATCTTCTTCTGATAACCGCTCACTACCGCATTTTTACCAAAATGACACTCACTTTATTTGATGTTAAAATGATATTGTTGAGCCCTGTTTTGCGGGCTGCCTGTGCAGGCTAGCTTCAGTGAGAGACTGCGAGAGGCGTCTCTAAGTCTCCTCTACTAGATTGTGGTCGGACAAAGTGGAAAGCAATGCCTTGTGTTTCTTAGTCATAGTTACTGTTCAGCCAACACATGGGTTTTTCGTGTTTTAGACGTGGACGATATTCAGTGTTCACTGGTCGATGTCACAAATGTGGGCAGGACGAAGTTTCGTTTCCGTCACCTTCGATACACGTGGCGAAAAATATTGTCTCTGGGCCATGTTGTTTTACACAACTCGGCGTCGTTTGCGCATCTGCTGGTGGTTGTGCGTTTGTGTGTGTGTGTCACACAATCGCAAAGTTCTAAGAATCGTCAACCCGCACATTCCATTTCAATTGTTTCATCACCGTTTCTTTGTTCGAACCAAGCTTTTATATAACACGTGGCTGTCCCCGCAGATGAAGTGAATATTTTAATAAAATAAAACCCGAAGTTAATAAAATAAAAAGCCCCCCTTTTTGCCCCATTACAATACCCCCCCAATAAGAGATCTTCTGTCGAAACAGAAGAAATCTCATTGCTAAACCCCTAAGAGGATCGGTGAGGATATGGTGCCAACGACCCCCCATTTGCTCTTATACATCATGGGTAAACTACCCCCCTGGCTCGGCGACTATGGCCACATCTGAACGAGATTACTGGACTTCTCTATACGAGATCCCAACACCATAAAATCGAACAGACACGCACCACAGCACACCTAACCTTCTAACATGCCACCCCAAAATCCAAACCCCTTGTCTTATACCATGCCAGATCCTCAACCGATATGTTCCCCCTTACCATGCACACTGGGCTGCCTTTAGCAGTTACTGGGCTTGTACACACTCTTATAATATCTTATAAACAAACTCATCATTTAAAAGTCACAAAATATTTATCTTTAAATTCACAATTCTTTTAAGTTCAAAATCAGATTGTCATATTATTATTTTCATCAAAACCAAAAAAAACTTTTATCTACATTTATCAATTTTCTTCATTACTATTAATACTCAGAAAAACAAACAAATTTAACCTCCACTTAAAACATGAATTCATTTATCCTAACATGTGATTATACATACATTCTAAACAATATAATTCAATAAAACCCTAGTAATACACATAAACAATAACACAATCAAAATTCAAAACATCAATTAGATGGCAGGCACAAAAAATCAAAAAAACAACATAACCTTATTTTTACGTCTTATATACTCTTTCGATACCCACTCTGTTTCTGATTTCTGGCTTATTTTATATAAAAATTTTATATAAAGTCCTTAGTTCGGGCTGCCATTTGTATAAAAACACATTTTTTACTTTTATTGGTTATTAATAATTATACTTTATAGTTGTGTACTTACCACTATTACTTCTCTCTAGGGTCCCAGAGTTCGTTCATAAGCGAGGCCAGAAACAGTGTGGGGGTACGAAATAAATACTCTAATGACATATATAGTGAAAGGAAAACTTTTGTTTAATTTTTTCTAAATTATCGTTACTCACAGTTACACCCCACATAGTTGCATGCTATTCTATTTTGGAAACAAAGCACATTGCCATTTGCCATGAGGCGTAGTTATAGAATCGAATTAAAATCTCTTTCCCATTTATAATTTTATAAATAGGTCGTGAGTACTCTACAAATCAGGGCTGTATGCAAAAAATTATTTGATTCTGTTTGAATTTGCGGCAGTTATCGTTTACCATAGAAAAAAAATCTACACACAGACAGACAGACAGACACACACACAGACACTTTTCGGAAAACGGCTTTTTTTCATGTTTTGAGTGTAGTACAATCAGAATCTGCAATAATCTCGAACACGATTTTTTTACTTCCATATTCCTTAAGGAAATGGAAGTATGGTGATGGCAAAAAAAATCGTGTTCGAGATTATTGCAGATTCTGATTGTACTACACTCAAAACATGAAAAAAAGTCGTTTTCCGAAAAGTGTCTGTGTGTGTGTATGTCTGTCTGTCTGTCTGTCTGTGTGTAGATTTTTTTTCTATGTCAAACAATAACTGCCGCAAATTCAAACAGAATCAAATAATTTTTTGCATACAGCCCTGATTTGTAGAGTACTCACGACCTATTGTTTTTGGTGAAGATCGGTTGAGGGAAAGGGGTAGTTTACCTGCAACGGTTTTTTTTTATCAAGGGAAATTTTTTGTTGTTGCAAACGATAACAGCCGCAAATTCAAACAGAATCAAAAGATTATTTGCATACAGCCCTAAATTGCAGAGTTCTCAAGACCTGTTGTTTTTGATGAAGATCGGTTAAGGGAAAGGGGTAGTGTACCTGCAGCGTTTTTTTTATCAAGGGTATTTTCTATGGCAAACGATAACAGCCGCAAATTCAAACAGAACCAAATAATTTTTTGCATACAGCAGTGATTTGTAGAGTACTCAAGACCTATTGTTTTTGGTGAAGATCGGTTGAGGGGAAGGGGTAGTTTACCTGCAACGTTTTACGTTTTAACAAGAGTAAAGTACTTGAAAATTCATTTAAACTTTTTCAAACAATGGTAATTGTTAAAAATAAAATAATTTTGTTGCCAGGCAATAAAATTATAATTTTTTCATTTTAATGTAAATCTGTACATAGTATAAAGTAAAGTCGGTCCGTTTTCTCTCTGTGTTTGAAATCGCTAATCTCAGGAAGTACTGAACGGATTTTATTCAAGTTTTCGCCAATAGATAGAGTGTCTATTGAGGAACATTTATGTGTATAATTAATACATATATGTTGTACATTAGCTTAGCTATCACGGTTTATGTCAAGTAAGTGGTATAGTTTACATCTTATATATAAAAATGAATGTTTCTTTGTTTGTTCCGTATGCGTTCCTATACCATTCATCCGATTGCGATGAAACTTCGGTGAGTTGTTGTGCGCACGTCTGCGAAGGTTTCTTCCACAGCTCCTCCTAAACCACTGTAACAATTTAACCAAACTTGGCACAAATATTTTACGCAACGGGAGAACCAACATAGGATAGGTGTTTTTTTTCGATGGGGTCCTTTTGGGGGTTCTTTGGGGCATTCCACACCGCCTCCTAAACCACTGGACCGATTTCAACCAAACTTGGCACAAATATTTTACGCAAAGGGAGAACCAACATAGGACAAGTGTTTTTTCGATACGATCCTCTGGGGGGTTCTTTGCAGTCTTAAAAGACTATTAGATCTGGTTACTATGGCAACCCAATAGAATAGAGTCTGTCCTAAATATATTATCGCATTACATTGAAGACCACGCGAACGAAGTTGTGGGCAACAGCTATTTATTTTTAAGAAGCCTACTTTAATTAAACTTTATTAATTAAACTAACATTTTCTTTACGTACAACGTGAAACTCGGTAGCGAAGCATGGGTATTCTGCTAGTCATGTATAAGAGAAAATATATCGTGCGTGGCAGGCAAGCATATCTCAGTTATGTACTGTTTACGTTTCCATTTCATTATTATCACTACCGCAATAAAAAGGCAGGGAAGACACACACACACACACACAATTCGCGTTATTTCTGGCCTCACTCATGTTTATTTTCTTACATTTGCACGGTTTTTAAATGGAAAGTGCCGAACCCATACCAACATAACGCATGCAAGCCGAAAAAGTGTCCAGCGTGGATAGCGATTTGCTTCCTGTGGATCGCTGGGCAGTGTAACTGCACGTGTTTACAGAGGAACGATTCATAGACAGACTTTTCGTCTTTAGGGAATGAACCCTCTGCAAGATGCTGAGGGTCCATGAGTGACTTCGGAGCGCTCCTTCTTTTCCGCGCATTTGTTCTGTGAAACGTACACTGTAGATTCGCAGATTTATTCTAAGCAACGATCAATAGGAAATGTTGAAAATTTTTGTCCACGGTGAACCCTTATACACACTAAACCTGCTCTGATGTTTTAATTACGGACATCATAATATTAAAACTTTGGAAACTTGAGCACTACTTAATAGAGATCAATCATTAACTTATACAAGCCATTAATTTTATGCATATTTTTTATATATATGTGTACAACGTTATCGGCAACAAAGAAGTAGTTTTTGTTAAAATTCCTTCCCGGGATATTTGGCCATAGTCCAATGTTTTCTACAAAACCAGACGTTTCGGCAATGCCATTGACTTCCATCATCAGTGAAAATCGAGTGCGATAACGTGAGGTAGTATATGTTAGTGACCACAGTACTGTGGTTAAGGCTGAAGCAGTAAGTAGAAAGAAGTAGTTTCTATGGTAATATTTCATTTCAAAAATGATTTTAAAAATAAATCTTAGAATATGGAAGTCATGTATGGTTCTCCATACCGATTTTTTGCCATCACCATACTTCCATTTCCTTAAGGAATATGGAAGTAAAATTATAATTTTATTGCCTGGCAACAAAATTATTGTATTTTAAACAATTACCATTGTTCCAAAAAGTTTAAATGAATTTTCAAGTACTTTACTGTTGTTAAAACCTAAAAGGTTGCAGGTAAACTACCCCTTCCCCTTAACCGATCTTCACCAAAATCGAAAGTCCTTGAGATCTCTACAATTCAGGGACGTATGCAAAAAATTATTTGATTCTGTTTGAATTTGCGGCTGTTATCGTTTGCCATAGAAAATTACCCTTGATAAAAAAACGTTGCAGGTAAACTACCCCTTCCCCTTAACCGATCTTTACCAAAAACAGTAGGTCTTGAGTACTCTACAAATCAGGGCTGTATGCAAAACATTATTTGATTCTGTTTGAATTTGCGGCAGTTATCGTTTGCCATAGAAAAAAAATTACACACAGACACACACACATACACTTTTCGAAAAACGACTTTTTTTCATGTTTTGAGTGTAGTACAATCAGAATCTGCAATAATCTCGAACACGATTTTTTTGCCATCACCATACTTCCATTTCCTTAAGGAATATGGAAGTAAAATTACCCTTGATAAAAAAAAAAACCGTTGCAGGTAAACTACCCCTTTCCCTCAACCGATCTTCACCAAAAACAATAGGTCGTGAGTACTCTACAAATCAAGGCTGTATGCAAAAAATTATTTGATTCTGTTTGAATTTGCGGCTGTTATCGTTTGCCATAGAAAAAAATCTACAGACAGACACACATACAGACAGACAGACACACAGACACTTTTCGAAAAACGACTTTTTTTCATGTTTTGAGTGTAGTACAATCAGAATCTGCAATAATCTCGAACATGATTTTTTTTACCATCACCATACTTCCATTTCCTTAAGGAATATGGAAGCAATATCGGTATGGAGAACCATACATGACTTCCATATTCTAAGATTTATATTTAAAATCATTTTCAGCCAAACAGCCAGGCTGTGTCTTACCTGCCTTTTTATTGCTGTATTAAATGAAAAATATTATATTACATTAAAATGAAAAACTTATAATTTTATTGCCTGGCAACAAAATTATTTTATTTTTAACAATTACCATTGTTTCAAAAAGTTTAAATAAATTTTCAAGTACTTTACTCTTGTTAAAACGTAAAAGGTTGCAGGTAAACTACCCCTTCCCCTTAACCGATCTTCACCAAAATCGAAAGTCATTGAGACCTCTACAATTCAGGGACGTATGCAAAACATTATTTGATTCTGTTTGCATTTGCGGCTGTTATCGTTTGCCATAGAAAATACGCTTGATAAAAAAACGTTGCAGGTAAACTACCCCTTCTCCTTAACCGATCTTCACCAAAAACAATAGGTCTTGAGTACTCTACAAATCAGGGCTGTATGCAAAACATTATTTGATTCTGTTTGAATTTGCGGCTGTTATCGTTTGCCATAGAAAATACCCTTGTTAAAAAAACGTTGCAGGTAAACTACCCCTTCCCCTCAACCGATCTTCACCAAAAACAATAGGTCTTGAGAACTCTACAATTTAGGGCTGTATGCAAATAATCTTTTGATTCTGTTTGAATTTGCGGCTGTTATCGTTTGCCATAGGAAATACCCTTGTTAAAACATAAAACGTTACAGGTAAACTACCCCTTTCCCTTAACCGATCTTCACCAAAAACAATAGGTCTTGAGTACTCTACAAATCAGGGCTGTATGCAAAACATTATTTGATTCTGTTTGAATTTGCGGCTGTTATCGTTTGCCATAGAAAATACCCTTGTTAAAAAAACGTTGCAGGTAAACTACCCCTTTCCCTCAACCGAACTTCACCAAAAACAATAGGTCTTGAGAACTCTGCAATTTAGGGCTGTATGCAAATAATCTTTTGATTCTGTTTGAATTTGCGGCTGTTATCGTTTGCCATAGGAAATACCCTTGTTAAAACATAAAACGTTACAGGTAAACTACCCCTTTCCCTTAACCGATCTTCACCAAAATCAGCAGATCTTGAGAACTCTACAATTCAGGGCTGTATGCGAAACATTATTTGATTCTGTTTGAATTTGCGGCTGTTATCGTTTGCCAAACAAACAAAATTACCCTTGCTAAAAAAAAACCGTTGCAGGTAAACTACCCCTTTCCCTCAACCGATCTTCACCAAAAACAATAGGTCGCGAGTACTCTGCAAATCAGGGCTGTATGCAAAAAATTATTTGATTCTGTTTGAATTTGCGGCAGTTATCGTTTGCCATAGAAAAAAATCTACAGACACACAGACACACACACAGACACTTTTCGGAAAACGACTTTTTTTCATGTTTTGAGTGTAGTAGAATCAGAATCTGCAATAATCTCGAACACGATTTTTTTTGCCATCACCATACTTCCATTCCTTAAGGAATATGGAAGTAAAATACCCTTGATTAAAAAAGAAACGTTGCAGGTAAACTACCCCTTTCCCGTAACCGATCTTCACCAAAAACAATAGGTCTTGAGTACTCTACAAATCAGGGCTGTATGCAAAAAATTATTTGATTCTGTGTGAATTTGCGGCTGTTATCGTTTGCCATAGAAAAAACTCTACAGACACTTTTCGAAAAATTACTTTTTTCATGTTTTGAGGGTAGTACAATCAGAATCTGCAATAATCTCGAACACATTTTTTTGCCATCACCATACTTCCATTTCCGTATAGAACATGGAAGTAAAAACGTTTTATTGACTATATTGTTGTAACTAATGAGGTAAGTGTGGAAACAAAACTATTAGATATCTACTATTTAACAAAGTCAAGAAAGAAGGTAGCATGTCACATTATAATATAAATAAAATAAAGGATACCAGTAAACTGGTACAAACTTTATCCCATCCTCTGCAGACATTGGGAATGTTTAGTGTTGTGTATGAGTTTTTAAAATTTCTCCATGTGGATATGAGGCTTTAAAAATTTGGTGGCTAATGTAATGAAATCTGTCTCATTGTTTACAGAGAAATTAGTTAGATATTTACATAATATATGACTTCATAACACTTCAGACCTCAAAAACAAACATTTAAAATTGCACCTTTGAGTGCCCAAATACATAGTTGGTAGCACATAATATTGAAATTGTAATATAAATTAGTTTGATGGTGAAGGCTGTTGGTAAACAGTGACCTGAACATTGTGTTCTGTATTCAGTCATACAAGTGTTCAAAGTATTACGTTGGTAACATATTGCTATGACAATTATGTAACGCTTTCGAAAAGTCAGCAGATGCAGTTACATAAAAGTTGTACACGTTTCTTGACTAGCTGAGCAAGTGGAGTGTCTCTGTCAAGGCCATGTACTCTGTTCAACTTTTCTGTTCAAGTACTTTTAACTATCCACATTGTGCTGGCACGCTGCCAAAAGAATGGAAAATTGTTCTGGAACATCTGCAGAGTCTGTACCATACCATACTATTCAATGTTACAATTAATGATTACTAGACATCGCGCCTTCTACAATAAAGTTAGCATTGTCTGAGGATGATCTAGCCATATTTCTACTCTGCACTGATGTCAACCTGAGAAAGGAGGTTTTTGCAGGAGGCAATAGACAAATTGCAACAATTGACAGTATCCAGTGGCCTCCACTTTTTAACACTCAAAACAGCAGCAGTACATTTCTCTCATAAGAACCAGTGCCAGTATAAATTCAGTGTTAACCTAAATGGCATTCCCATACTAATATTAGACAAGGTAATATTAGTACTTCCTGAGGGTTGTTGATACAAAGTTAACCTTGAAACCACATATCTGAAGAAATCATGCATCAGCAGATTAAACTTACTAAAAAAAAAACTTGTTCATACATCTGATGCAGTGGACTGTCCTTAATGTACATGTATCATTCATTAATACGTTCTAGGTTGGATTAAGGATCAATAGCATTTGCCTCTCTAGTGCACAAGATCTTAAAAAGCTAAATACTGTCAATCACACTATATTAATACTCATTTCAGGAGCCTTTGGCACCTCTTCAGTTGAGAGTTCACTTGCCGAATTGTCAGAATGCCTTCTGGACTTTCAAGGGAACTATCTAATAATCACTGGTCAACAAAAAAAGTAAAAGTTGTCGCTTTCCTTTACCAAAATAGTCAATTCCAACCAAAACTGTGATGAGAAATGAGAATATGACATCAGAATACTTTTATTAGCTCTTGTCAAGATACAGAAACTTACATGTTCATGAAAGTATATGCCTACTGTTAGAGTTCACATACACATTTGGAACCCTTACCTGTTAGGTGGACGATTATAGATTTTTGTTTTTGTTTGTCTACTTCCGATCCATCTCTTGTCACATTTCAACAATATTTAGCAAGCATAAATGCTTTCCACGTAGTGTGATACCTTGCTTTCATTGCTGAGATGTCTTGGTGGAAGTGGTGCCCATGCTTATAACTCACTGTACAATTACGTGGGATGAGAAGTCAGAATGTGAATCAACAAAGTGTATTTTAAGTGACATATCTCAAACTAATTCTTGGTATGTCAGTTACGTTGGAGTTTTTAACTCTTTGATTACCCAAGAAGTCAGCAACAGATTTGAAGACTTTTCAAACTATTTTTTCATTCCATTTAATAATCTTATTAAAGATTTTGTTCTTGAACAGTTCATGAATCTGCAAGCCAACAGTGATGATGTGGTTATCTGTTCAGATGTGGGAATTTTTCCGTCTAATATTTTAGAGAAGCTTCTCCTTCCCATTTCATTGCCATCATAAATTTTTCATCATCCCAATTTAATTTGTAAATATGGCAGTATGATTTTATCAGAGTCTGCTAATGGAGTGAATTGGGTATTTTTGTTTTCAGACCCATCAATGTCCTTTGAGGTCAGTTTTTCTCGAGCCCCTACCACGCTATGGCTGCAGTTCCACCAGTGGTGTGCACGATGGAAACACGCGAATTCTGGCATCATGTGGGCAACTAAACGCGTAAATTGAAATTGTTCATACTATAATATAACCTGTTTATCCGTGTTCTTTTGTATTCGAGTTGCTGCTAAAATTCGGTTATTTGATTTTTTATTGTTTATTTAGAATTAATTAGGTTGATATATTTTACCTAATTCAAGCCTCAGACGTGGGTTACCAATTTATATCTTAGCCGACGATGTCGCCTCTTATTATTTTGTAAATGGTTTGAATTAAAATTGTTGACTTCTATTATTATTTTTATTTATTATTTGTTTTATTTATCTTGAATGGTTTAATTGTGGTTTGATTCGTAGCTTTTTTATAATTCGACGTTCTTCAGTTGATGAGACGAATCGGCTAAGTTGACTTCTCACTGAAGGTAGATTTAATTTACTAGTGGTGTACTCACTTGGAGTGAAATCCTGTTAATTAAGCAGAGTTGAGATGGTAATTTAAATTTTAAGTAATTTAAAGTATCTCAATTGTCGCTACCAATAGTACCAACTGTTGCGAGCTGTCCACCTAACCTGTAATTGTCTAGTCTACTGAAATAATTTTAATGAAGAAAGTTGTGTTAGTGGTTGAAATCACAAGCAGAATTATCACTGTTGCAGAATGAAATCACAAGCAGAATGAAGAGACCGAATCAAAAGATAGGGAGTTAAAAACGATAAAGGGAATTGTAAGGAATAATAATTATAACACCAACATAGTGGATAAAGTTATGAAAAGGGTTAACATACAAAAAGCTAAAATAGAACCAGAACAAAAGAATTATGCAGGGTCATTGACATACATAGGTTCACATACTAGAAAAATTATAAAATGTTTTA
Organism: Magicicada septendecula; assembly: GCA_034769895.1. Classification (NCBI taxonomy): domain Eukaryota; kingdom Metazoa; phylum Arthropoda; class Insecta; order Hemiptera; family Cicadidae; genus Magicicada; species Magicicada septendecula. The sequence continues at coordinate 541,021,699 of CM068368.1, forward strand.
ATAAATACGGAGTAGATATAGCTATTAAAAAATGTGAAACGGTATTTGATAAGATAAGGAATAAAAATATAGAAAAAATCCCAGTATTACAGAAAAGCGGAATTTATAAATTAAAATGTAGAGACTGCAACAAAGTGTACCTAGGTGAAACGGGACGAAAATTCGTATGCAGTTGTCTGACCACAAACGTGGAGAAGGTAATAGAACAACCAATTTGTTATATGCAAGACATTTCATAGAAGACAGCCATAAGTTTGTTAATCCTTTGGAAGACTACGAAATTGTAAAAGTAGTAAATAACACAGTTGAAAGGAAGCTTAGGGAGGAGTTAGAAATATTGAAAGAAAGAGAAAAAGGGTTAGACAATTTAATTAATACTAAAATTAAATTTGATAATGAAGAAATATTTTATAACATAATTAAGAAGTAAATGATAGAGGACAGATAGATAAGATTAAGCATTAAAATACATAGTACTAATTGGATGTTTTAAAATAAGGGTGTGTGACTGACCCATGTGTGTGGAGAGAAAGACGGGTAGGTTTAAAAGGAATGTACACACACACACACACAATACTGAAACACAAGGAATTTGCTAGAAAAATATGTAACTGTCCAGATGGAGGGACAGGGCTCAGCGGGTGGGGAAGGGACATTTGAATTATAGCTTGTTGTGTGTGAGCAGGGTGGGGTGAAGGGTTTGTTTTCAGGTGATTTGCTTCAATTCCGATCTGACGATGAGCTGTGAAGCTTGAAAGCACTAATCGGGATAATTTTTATATAGTGGTTTGCAACAGTGATCATTCTGCTTGAAATAATTTTGTTAACTCCTTTTATTGGGTAAAAAGTTGTTCATTGATTGATAGTGCTCATGAATTTACTTTAAAGAATAATTAATTTGACATTTTTGTCCATTTTTACAATAATTGGCTTTATGAAAATCTTTTATCTTAGGGTTGGTTATTCTGACTCTTTGTATTCATAACATAAAACGTTATTTTTTGGTTAAAAGTTTATCTAAAGTGTAGGTCCTTTTAGACTGCACTATACAAATATCGGTATGGAGAACCATACATGACTTCCATATTCTAAGATTTATATTTAAAATCATTTTCAGCCAAACAGCCAGGCTGTGTCTTACCTGCCTTTTTATTGCTGTATTAAATGAAAAATATTATATTACATTAAAATGAAAAAATTATAATTTTATTGCCTGGCAACAAAATTATTTTATTTTTAACAATTACCATTGTTTCAAAAAGTTTAAATAAATTTTCAAGTACTTTACTCTTGTTAAAACGTAAAAGGTTGCAGGTAAACTACCCCTTCCCCTTAACCGATCTTCACCAAAATTGAAAGTCATTGAGAGCTCTACAATTCAGGGAAGTATGCAAAAAATTATTTGATTCTGTTTGAATTTGCGGCTGTTATCGTTTGCCATAGAAAATACGCTTGATAAAAAAACGTTGCAGGTAAACTACCCCTTCCCCTTAACCGATCTTCACCAAAAACAACAAGTCTTGAGTACTCTACAAATCAGGGCTGTATGCAAAACATTATTTGATTCTGTTTGAATTTGCGGCTGTTATCGTTTGCCATAGAAAATACCCTTGTTAAAAAAACGTTGCAGGTAAACTACCCCTTTCCCTCAACCGATCTTCACCAAAAACAATAGGTCTTGAGAACTCTACAATTCAGGGCTGTATGCGAAACATTATTTGATTCTGTTTGAATTTGCGGCTGTTATCGTTTGCCAAAAAAAAAATTTCCCTTGATAAAAAAAACCGTTGCAGGTAAACTACCCCTTCCCCTCAACCGATCTTCACCAAAAACAATAGGTCGCGAGTACTCTTCAAATCAGGACTGTATGCAAAAAATTATTTGATTCTGTTTGAATTTGCGGCAGTTATCGTTTGCCATAAAAAATACGCTTGATAAAAAACGTTGCAGGTAAACTACCCCTTTCCCTCAACCGATCTTTACCAAAAACAATAGGTCTTAAGTACTCTACAAATCAGGGCTGTATGCAGAAAATTATTTGATTCTGTTTGAATTTGCGGCTGTTATCGTTTGCCATAGAAAATACCCTTGTTAAAAAAACGTTGTAGGTAAACTACCCCTTTCCCTTAACCGATCTTCACCAAAAACAATAGGTCTTGAGAACTCTACAATTCAGGGCTGTATGCGAAACATTATTTGATTCTGTTTGAATTTGCGGCTGTTATCGTTTGCCAAACAAACAAAATTACCCTTGCTAAAAAAAAACCGTTGCAGGTAAACTACCCCTTTCCCTCAACCGATCTTCACCAAAAACAATAGGTCTTGAGAACTCTACAATTCAGGGCTGTATGCAAAACATTATTTGATTCTGTTTGAATTTGCGGCTGTTATCGTTTGCCATAGGAAATACCCTTGTTAAAACATAAAACGTTACAGGTAAACTACCCCTTTCCCTTAACCGATCTTCACCAAAAACAATAGGTCTTGAGAACTCTACAATTCAGGGCTGTATGCAAACATTATTTGATTCTGTTTGAATTTGCGGCTGTTATCGTTTGCCATAGGAAATACCCTTGTTAAAACATAAAACGTTACAGGTAAACTACCCCTTTCCCTTAACCGATCTTCACCAAAAACAATAGGTCTTGAGAACTCTACAATTCAGGGCTGTATGCAAACATTATTTGATTCTGTTTGAATTTGCGGCTGTTATCGTTTGCCAAAAAAAAAAAATTTCCCTTGATAAAAAAAAACCGTTGCAGGTAAACTACCCCTTTCCCTCAACCGATCTTCACCAAAAACAATAGGTCTTGAGTACTCTACAAATCAGGGCTGTATGCAAAACATTATTTGATTCTGTTTGAATTTGCGGCTGTTATCGTTTGCCATAGAAAATACCCTTGTTAAAAAAACGTTGCAGGTAAACTACCCCTTTCCCTCAACCGAACTTCACCAAAAACAATAGGTCTTGAGAACTCTACACTTTAGGGCTGTATGCAAATAATCTTTTGATTCTGTTTGAATTTGCGGCTGTTATCGTTTGCCATAGGAAATACCCTTGTTAAAACATAAAACGTTACAGGTAAACTACCCCTTTCCCTTAACCGATCTTCACCAAAATCAATAGATCTTGAGAACTCTACAATTCAGGGCTGTATGCGAAACATTATTTGATTCTGTTTGAATTTGCGGCTGTTATCGTTTGCCAAACAAACAAAATTACACTTGCTAAAAAAAAACCGTTGCAGGTAAACTACCCCTTTCCCTCAACCGATCTTCACCAAAAACAATAGGTCGCGAGTACTCTGCAAATCAGGGCTGCATGCAAAAAATTATTTGATTCTGTTTGAATTTGCGGCAGTTATCGTTTGCCATAGAAAAAAAATCTACAGACAGACAGACACACAGACAGACACACAGACACTTTTCGGAAAACGACTTTTTTTCATGTTTTGAGTGTAGTAGAATCAGAATCTGCAATAATCTGGAACACGATTTTTTTTGCCATCACCATACTTCCATTCCTTAAGGAATATGGAAGTAAAAAACAAAACTGAATCTTATACTACTATAATCATTAAGTAGTAGGAGAGTGATTACATTAATAAATACATCTTAACTAATAACATAAAAATTCACAGACACGTTGCATCAACATTGGAGGTTAATTTGGCGCACTGAACTGTGGTCAGTGAACCTTAAAATTAATAATACTTTTTCAACAACATTTAAAATTATTAGTTTAATAAAGTTATGAAACTCTTCAGTGTTCATAGAAGATTCTCTGATTCTTCATATTGGATGAATTTGATTAGGTAAACAAATAACTTTGGTAAGCATGTTCGGCTTACTATTAAATTCTTTTAACTAGGAACAAATTGATTAATGCAATACTGTTTAACTCTTTTTTAAAGTTCATTATAAATTATTTTATTTTATTATCTCTGATAATTAAAGTTTATCATGTCTGTGGGCAATTACTAAATTTATAATTAGCTTTCGTCACACTTCTTAAATTGTTAATATATTAATTGAAATAATAAGGTTCATTATTAATGTTCCTATGAAAAGGTTTCCTTCATCCCTTTTGATGAAGTCTATTAAATAAGTGAATAACTTTTATAAATAAAATCAACTGTCGCTAACTCCTGTAGCAATTAATGAATTAATTAAATTGATAAGGTCCCATATTCCTTAGGTTTTCGTATTTAATTATCTTTTGATTTATTCGATAAGTCTTAATAATTATACTCGATAGAAATTTTTTATTGTGGCAAGTCTTAATTGCTCTAAGTATAGTTTAATTGTCACTATGCTTGCTTTTATTTCCTTTTTCGTAATTGCACTTTTCTTTTTTATTAATATTTAGTTCACTTCCTATGCGCACATACTCCGCAAATAGACACTGATATAAGGTTAACTCAACATTGTTTACTTTCTGCCTAACCTAACTTTCACTTTTTTGAGGTTATCGATTTCCGTCAGCTGGTTGAGGTTATTTTCTTAAAATTCGGTCTCAGGAGCAGCGTGGCCTCTCCGTGGAAGTACTGTGATGAACTGTGTCCTCTTCGGTTTACAAACCTGGCATCTAATGCTCGATGATGATCGCTGATTGGTTAATTTTCTTAATTTTCATGACCCTTCGGTATATCTCGGCAAAATAGACGCCTTCAACGCGTCTTTTGATTGGTTTTGAGATTATAATAAATTGGTTTACATTATGATGCCCAAGGGCTGGCAAATTATTAACTCCTTATAATTAACATTATTCCCTTATCTTAGCTCTAATTCATTATTACCATTCCTCCGGATTCTCTGAGACAAATAATTTGGATCCCCACACTATAAGACGTTGATCATTATTAACAAAAATAAATTTACTAATCTCTCTTATTAGCTTTTTATATACTATAATGTTTGTTTTAGTTATTTTGACTATTAAATTTCAATAAACATTGAGTATTCCTCGCTAATAGTTGAGTATGAACTCTTTACAATCATTTATAAGGTTGTATTTTGATAAAAGTTGTCTTTGGCTGTTTAGGCCTAATTCAGTATTAGTTACTATATTTTAATTACACTTTTCCATTATTATTTCTTACTTTTACTGCAGCCTCATTACTCATAATCGTTGTCTACAACTTCTTATCACCATTACAATATTACTCATGACATAAGAAAATACTTATTTCTAATTAACTTTACAAATAACTAGGCTAGGCATATTTGCCTATGATACTATCAATTAGTTTTACTTATTGTCTTTTAATACTGGTTTCTTAACCATTTCTATTATGACACAGTTACTCTGAAATGATCATTGCAACTTCTGATCACCTCAGTTTTAGTCATTACATTATTCTTTTGTTCATTTTTAGTCTTTATAATCACTTCTAGTTTTGTACTCTAGTGTGTTACATGTATCACTTTCATTAGAAATTACATAATTGTTTTTTAAGTCATTGCTTCTTACATAATTGGTCACTACAATAACTACAAAGTTTGACAATGTTTTGGGCTGTACCAGTATGTCCTCACATGCTGTTAATTTATCACTAGTTCTTGCATCTAGTGCTACATGACAAGTCCCTTTAATTTTCATTATTAAGACTCAATTTTATTTTACTAATTATTGGTTTATATTCTGTTAGTGATATTATATATTATTGATTCTACTGATATCAACCTCCTTCTCTTATATTGATATTCTTAAAGGTTTTTTTAGATTGTTTATTGGGTAAATCCTATTCTGTCCATTTCAGTTTGTTGATTTACACCATTCACAATATAAATCCTTCCTTGGTAAACTAGTCTTGGTATGGTAGGATCCTTATAACATCTAGTTTAATTACAATATAACAGAATGTGGATTGATAACATTTTTGTTATCAATTCTTGTCATTATACATGAAAAATGCTAGTTACTAGGTTATGTGTGTCCTATACTGGCTTGCAACAATGTGTTCCATTTTGTGGCTTGTTTCTATACTTTTTTCGCAATTTTTTAAATGAGTTACTATTAATTATTATTTATTGTCTGGTATTTATTTTCCAGCTTCTTTTATATTATTTTTACAATAATCTTGGAGATTATCAGTTTTTCTGATATCTCTGTTTCTATATCATCTGTAACAGTACATAATGACCCAATACCATAATTATGGGAGTTAAGGGTAATTTTCAATGTTTTATTGTTTAATTATTAAAATACAGAATGGTTAGGTCCATTGTCCCAATATACGGAGGAACAAAGCAGAATCAGCCAGAGTATCATACCAAGGTCACCGGTGGAACGTGCAGGAGTCAGTAAAAGCCATGGCGGTGTTTGTGACGAATGACTTTAAATATACATTGTGATTGGACAATAACGCTGTTCCGTCATAACCAAAAACAATGACGAACTGAATACAATGCATACGACTAGGCGTTGTCCTGTATGACAAAGCTTAATGACGTCAAACTCACTCACACAAGCATAAATTTGCATATTCATTGGTCTCAGTTCAGCACAGTACACCAAAGAGGCCACAGCGATGTATCGCTGTTGGCATTAGTATTCATCCAAAAGTTGTAAAGGCCTAGTAAAAATTTTATAAAATGTGATTAAAAAGTCAGAGAACACTTAAACAACTGTATATAGCAAAAAACATTAAATGTAGAGTCAGTGCAGACAATTTAAAAACCAGAATGATGAGGCGAACACCGACCATACTCCTGGGGAAGATCTGAGGCCAGCGAGGGAGCGACGCTACACCGTTCTCAGAGAAGTCACAATATCTTTCTTTTATTATCATATTAATGAGCTCATTAAACAAATCACAAAATTGTATGAAATGTAATTGTAACAGAGCGTGAATGAGTGTGCGATTGAACTAAGGCGTGGCCATGCTTCTATACATAGAGGGCATTGGTTTGTGTTTCATATAATACGATAACTGCAGTTATAAAAAACCAAAAGAATATATCTAAACTGATGATGAGATTTTCAATTCCTATAATTAATCAAAATAATGAAATAAAGACGGAAGAAATATAGCCACCATTTTGGTTTTTGTAATAACACTTGACGCCATTTTGAGGCACCCTTTTGATGTATGTTATGTTATTCATGCAATTAAAACTAGTAATCATATTCTATAAAGAAACTGTGTTATCATTGTGTCGCCTTTTCTGTGTATTCAAATCTCGCTGTAACGAAACCCTGGATCCCTTAGGTAAAAAGTGTTGCAAAAGGAAAAGCACGTGCTCTCAAATAACAAAAAACGGTAAGTACACACGTGTACCATACTTTGATAATTATTCTACATATATAAATACAAATAAATTAGGTGTGAAGGTGAGGAGAGTAACAGATGGCGCCCTTACTGTGGACGTTATATAAAAATTAATTTATATAAAACAGCCAGATTTGAAAACAGAGAAGGTGGTACAAGACGGAACATAACCTAATACACAAGAGGTTATGTTGATGAAACAAAGCAACCAGTAATTGTATAATTAAAAATATAGAGAGTCATTTAAACAGCTAAATTATGGCAGAAAGAAATGATAGTATGTTATGTGTAAACAATACAGACACAGAATCTATTTTATTAGACAAAATAAGCGCGAATTCTACGCCTAGGGCAGTCGAAAATAAAATATCGTTGGAAGATCTGTTTATATTAATTAAAACGCAAAATAGTGTATTAAAAGAAATTGACGAAAAGTTTGATAGCCTTGAGAATGAATTAAAGAAACAAAACAATGTACGAAATGCAAAATTGAATCAATTAGAGGAGAAATTAGACAAGAGAATTAATGAGATACAGTTAGAAAATAAGAGTAGAGAAATAGACAAATTAGATAGAAACAAAGACAAGGTAAGTGGGGTAGAAATTTATGATAATATAAATAAAAGTATGATGTTAGAGAATGATTATGTAAACAGGGGTAGTAATAATGAGTTTTTATGGGGAATAGAATATAATAATGATGGAATGATAGTGTGTTAAAGGGTTGAAGAGAGTGTGTAGAGAGAGGATAATTGTAAAAGAATTGCAGGGGTTAGATTTTTCCCTTAATGGTGTATTTGGGGGTGATATACATGTTTTTAGGAAGGACAAGAGTGCCTTCGATGTAGGTTTTGGAGACAAAAGGTCTGCAAATAGTTGTCCCTGGATTTTTTGTGCACCTGATAGGTGGTGCGAGAATAAAGTTGTAGTGTCCCCTCCATATATTGGGAGAGAGAATGTGATTTGGGGTTATGATAGGAGTTATTGTGAAAGAGAGTTGTGTGATAATTGGGAGATAGAGTTATATAGAGTATGTAGAGATTATGAAGAGTTGATAGAAAGGTTAGGTGGAGATAGAAGTGATAAATATAATAAAAACTTACCTTGTATTGAAACTAAAGTAGTAGGAGGTGATGTTGATAACAATAATGACTTGATAAAATACTTAATTATGACTTATTATACAGGAGGTGACAGGATAATGATCAATCATGACATGTTAAATGAGTTTGGGGATAATAATGAACGTTTGAATTGGATAGGTATTTATAATGATAGTATAAGATACCTAATATTAAACCATGTATATAGTTTTAAGGTTCGATTGCTATTTGACGATGGAGGGTAGACCTTTTATTGTGTTTATGAACATTTAATTATGTGACCAGTGTTTTTTAAGATGGACTGATTATGGTAAATGATTTAATGATTATGTGGATTGTATATTTTTGTGTATATTAATGTCAGTGTATTTGTGTATTCTTGTAGTTGTATATTTTATGTATTTTTTTTATGTAAACATGTATTGTAGAATTTTAAATAATTATGAGAATGATTTTGAAATGATATTATGGAATTTAGATTCTAATGGTTAGTAAATGAGTAGTGTATATTTTGGATGTTGAGAGGTATTGTTGTTAGTAGGTAAGTGATGAATTTTCTAGTGGTATATTAAGGTGAAATGTTGTACAAGAGTTTGGGTAATAGTGATAAATAAGGGCATTGGAGTTAGTTAAATAAAGTTAATGGGAGTTAGGAAAAATAAAGTGTTGAGATACAGATAATATATAAAGAGGTGTTAGATATTTTAGGGACACAGTGGTTAGTGATTATATGTAGAGGTGAGTAATGTGAGTGGTAATTATATTTGTTGTTGATGGTGATATTTTGTAATAAGGGTATTGGTGTAGGGAGTCTGCAACGAAAGGTGTTGAGACAGGAAAGGACCATTGTGTGCCGGAAAGGGTTATCTGAAAGGGTCAGGAACCAATGAGGGAATGAGCATAGATAGGGAACACACACATACTAGTACAAAAAATGAGCGGTGCCAGAGGTTTTAAATGGGATTTGTGAAGGGGGTTATTATAGAGATATTGGTGTCATAATGTGTTAATGGTTACAAGCGGTTGTTAGTAGTAAAAAAGAGGTGAGTAAGGTTAGATTGACAATGCCAAAATAAGATAGAGAAAATAGTGAATAATAGAGAGTAACCGAAACGAGTAAGGATAGAAGGGTTAGAAAAAGAAAATTCATAGCAGGAAGGTAATTGTAACAGAAAGGTAAGGATAAATTTGAAATTGTTTTATAGAATCTGATGAATGTTAAATGATTAAAAGTTAATAGAGAATTGTTGAAGTAGTAATGTGATAAAGTTTTGGTACAAGTCATGTAAATGTAAATTGTTTAATGTAATGTAAATGTAACAATGTTAATGTGTAATGTTCGATGTTGATTATGTTTTTATTATGTTGGGGGTACAATAGAGTGTGTGGTTAGGAGGTCGTTACGGGGTTAATGACGTTAACAAGTGTCAAAGAATAGTAGCTTTGGGGGGAAAAAAAAAAAAAAAAAAAAAAAAAGTTGAAAGTCCAAAGATACAATTGAAGTTGAGCAAAAATATAGTACAATACCTGTTGCGATAGATAGCTGATTGTAAGTTGAGTAACAAAATTTAAATAATAAAAGTGTCGGCCATAATAGTTGTAGGTTGAGTTTGATAGAAATAAGTAGGTGAAGGTATTTTGGGGAATATTAAAGAATTGTTCATATATAGTGTTATTTGTAGTTGTATACATAGTTTGTTTTCTTACAAGGAAGAAATTGAGTTTGGTGGTAGTAAAAGAATATGCATTTTAAAGTCTTGTTGTTGTTATGTTAAACTTTTAAATTAGAACAAACCAATGCCCCAAATACAAACCAATGCGTCTAAAAGGGAACATATCAGTTGTAGATATGGAAGTGTACTAGACCACTATTTTAAATTTTTGTGTGCAATGTTTCAGAGTTTTGTGGTGTTGTGACCGCGGTCCTGGGCTGGCTGGAGCGTCAGAACAGGAGCGTAGAGTGCCTTATGGCCTTATGGTGTAGGGATCTCTCAAGAGAAGTCCAGTAAGGTCAGAGGGTGTGACCAACATCATTGGACCAAGGGTAAGTGATGACAAATTTTTTTTATAGTAACATTACAGGGGATTGTGGTGACATATCTAGACTGATCGTTTTAGGAAAGTGTGAATGAGTCAATGAAAGTTTTTGTGTCTCGACACAAAATCTTTCATTGAGGGGGTTTGTAACAGTACATAATGACCCAATACCATAATTATGGGAGTTAAGGGTAATTTTCAATGTTTTATTGTTTAATTATTAAAATACAGAATGGTTAGGTCCATTGTCCCAATATACGGAGGAAAAAAGCAGAATCAGCCAGAGTATCATACCAAGGTCACCGGTGGAACGTGCAGGAGTTGGTAAAAGCCATGGCGGTGTTTGTGACGAATGACTTTAAATATACATTGTGATTGGACAATAACGCTGTTCCGTCATAACCAAAAACAATGACGCACTGAATACAATGCATACGACTAGGCGTTGTCCTGTATGACAAAGCTTAATGACGTCAAACTCACTCACACAAGCATAAATTTGCATACTCATCGGTCTCAGTTCAGCACAGTACACCAAAGAGGCCACAGCGATGTATCGCTGTTGGCATTAGTATTCATCCAAAAGTTGTAAAGGCCTAGTAAAAATTTTATAAAATGTGATTAAAAAGTCAGAGAACACTTAAACAACAGTATATAGCAAAAAACATTAAATGTAGAGTCAGTGCAGACAATTTAATAACCAGAATGATGAGGCGAACACCGACCATACTCCTGGGGAAGATCTGAGGCCAGCGAGGGAGCGACGCTACACCGTTCTCAGAGAAGTCACAATATCTTTCTTTTATTATCATATTAATGAGCTCATTAAACAAATCACAAAATTGTATGAAATGTAATTGTAACAGAGCGTGAATGAGTGTGCAATTGAACTAAGGCGTGGCCATGCTTCTATACATAGAGGGCATTGGTTTGTGTTTCATATAATACGATAACTGCAGTTATAAAAAACCAAAAGAATATATCTAAACTGATGATGAGATTTTCAATTCCTATAATTAATCAAAATAATGAAATAAAGACGGAAGAAATATAGCCACCATTTTGTTTTTTGTAATAACACTTGACGTCATTTTGAGGCACCCTTTTGATGTATGTTATGTTATTCATGCAATTAAAACTAGTAATCATATTCTATAAAGAAACTGTGTTATCATTGTGTCGCCTTTTCTGTGTATTCAAATCTCGCTGTAACGAAACCCTGGATCCCTTAGGTAAAAAGTGTTGCAAAAGGAAAAGCACGTGCTCTCAAATAACAAAAAACGGTAAGTACACACGTGTACCATACTTTGATAATTATTCTACATACATAATTACAAATAAATTATGTATAAAGGTGAGTAGAGTAACACATCTACGTACATAGATAAGATACAATGTTGTTGTTATCTTTTATCTCTTATTAAATCATATTAGTACAAAGTTTTAATTTCACTCTCCTGGTCATTATATTTTTATTTTAAATTAGAGTTATTGTTACAGTCGAATCACTTATAATAGGCTGTTACAGTAAATTCGGGTAACTTTGACCCCTTTCCACATGTTTTTTCTAGAATATTTTGTTAACAATTTGGTATGAAACATTGGCAGTGTATTATTTAGTGAGAGTTAGGATGAAAATTAGTAGAAAGCATAAAAAAGCCTGTTAAAAGTACCAAAGTACCTTAAAAAAATTAAAAACATAGGGGTCAAAGTTACCCTGACTATTAGGGTAACTTTGACCCCCCAATCGAATTTCCCATTTAAACTAATGTTTTAGCTCAAATTTAATTTTGTAGGCCAACTTTGACCCCTTCAGTAGTTATAAATAGTCTTGTTTTACAAAAAATATGACTATACTACAGTTTTTTACAATCACTAAATAAACAGTGGCCTGCTGTTTCCCATCGACCGTGCCACGGGGAAGCATTAACAAAGGGAAAAAATTGATAAATTGCATTTAAAAAGTGTATTATTTATAATAAAAACATTGTAAAATACTTTAAAAATAAACTACTATAACACTTAGTCTCAAGTCTTTTAATTTAAAAACCATTTCTCGTTCAAAAAACTGTCATTAATTTTGAAGTCACCCCTAGTATTCACAGGCACAATGACTGATGGGTTTAGTTTCTTTACAATGTCTTTTTCATGGTAGTAGATTTCGTCTTTGTTGTCTGGCCATTTCCAGTTCTTTCCATTGATAGCCATGGCACTAATCAAAACCTTCACTTCTTCATCAATTATTTGGAAGCCATTGATTTTACCGGGGAAAAAGGAACCTTCATAGTTCACCACGACAAAATCATCTGCTCTGAATTCTTCTATGTTAGTTAGTGATGAGTTTATGCCTGGTACGTCAGGCTGATGTTCAAGGTCTGTTGGATACTCTAATTCACTAGAACTACTCTTATCTCGGTCATCTTCATCTTCATCACTTTCAATGTATCGAACTCTCTTCCTACCTTGATTTTTAGTTAAACCTTTTTGGTTATCTTCTTCTTTCTTCTTTGGCCTGCCCCTTTGCTTTCCACTACTTGTTGCAACATTCTCCAATTCTCCTTTCTGTGAACATTTTTTGTTATCTTTCTTCATCTTTCTTTCTTCTGCAGCCTTTGTTCTGTTTTCTACCATTACCTGCAACTCCTCGAAGGACACACTTTTGCCAGGTTCTACTGCAACTGCAAATCTTTTACCTCTAGTACTTGGGGCAACTATCTGAGCTCGCATGGTTTCAATATAGTTTATAAACTGATCTCCAACTACTTTGGAAACTTGATTCTGGTTTTCTTGAGGTTCAGCAACACTTCTTACTTTGCTTAGAGCTTTGTCTCTATTTGTAGGGAAAATCCCTGTTGATTTAAACCCAGCAATGAGATTTGCCGACTCGTTAGATTTACACAAGTCCAAAGTTTTCTTGATAAGGTAGGTAAAAACACTTCTGGGCATTGAAATGAGCTTTCTACCTAGTGCAGAATTCCTCCACTCATTTAAAACGCCAGTGGGATTTCAAGGGGGCAAAAAAGCTCACATCAAGTGGCTGGAGGAAATGTGTTGAGTTTGGTGGTAGAAAAATGAATGAAATGTTGTTTTCTTGGCATAACTTAAGAACATTTAAGCTTAAGTGGGCAGCCAAATTGTCCCCAATTATAACTTTTCTTCCAGGGATATGTCTAACTTTTGGTAGAAAATGTTGAGCAAACCAATCTTCAAAAACAACCAGATCCACCCAGCCACTGTCAGACACATTCAATCTGGACCCTTTAGGACCGTTGAGTAGCCAGTCTGACATTTTGTTTTTAGCTTTAAACACAAAATAAGGAGGCATAACTTCTCCATCTGCACTACCACACATCATAACAGTGAAACAAGCTTTGGTTGAGTTCCTAATTATCTCAGGATGTTTAATTTTTCTTCAGAATAAAAGTTTTTTTTCTTTGGGTCATCATGAAATCCGGTTTCATCAAAGTTATAAATACATTGAGGAGGGACGTCTGCTAACTCCTTCTCAAGATTATCCAAGAATTTATTTACAGTTTCAGAGTCAACTTTGGCTCTAGCCAAGAAATGTTCTGTCCGAAAACTGCCTTCAGGTCTTTGTGTCTTTTAAGGAAATTGTCTCCCCATTCCCATCCAGGTAGGTTGTTTTTGAAGCAAGGCACTTTTCTCTTTTGGGTGTCCAAGTACTGTTTTACTATAAATCTAAGATCAGTCATTGTAATTGGCAAACCTATGTCACTCAACTTCATGACATGCTCTTTGAAAGTTACTTCTTCGTCATGTGAAAAAACTTTTGGACGCCCTACATCATTGGAGTGGTTACCTCTTAATTTGTTCTTTAATGTATTTCTGGGTATACCATAGATCGCTGCAGCCCTCTTGATGGCCAAATATCTATCTTTTATTTTACTCAGAGCTTCATTGAGCTGATCTTTGAGTGTAGCGGCTGTTACATCCATATCGTCGAATCCCTACCTGAGGACTCGCCAGTGAGGATGAGCTTTTTTTGCGATCCTAAAAAAGAAAAAAAATTAGGCCTATGTCACTATATGGTTATATAGTGTATGTCATTATATGGTTTTGGCCATTGTAAGAGTAATAACAATTTATAGTTCATTTTGACATGCTAATAATGTCTTTTGGCTGGCCATCATTCCGTAGATCGTGAAGTCACGCGTCACGCGACATGCTCACCTGTTGATTAATATAATTATGTGTTTATTGTTTACATCCTTGTTGACATTTTAATAATAGTAAAGGAATATTTTGAATTTTGGGAGTAAAATGTAACAAGAGAAGGGTATGAAGAATGTCGATATTGAAGCTGGATGTTTTATATTTTGTTATAATAAATATATGTATTCATATATATGTTAGGAGTTAAGGAAAAAAACAGTGCTTCTTAACGCAAACCAGCACAGCTAAGGGGAAACAGATCAGTTAGGGATATAGTATTGTATAAGGCCACTAATTGATATTTTGATTTGTTGTTTCAGAGTCTGGTGATGCTGTGGCGGCGATCCTGAGCTGGCCAGCGCGTCAGAGCAGGAGCGTTAAGTACCTGTCTGACTTTATGGTGTTGGGATCTCGAGAGAGAAGTCCAGTAAGGTCATTCAGGTGCGGTCACAGTCACTGGACTGAGGGTGAGTTAAATATTTTTTATGTAAACCGTAAAGGGGGTTGTGGCGACTTATCCTGACTGATCCCTTTAGGCAGTATGAATGTGTCAATGAGAGTACCTCTCATTGAGGGGGTATTGTAACGGGACATTTAGGCCTACCCGGGGTAATAAATAAATTTTATTGTGTTTAAGAAAAAGGAAATAAAATTTTATGATGTAATAATAATTTTGGGAGACATAAACGTAAATTCATAATAAAGGTAAATTTTATTGGAACAAAATTAGAAAGAGTAATTGTAAAATATTGTTCATGATTTTAAACGACGCAACAAACCAACACGTGGATTTGTGTCAAGGTCAGCTCCAGACGCTAGTAGAACAGTTGTTTTGAGAAACGGGACTTACAAGTTATGTAACATCAAGTCAGACGATATTACGTCAGAGACAAACCAAGCTTTGGAATGTAGGAGTGTCAACGCCAGCAGTTTCGTTGACGCTCGGAGAACAAAACAGTCGGCAATGAACATCTAACAACTAAAGACGCCAGCAATCTGCGCGTCCGCCGGCTGGGCATAGTTTTCGCCGCGCCCGCAGTTCAACAAAATGTAATATAAAATCAAAATTTACACATAAGTAATGTGAATGACAGTTTTCTTTTTGTAATAACAGTTCGGCGAGATGTAAAAACAAATTATCAGTTAAAATAAAAAATGTGCGTGTGAAATGAAGGCAAATACGTGAGGAGACTGGACTATGGAAATACTACGATTCAGCTAAGTAACCTACACGAATAAAAAACCAAAATTTTCAATTAGAGCTCATCAAATACCAATTTAAATGTTTTAATAAAAATGGAGATCTCTTAAAGTCATGGGATATATGTGTGAGTGTGTGAATGCAAGCGATGGTTTCCGTTGTATAAGTTAAGTGGTAGCGAATTATTTTATACTTATATTTTTATATTTTACTTTGAATACTCCTGAAACAAATTATATTCACATTAAACAAATGATCTATTTTATACTTATATTTTATTTTGAATATTACTGAAACAATATGAAAGAAAAGGAGAAGGAAGATTTTGTATGTAATGATGGGGTTAAAGGAAATGTATAGTTTTTTTATGTTGATTGAAAAAGGATAGATTTAATTGGATTTTAATAAAGTAAGATTGATTTGAATATTAGAAAATGAATTATTAATTATTCCAAGCAACCATCTTGTTTTCAACTCGTCCAATCCGAATCCTGGATACGGTGAGTAAAAAATGTAAGTTGGCTATATAACAACATGGCGGCACTAGCCGTAAGTGTACAAAACATAAACAAAGCCTATACGTAAGTTTATAAATAAAGTGAATAAGTTTGGTTACTGGTTATTATGGAATGTAATTTTAAAATAATTATTTAAAAGACTTACCTGACTCATTGTGTTCTTCTTTTTTTCAATTAATCTTCTTTCAGTTCAATATTTCACACTTTTAGTGGAATTGTAACATCATCTTATTAAACAAAAAGGAAAACACCTATCCAAAATAGGCTAAAAACCATGTGCTGCTAAAACTGCAATGGCTGACCATCTGGCCAGAAACTTTTTTTTTTTTTTTTTTTTTTTTTTTTTTTTTTTTTTTTTTTTTTTTTTTTTTTTTTTTTACAGCTGATTAACATGGCTGCCAACTGCTACAAAAGTTAAAACAAAATCTCCAATTCTGAAGGCATGGCATATTCAGTAAAAAAAAATCATGATAGGGGGTCAAAGTTACCCGAATTACCTGTAATAGTTTTATGTCATTGTTAAGTCATTTAATAGGGTTTGTATTTTTGTTTTAAACTGATTCCTTTTTCTCAATCATGAGTATTATTCTCTATTTTCTTTATTTGTTATTTTCTTTTCCTTATCTATTAGTTCTCCTGGTTGAGTTAATTCAATCCTTCCCTATTTTAACTTAATTCATTAGCCTCCTTCAATTTATATTCCTTTGGTGTATGTTTTAGTTATTGTCTCACTGTCTGATCTATTGGGTATATTGGGTCAATGTTGGTCTTGTCTCTAGTCAGTTGTCTTCATTTCTTTCGCAGTTAATTATTTCTTAATGCTGATCTCTTTCTTCTTCTCTTTTAATTTATTATTTAGCTTTCTTCCTCCTTTAAATTCAAGTTTAGTTGTTCTGATGGCCTTCTATGTATTATTACTGTTGCTTATGATGGTTGGTAATTTGGCAATGATATGTACCGTTACAATACAAACAAATGCACGCATAACCTAAAAAAACTGGTGTCGCTTAGATGTGTCTTGTCAATTCATTATGTGTGTGTATTTAAAATAAAATATATATGCAGTTTATTATACCATTCAGAATAAACATTGACAACAGTTGATTAAACAAGCATTTAAAAATCAGGACTAAGGTACAGCTACCGGTGAATAGCTGTGCGCCTGAGTTCTGGCCGCTCTAAAATTGAATTGGTTTTATATAATTGTGTTTATGTTCACAATAAATTGGGCTTCCCAAGTGTGTTACTTTTTTAATGTTATCTAATTAAATAAAATAGCTTGAACTTAACTGTTCCATTAACCTGCATAGTTGATAGTATTAGTAACAAATTTCTCATACGATCCCTTAAATTCTCTTTAAGGTATGCATGAGACTAAGATAAATTTCATTGTAAAGCTTTTAACCTTATTATCGATTTCTAACATGTATATTTATTTTGCATGGATACCTGGCTATTCAGGCATTTGTGGCAACACTGTAGCCCAATCAAGCTGCCAATGAAACCACATTATTACTTCCAGTCTCTGATCTTCCTGTTCTGCTGACTGACTTCAAAACAGCAGTTAAATCAAAAGTTGAAAGATGGTGGCAACATAGCTGAGGAAACCAACCACTTACCAACAAATTGTGAAATATTAAGCAAAGTCCAACAAATTGCAAAATTTTGAGCAAAGTATTGTGACCCCCCCCCCTTGCTAGTTGAGCAGGTGTAGCCTCAGTCAAGGCCGCTCTCAAGGATGTTCCAGATTCTTCAAGAGCACACTTGAAACACACATTAGTTGGCACATCTAAATAAATGGAAAGTTTATTATAGAGCACTTCCGGACCTATAAAAACCACATCAGCTGACTTTGTCAGTCAGTTAACAGTGAGCAATTTCCATAGCGCAGATCGAGTGTTTGTCGAAGTATTTTGAGAAGTGTTATTGCGTTATAATTAGTATGGAACTCTATTATTTGACATTATTATTGTGTACGGATAAATTCAACTGGAATTATTGTACGAGTTGATTACAGAGTGTTATTTGTGATTAATTCAAGCTGGTTATTAGTGACTTCATTGGTCTCTGTATTTTGTTTTCCATTGTGCTATACGATGATCAGTGAGACCGTCGTAACAGTAGTGATGTCTGGTCTTCATTGTTAGAAGACAACAGGAGGAAGAAGTTATTCTCTGCTGTTTTAAAATAGGCCACACCAGACTAACCCATTCCTATTCACCACCCATATTATGCCCTTCTAGTCAAGTGACCCATCAAAGAATACCTTTAATAATGTACAAAGGATTTTTAGTACTTACAAGTACGCCTCTAGGTATTCCAGTTGGTGATTTTCTTAGTTTTTCATCCGAGATGCATTTCGGAACAGTTGTGTTCCATCTTCAATCGGAATCATTTAGTAAACTTAATATAAAAGCTTCCGTATGACGTGCAGGCAACAAGTGCTGGCCAGCTACAATTTTTAAATCATCCGTTCGAATTTGGTTTTCATTATAATGTTAACGATATTTAAAAAATTTTTAAGTGTTGTGTTTTATGTACCTGTGTCGATGACGCTCACCTGAGTGGAAATTTTTTATATATGTAAGTTTAATAAATGATTCCGATTGAAGATGGAACACAACTGTTCCGAAATGCATCTCGGATGAAAAACTAAGAAAATCACCGACTGGAATACCTAGAGGTGTACCTGTTTACTAAAAATCCTTTATACACTGGGCAACAGTTTGGAAAGTGCTGATCGGCTGCCTCTTCTTGAAATTGATCGACATTTCTACCAGTATTTAACAGTGTCATGGCCCATGTCTTTAGCTTCACAGCTTGCATGGCTTTTTAAATAAGAAAAATAAACAAGCAAGAAGACCATCTAAGATAAAAGGGAAATTTAGGTTTTTAAGCTCATGTGTGTTTGCTAACTTGATAAGAACAAATTTTAAAAGAACAGTGCGAGTGAGGTAGTTAAACATATTCTATGCTAAAACCAAAGTTATGAAGGAGGAATATGATTTCCATGTTTAAGTAAAAGGGAATGGTGGAAGAAATTGAAGTGGTTGTGGAAAATCTTAGATTTTATCAGACGAATGAATTAAACTAACCTTACTACATCTGTTGTACTTTTTGTGTAAGGTCAGAAAATGTTTTCTTATTTTGTTGAGTGTGATGTTTAAATAGCCTCATATGTTTACAGACACCATCAAAAAAGAAGATAGAAATCATGACTGTAGCAAGCAACTATCATATTGAAGTAAATCCAAGTGATGCTGGTATTTATGACCGAATTGTTGTTACGGATCTAATTAAAAGTGCTGCCCAGACACACCAGCTTGATGGAACTGGCCAACGCGAGTTTAAAGGTAAAAGTGATTTGTGCATATTTCATATGAATTATACACACTCAGAGATTCAGTTCAGTAAAGATTTTTATCTGGGTTTTCAATTATCTTATTTTTTATTGTGTACAAATTCTCTTACCACTCCTCACACATATGCGTACCAGATCCTGAAAAATAATCCTTAGTAAGCTACGTTCTATTCCTGTCTAATCAGGAAAATGATTTACAGAATTTAACAGCAAAAGGAGTGAAATACAATTGGCAAATATTAATTGTATCTAATAGGTGATGGTATATAAATCCTTATTATTTTACATTTCTGATGTAAACATGGTCAATTCATTTATACCAGAAATGTGATGCATATGATGCAGAAATGTCTGTTTCTAAACTCAGAATGTGTGTTGTTGTGTTAATAATATTTACAGATTTTGCTACAATAGGTTTAAACTAAATTCTTAAAAAAAAGGAAAGGAAAATGAATATAAATCTAATGTCTTTTTTATACAATATAAAGCCTCCTTAAAAATTACAGCTTTCAGTGTGACAGAGTATTGGATGTAGGTAGTTTCTTTCTCGTGACCTTCAATTTTTTTATGTTTGTGTATATTAAATACAAACATGTCAATAAATTTGTTTTCTTTCTTGATGCTTATAAAGCATTTATTATGGTTGGTCACCAATCTTCTGCACAACTTCAAACCAGAAAGATCTGGTATTATCTTTCAGAATTTTCTTCCCGTAACCTGTGGCAAACAAATATCAGATTGGTGATGGATTTTCTTATGATGTTAATCATAAGCTTTAGCTTCTTTGTCTTTACATGCAATTTTATGTGTTAATGGTAACACTGTGGACTAACCTTCAATTTGTGAAGGGTTGTTCAGCTCTGAATTTCATTACACTGTTGAACTACACTAGAGCCTCCAGGTGGTCTAGTGGCTAAAGCGGGCGATTGATGTGCTCATGGTCCTGGGTTCAATTCCTGATGGAGGCTCTGTATTGCGTGCACTCAGTGCTGTGAGGCAGAACTGAGTAGCCGGCTAAGATAACAATAGCGCCTCTTGGCTGTGAATACCGCAACTAGTGGCTGGCGGCGCTTTGTACTGGCCATGCAACCTTCACACAAAACACAAAAGCCATGCGGTATGCCGTGGTCCTTTAGGGACTGTTGAGCAGAGGTTTATTTATTTATTATTGAACTACACTAGGTGTAAACTGACCATTATTTCCATAACAGGCAAACATACTTGATAAAAAATTAACTTACATGTACTTCTGTAAAATACTTCTTTTGGGATCTCATGTATATGTCTCAGCATTCCTTCCATATTTCAAAACAACTTGAAAAGTCATCTTTTGGGGGATTGTTATCAGCAATCTTACTTGTTCACCTCAATCCCATTTGCAGTCTGAAACAATTTCCATCCCAAGAGATTTTAGTTTTGGGAAAGCAGAAGTCACACAAAACCAAATCTGAATGAAAAGGGGGTAACAGAGTAGGTAATAATTATTACTTATGTAAGAGTGAAGGCAGTCAATCATACACTCAAATATGCTCCTAGCAGTAACACTGTCAAGTTCAACCAAATCTAAGAACAGATTAATTGGGCGATCTAAACAAATTTGAGGTATGCAAAATCGAATGTATACAATTAAACTAGACTTGTTACTTAAAGTCTTAGCCTCTTCAATGATTAACCGAATTTTTGTGTCAGACTGGATAATTTCATTAACCAGATTTTGTCTCATTTCATGGCTAATATGCTCTGCAATGTGAGGACATGCTTTATTTGAATATAAGATATGTCCCATGTCGAGACCATTTAATTCCTGTAAATCAGTTTCTGTTTCGAAATTGTTAAAGGACTGGTTCTCTTTCATAACTATTATGTGCAGTTGTTAACTAACAAACTTATTCACTTTATTTATAAACTTACGTATAGGCTTTGTTTATGTTTTGTACACTTACGGCTAGTGCCGCCATGTTGTTATATAGCCAACTTACATTTTTTACTCACCGTATCCAGGATTCGGATTGGACGAGTTGAAAACAAGATGGTTGCTTGGAATAATTAATAATTCATTTTCTAATATTCAAATCAATCTTACTTTATTAAAATCCAATTAAATCTATCCTTTTTCAATCAACATAAAAAAACTATACATTTCCTTTAACCCCATCATTACATACAAAATCTTCCTTCTCCTTTTCTTTCATATTGTTTCAGTAATATTCAAAATAAAATATAAGTATAAAATAGATCATTTGTTTAATGTGAATATAATTTGTTTCAGGAGTATTCAAAGTAAAATATAAAAATATAAGTATAAAATAATTCGTTACCACTTAACTTATACAACGGAAACCATCGCTTGCATTCACACACTCACACATATATCCCATGACTTTAAGAGATCTCCATTTTTATTAAAACATTTAAATTGGTATTTGATGAGCTCTAATTGAAAATTTTGGTTTTTTATTCGTGTAGGTTACTTAGCTGAATCGTAGTATTTCCATAGTCCAGTCTCCTCACGTATTTGCCTTCATTTCACACGCACATTTTTTATTTTAACTGATAATTTGTTTTTACATCTCGCCGAACTGTTATTACAAAAAGAAAACTGTCATTCACATTACTTATGTGTAAATTTTGATTTTATATTACATTTTGTTGAACTGCGGGCGCGACGAAAACTATGCCCAGCCGGCGGACGCGCAGATTGCTGGCGTCTTTAGTTGTTAGATGTTCATTGCCGACTGTTTTGTTCTCCGAGCGTCAACGAAACTGCTGGCGTTGACACTCCTACATTCCAAAGCTTGGTTTGTCTCTGACGTAATATCGTCTGACTTGATGTTACATAACTTGTAAGTCCCGTTTCTCAAAACAACTTCTACTAGCGTCTGGAGCTGACCTTGACACAAATCCACGTGTTGGTTTCTTGCGTCGTTTAAAATCATGAACAATATTTTACAATTACTCTTTCTAATTTTGTTCCAATAAAATTTACCTTTATTATGAATTTACGTTTATGTCTCCCAAAATTATTATTACATCATAAAATTTTATTTCCTTTTTCTTAAACACAATAAAATTTATTTATTACCCCGGGTAGGCCTAAATGTCCCGTTACAATACCCCCTCAATGAGAGGTACTCTCATTGACACATTCATACTGCCTAAAGGGATCAGTCAGGATAAGTCGCCACAACCCCCTTTACGGTTTACATAAAAAATATTTAACTCACCCTCAGTCCAGTGACTGTGACCGCACCTGAATGACCTTACTGGACTTCTCTCTCGAGATCCCAACACCATAAAGTCAGACAGGTACTTAACGCTCCTGCTCTGACGCGCTGGCCAGCTCAGGATCGCCGCCACAGCATCACCAGACTCTGAAACAACAAATCAAAATATCAATTAGTGGCCTTATACAATACTATATCCCTAACTGATCTGTTTCCCCTTAGCTGTGCTGGTTTGCGTTAAGAAGCACTGTTTTTTTCCTTAACTCCTAACATATATATGAATACATATATTTATTATAACAAAATATAAAACATCCAGCTTCAATATCGACATTCTTCATACCCTTCTCGTGTTACATTTTACTCCCAAAATTCAAAATATTCCTCTGATTCTATCAGAATTTAAATAAACATTTCCCATTACAATTACAAATATCTCTCATCTCCCAAATTACATCTTAAAATATTTAAATTCATTATTAAAATTCTCTTAAACACATTTAAATCAACTGCATAATAACAAATTATTTACTTATATCTTTCTCAAACTTTGTTAATCATTTCCATCAAAACATCTCAAATCAACACAAAATCATCTAAGTACATCATAAAATCAACTACATATTCTATATCATTTACATCATTCAATCTAATATTCAGTAACTCATTACTAACAGTTTAGTAACCTCCTTCTACATCAAAATCTAATATCCCCCCTTTATCCCAGTTACAATTAAGCAAATCACCTCACGGGTAAACCGTGCAAGGCATTTACCTGGTTGCATAAACACTCTATTGTTTACACCCTGGCTTGTAATGGGCAGCTCTCTTTCCACACACTATTGTTTGTTTATGGTGGACTGTAGCGCCCATTTGCATCCACAAGAACTGAAGTTTACATATATATGGTATAGGCGCTGCCTATACCGTTCTTGGTTCAGCGTTATATAAAATTTGGCATTACTGATGTCCGAGGACACCAGTAATCCTACTATAATGATTCACACACCCTTAAAACGGCACTATCACCACCTTCGATGATAGCCGCTTTTCCATAGTTATGTAGTTTCCCCTGTTACCCTCCAGTCAATTTCTGTGTTCACCAATTTAGTATCTACTTACATAATTCCACGGCCAGGGTTTGGTGAAGCCGTGACCGCCCGAAATGTGGGGAAACTACCAAAAGACATATAAGGCTCACACTGACACCGTTACTACAATTCACGGATGGTCAACTCTTATATGTTTGGTTATTATTATTTAATTCTCCTACACACTAACAAACATAATACAACATCATAAAACATAGTATACTCATAATTCACATTGTGGTTATTATCTTAATATAAACAATTTACATTTAAATTTGCATATAAAATTATAAACATTACATTTTAATTTCAATTGAACTTTTATTAATTAATCATCAATTATTTATCATTTACTATACCATTAACTTTTCCAAAATTTTTCCTTTGTTATCAACCTTCATTTTACATAACATTTCATTTATTATTACATTTTAACTATGATTTTCTGTTTAATATTTTCATCATTAATTAGTTTGGGTGACTCTCAATTATCCACAATGATCTGATTGATTGAATTGGCATTTATATATCTAACCTTACTCACCTTTCTTCCTATTAACAACAACCAACAGATTTCCATAGGGTGACACCAATCTCTCAATAATAACCCCCTTCAACACTAATTCCACTTAAATCATTCTCCTCTCAAAATAAAATACTTATACCCTCTTTGTAACTAGGATGTGTGTTCCCAACCTGGCAATTCCATGCATAACCTTTGCCCCTCCACCAAATATCGGCAAACACTCTTCGACCCTTCACAACTACCTGCCCAACGACGCACGTTGATCACTCCCTACACTGGACCCTCACTACAAAATATTACCATCAACTATTTACTCTCTAATTACATTACCCTCTCTTTCTAACACTACTGTGTCACTTCTATTACCCTGTTTCTGTATTATTTGTATTTCAACTCTTATTCTCTCTAACACCCATTAAATTAACTTTGACTAACTCAAAATGCCTTATTTAAATAACCATCATCACCCAAACTCCATCTTTTACAACTTTATATTTATTCACTATTTATTATCAAGTTTAAATCTCATACAAATAATTTAAATTCATCATCAAAAGCTCTATATAACATTTTACATTAATCAGTTACTTCATCTCAAATTATTTTAATTCCAGCAATTATTAAAAACACAACATATTTTAATTACTTCACTCCAAAACAATTACAATTCATTTATTATCACCCTCATAACTATTCTCATTATTTATTTAGTCTGCCAAAATATTATTATTATTATTATTATTATTAAAACAATTTCTACTACATACACACATTGTTTACATAAAATACCTGTTACAACACAAACACAATTAATTTCACTATAAATTTATTTACAATTTTTTGTCATTATTTTCTGTTTACCACACTTCATTTCATAATCTAGCCAGGTCATTACCATAAACTAAAATACTTAAAATGTCCATTCACTGAATTTTTTATCTAACCCCCGTCATCATGTATTAGTCTAATGTTTTATAACACAAGTTATTTTTCTCTACATACATTACATTATGACCATTTAGACAATAACCCATTACTTCTATGTCATTTATTATACCAGTATAATTTATAGGATTATTCCTTTTTATTATTTCATAAACCTTGTCTGCATTAGTTATTTTTGTCCAGTCTCCATCAGTATTTTTGGTTAACATAAGGTAAGTTATTTTATCATTATACTCCTCCACTATATCAGTCACATTATTTGGTACATGTTTATCATTTACAACAGTATCATCAAAATAATCATCCATCTCTATTCCACAAGGTACGTATTTTATGTCGTCTATTTTTTTCAATTCTAACCTCTCTATCAACTCTTTATAATTTCTCTTTAACTGATATAATTCTATCTCCCTATATACACACAACTCTCTCTTTAAATATCTCTCACCACAACACCATATCACACTTTCTCTACCATCCCATACAAAGGGTACTGTTTAAACTTTGTACTGGTTTATCAGCTGTAAACGGTCCACCACCGTATATGGCACGCGCGGATGACCACACGCGTTTATCAAACGTTGCAGCCGGCCAGCACCGCCGACTGCAAGCCAGTTTAGTTCAGTTTATAACACGACTCCGAGCGCAACTCTCGTAAAACACTTCTCTTACAGCCGCGGCTTCTGGATATTTTTTAGCATGCATTTATAATATTTCATTTCATTCAACTACCTGCGTCCATCTACAATGGACCACGATTTCGTTCAAAATTAATTTCGGGCGTTATTGCCTCAAATGCATCCGCACGTGCCGATCGTAATTAACAATCAGATTTTTTCAATAAACGAATGTTCAACATCTTTAATACAGTCCACTTCTTTCTAACAAACAATCCAGCCTTCCTCATTAGCGTCTTTGGAATAACTCACGATTATTCAAGAGCTTCCAAACCGCAACATTTTTGGTCCCACCGGACCGGATTTCATATTTTCAGGCCAAAAACGACATCATTTTTGGTCCAACCAGGCAGGATTTCACATTTTCGGGCCCAAAAAACTACATCATTTTTGGTCCCCACGGCACAGATTTCTCATATCTGAGTACACAAGCGACAGCATTTATTTATACACATCATTTCTGGAAAAACCAATCTGAAGTTAATCACGCCCTATGGGCATCATTTTCGTCCTGAGCGACACCATTATTGTGAATCACGTCGCAGTCATCTCGACAAGATTCAGCCAAGCAGTAGACCAGAGACGACGGGACGAAACAGGACAACATTTTCGAGATTCCACAGCTTTAATTGATGGAAGGTACAATATGAGGCATCGGCTGACCGGCAGAGACAGGAGGTGTAGCAGCTCCAAACGAGATCGAAGCCAGCTTCATCATGAATGGATCGACGGCCACGTGACTATAAACTTTACTTATATTTGATTTTTAATAATATTTCACTCAGTGGGTATTTTTTGACACATTTATATAAACAAACACCTTATTACACAATACAAATTAATAAATGGTTGGCAGCTCATTATCAGTCAGAACTTTAAAGATAAAGATATACTTTGTAACCATTTAGATTCATAATTTCAATAATTTAACTGCCAACAAGTTTGATTAGTTAGAGAGAGTAAGTTTATGTTCAAAACAACGATCGCTAGCTACCAAAACGTATTTAAACTCATTCAAAATTAAGTTTGTGGTTCACATGCTCTATGCTCAATTACTTTCTAAATATCTTTCCCTTTTTTATCTTAAACTGTAATAATGGCCGATGTAAGGGCTCTAATAAAAAAACGAGGCACAATTAAGGCCGCAATATCCCGAGTAAATACCTTCGCGGATAACTTCGATTTGTTAAACAGCGATCCTCATGCGCTGAAAATAAAACTGCGTCATTTGATGGAATTATCCACCAAATATGACGAGATTCAGTCACAAATCGAGGCTGAGGAAGCAGACGTTGCGTTAACGAGTGATAGAGTGCAAACGGAGGACGATCTCTGTACTATAGAATGTAAATTGCAACACCTGCTAGAGCAAGCTGAGCATATGAACCAAAAACCAGTAATTAATGCTGAAGGTAAACAGCCTAAAACACCCCCCATTCAATTGGAACCAATAAAATTACCACGGTTTGAGGGTAGTATTGTGGAATGGCAACATTATTACCATATTTTTATGGAACTAATTCATGTCAGAGCAGATCTGACAGATATACAGAAACTTCATTATTTGCACTCGTCATTACATGGCGAGGCGCTTAACGTAATAAAATCGTTGCCCATAACACATGAGAATTACGCGGTGGCTATCGATCTGTTGAGGAATAGATATGATAGTAAGCTGATTGTTTCCGCTCACCACGTGTGGAATGTCCTAGACGTACCATTAGTTCAGCAGGAATCCCAAGTTAGCATATCGCAATTTATTGATCAAATCTCTGCAAATATAAACGCTTAAATAATCTCAAACTGCCAGTCAACACGTTTGAAATTATTGTCGTAAATTATTTAGCCAAAAAACTTGACAATTACACTTTACGTTTGTGGAAAGAGAGTTTATCGGAGCATAAATTCCCTGATTTTAATAATTTTATAAATTTTCTAAATTCACGTAGGAAATTATTGCAAAATCTCGATAACGCGACTAGCCCAACGAGCAGGTTGAACAAAAGCGATAAGTCTCCTTATCGCAAGGCAGTTAAACAGATAAGCACTCCAAGGGGCGCATTCCACTCACATATTAGAAACAATTTATGCAGGCTGTGTAACGGTGTACATAGACTTAGCGATTGCCCACAATTTACATCGCTGTCTATCCCTGATAGAAAAAACGCGTTAATAAAAAACAAACTTTGCTTAAACTGCCTCCGTTCGGGACACGAGGGTTCAAAATGTCCCTCAAAATTCTCATGTAAAAAATGTTCTAGGCGTCACCACACAACGATTCATGTCCCCAACAGGGACGTAACTTCTGTTAACAACCAGTGTTCACTGAAATCACAGACCAATAAATCGGTATTGTTATCTACCGCCGTCTGTATGACATACAATAAAGTCGGCAAAAAATTTCCCGTTAGGATATTACTGGATTCCGGTTCTCAAGCGAACTTTTGCACAATGGATTTCGCCCGCAGGATGGGCCTCCAATTGGTTAAGTCGCAACTGCCCATCACGGGTATAAACAACTCGCTTTCCCAGGCTGACTTCAGTACTAATGTAAGGCTACATTCGCGCTATAAACCCTTCACGTTAAACGTACATTGTGCCGTATTACCCAGTATAACTAATAATTTACCGGCGGAGTCGTTCAATCTTGCCTCTTTAAATTTACCCAAGCGCATATTCTTGGCGGATCCACACCTACATTGCTCGTCGCAAGTCGATATATTAATCGGCGCTCAATATTTTCTCCAATTAATTGAACCTATGAAATATACGCGCGGACCACACTTTCCTATAATTCAGGAAACCAAGTTAGGATTTATTTTGGCCGGTGACTTACCATTCAACGTCGATATAACTAAAACGGTTTCTTCCTTTATGGTCTGTAGGGACGATAATCAGGTTTCCTCGCAACTAAAGGAATTTTGGAAGTTGGAGGAGAACTCTAGTCGCGAAGCCCGATCTGAGGACTCACCGTGTGAAAGGCATTTCGTGGAAAACACTAGCCGCAATCGCGACGGGAGATTCGTGGTAGCCCTGCCCCGCAGATCTGATAAATCTTATTTGGGAGATTCTCCGCGGAGCCATACGCAGATTCCAATCGTTAGAATTCAAATTCAAGCAGAACCCTACCCTTTATAAGGATTATAGTGAGTTCATGAGTGACTACTTAAGACTTGGCCACATGTCGCCGCTTAATGAATACGATCTGTCACTTGACAGGTCAGAGATCTTTTATCTGCCCCATCACGCAGTCTTCAAAGACTCTAGCTTAACCACTAAATTGCGCGTGGTATTTGACGCATCCGCTAAAACCACCAATAATTTGTCCCTTAACGATACTTTAATGGTCGGTCCTACGATCCAGCAGGATCTGTTTTCGATAATGGTTCGGTTCCGCACCCACCGATACGTACTTATTGCGGACATTGAAAAGATGTATCGCCAGATCATTGTTAATCCTAAGGATTCAAACTTGCAACGCATTGTTTGGCGTGATGCATCACATAAGGAATTGCGACATTACGCGTTAAGGACGGTTACATACGGCACTGCTAGTGCCTCCTTCCTTGCTACGCGTTATCTGGCTCAAATAGCATATGAAAATAAATCCGACTACCCTACAGCTGCTAAGGCCATAGCAAATGACTTTTACGTAGACGATCTCATAACGGGTTCGGATGATCCGAACGGCTTAGCTGAAATGAAATGCGAGATCGAGAAGTTGTTGAGGAGGTATGGTTTTTCGTTACATAAATGGTTCTCTAACCACCATAAGATTATGACTCTTCGCGCCCAAGTAACCCGTGACTTCAGCAAGGGTCAAAACGTGCGTACCTGGGGCATACAATGGAATGTTGAGGGGGATAACCTTTTATACACCGTTAGGGGTGATGACAATTTAACCGTTTTCAACAAGAGAAGCGTGTTGTCAATCATCGCCGGGATCTATGATCCACTAGGTTTAATCGCTCCCATCACATTTTGCTGCAAGTATTTCGTGCAGCAGTTGTGGTTGGCGGGCACTGATTGGGACGAACCCTTGTCCGGATCATTAGCCAATCAATGGTTGGAATTATACGCCCAATTAGTCTCCGACACTCATTTTGAGATTACGAGGTCGGTTAAGAGTTCGAACAGTTACCCAGTTAGTTCATTGCAGCTGCACGGATTCGCCGACGCTTCGGCTAAAGGTTACGCGTGTTGCATTTACGTGCGGGCGGTCTATTCGAACGGCGCCATATCATCAAACTTGTTGTGTGCTAAATCTAGGGTCGCTCCGCTGAAACAGATAACGCTTCCTAGACTTGAACTTTGTGCTTGTTTATTGTTGGCTCAATTAACCTCCAAGGTTTTAAATGCCGTCGATTACAATTTTGACGGACTATATCTTTATTCGGATTCGATGATAGCGTTGTACTGGATACATCAGCAATCTTCCCGCTGGAAGGTATTTGTGGCCAACCGTGTCGCGGAAATACAGCGTCTTGTTAGCAGCAGGAGAATTTGGCGTCATGTAGTATCAAATGACAACCCTGCCGACGTTTTATCGCACGGTTGCCTCCCTCGTAGTTTGCACTGTCATACTCAATGGTGGCATGGTCCCTCCTGGTTGGCTCGTGATGCGGCCTCATGGCCGGTCAGCGCGTTCGACATTAATACTCCCTGTACTTTTCCCGACATTGAAGAGGAACTTCGCAAGCAGGCTCAAACCTCACTAATTGTCGCGTCCTCAACACATAGTTACATTGAAAATTATTCATCTCTTACGAGGCTTATTCGCGTCTTCGCATATTGCCGTCGATTTTTTCGCAATTCTAGGCTCGCGGTGGTTGATAGAGACACGTCCTTTTTGTCGGCTCAAGAATTGTCTGACACGCTCTTGATTTTTGTCCGGCAATCACAGAAGTTGCATTTCGACGTGGAGGTTAGGGAACTTGAGGCACACCGGTGCCTTCCACGCAGTAGTAAAATTCTTGCTCTGAACCCATTCCTGGATAAATCAGGCATTTTAAGAGTGGGTGGACGCTTGCAATTCTCCCCACTTAGCTACGAGACTAAACACCAAATAATTTTGCACCCGCACTCTCATCTCACGAGATTAATAATTGAATACGAACACATCCGTTTGTTGCACGCTGGAGTGCAATCAACTCAAGCTTCGCTTAGGCGTAAGTATTGGATCATACACGATAAGTCCTATATCCGCTCAGTGATACATAAGTGTGTCACTTGTTTTCGTTTCCGGGCTAAAGGCGCGAATCAATTACTCGGTCAATTACCCTCTTCTAGGGTCACGCCGTCAAGGCCATTCTCACAGTCGGCCGTGGATTACGCCGGTCCTGTGCTTTTGCGCCATGGCTGGCAGCGCTCTAAGTCCACGACCAAGGCATATATCGCTCTATTTATATGCATGTGTACTAGGGCCATCCATTTAGAATTGGTGTCGGATCTCACTTCCAACGCCTTTATAGCGGCTTTAAAAAGGTTCATATCGCGCAGAGGTATTCCCGCGCAAATATTTTCGGATAATGGCACGAATTTTCGTCGTGCCAACCACACGTTGCATGATTGGTACAAATTTTTAACCTCCAAGGAAATTGAGCAATCTTCTCTGGAGTTTTGCGGTCTCCACGGCATCAAATGGTCCTTTATCCCCCCTTCAGCCCCTCATTTCGGTGGTTTGTGGGAAAGTGGTGTAAGGAGTGTTAAATTCCATTTACGTCGCGTAATTGGCGGTACGATCTTGAATTTTGAGGAATATTCTACCCTTCTTTCTCAAATTGAGGCTTGCCTTAATTCACGCCCGTTATGCGCGGTGTCCGACGATGCTAGAGACCCTGAACCCTTAACACCCGCTCATTTATTGGTCGGTGCTCCACTGACGGCACTTCCGGAACCCGACTATACACAAGGCAATAATACTCATTTGGGCAGATGGCTTCTGCTCCAAAAATTTACGCAGACCATCTGGAAACGGTGGTCTAGGGATTATCTGCAGCAGCGCAATAAATGGCGCACCCCATTAAAGAATTTGAACGTCGGACAACTTGTCCTCATTTTGGATGACAATTCCCCCCCTCTAGAATGGAAGCGTGGGGTAATTACCAATGTTTTTCCGGGTCAAGATTCCTTAGTACGCGTCGCAGAAGTTCGCACCGCGCTAGGTATCTTACGCCGACCCATCCACAAATTATGCCCCCTTCCGGTGGCTACACACTAATCGTATGCGTGCCATACGAGGTGTGTGTGTGTGCATGTCACATTACATGGACCACGCCCGGGACATTCCCCGGGGCGAGCATACAAGTCAATTGTATCATAAGCATTGTAATATTGTTTACGTGCCGCTAGCTATTACAGCAATAGTGACTGTGTCTCATATGTACTATCAATCATTATGGATGTTGTGTATTGTTAATATGTTTGTGTGATTCAAATTCTGAGAACCACAAGTGTCATTTATAGTGTCAATTATTCTATCTATGTATTGTATTTTCTAAGGGTCAAACATTATGAAATTCATTGGGGTTGTTATGTCAATATCATGGGGAAATTATTGTATTTTTTTATGGTGTTATCACTTGTTATTGTAATGCTTGGCAAATATCAAGGGGTATTATTTGGGAAAGATCAATACCTACTTAATTATTATATTATTGTGCGTATTGTATTACTATTATGTTTTGAGTAATTTTAACGTCAGTAAGCCCTTGCTATTGGCGTAAGGGTCAATTTATTGTATGCTTGGTGATTGTTAATTGAATTCATATTATGTTTATTATGTCATTGCTCTCTGGCCAGTGCGCCAATTATTGTATCGCTTACGACATGTAAGTTTAATTATTATATTGTTCAATTTAACCTTTAATGTGCAAAATCGTCCCGATTTTGGCGGGCAGTATGTTTAAACTTTGTACTGGTTTATCAGCTGTAAACGGTCCACCACCGTATACGGCACGTGCGGATGACGTCACGCGTTTATCAAACGTTGCAGTCGGCCAGCACCGCCGACTGCAAGCCAGTTCAGTTCAGTTTATAACACGACACCGAGCGCAACTCTCGTAAAACACTTCTCTTACAGCCGCGGCTTCTGGATATTTTTTAGCATGCATTTATAATATTTCATTTCATTCAACTACCTGCGTCCATCTACAATGGACCACGATTTCGTTCAAAATTAATTTCGGGCGTTATTGCCTCAAATGCATCCGCACGTGCCGATCGTAATTAACAATCAGATTTTTTCAATAAACGAATGTTCAACATCTTTAATACAGTCCACTTCTTTCTAACATACAATCCAGCCTTCCTCAGTAGCGTCTTTGGAATAACTCACGATTATTCATGAGCTTCCAAACCGCAACAGGTACTGCTACATTAAAACATCTCCTGATTCCTTCAGGAACA
The DNA here is from genome assembly GCA_034769895.1 of Magicicada septendecula. Lineage (NCBI taxonomy): Eukaryota > Metazoa > Arthropoda > Insecta > Hemiptera > Cicadidae > Magicicada > Magicicada septendecula. The sequence continues at coordinate 541,055,236 of CM068368.1, forward strand.
ACACAAAAATTCAAAAGACAATCATTGGTAGAACACTTATCTACCCAATATCTTCGTGAAGACCTTTCTTCACCCCCACAACACCACGGGAAAATTTTACCCTCTGTAACCCTTCTACCTGTACACTCTTTCCACTTTCTCTCTGACTCATCAATATACACTAACATTCCATTATTACATTCTAAAACTTCATCAGTACTCTCAATATTTACCCCATTATTCTCTAACACCATATTTTTACTTATATTGTCATAATTCTCACCCCTACTTACCTCATTATATGTCATCTGATCATCTTCATTTACGTTTAATTTATCTGTTTCTCCACTATTCTTTACCCCCACTATACTCTCAGAATTGTAATTAACATCATTATCATCACTATTCAATACTTTACTATCTAACACTACCTCTTCCACTATTTTGTCATTATTACTATTTGTCATAACTATAACATTGTCACCTAACTTCTTATTCATTATCTGATTTAATTTACCTTCTAAATTTTTATTCATTTCGTCAATCTTTTTCTTGCAATTGCTACTTATTGATTCTAATATTTGTTCTTTAATTGTACTAAAACGTTCATCAATCTCATTGAGACATTTATTCATGATAGTTTCATATTTAACGTTGGAATCACTTTTTTGTTCCTCAAACTCTTTGCTGACTTTATCAAATTTTGCATTTAGGTTGCTATTTATATTTTCAGACATTGTTCTTATTAGGTTAAACATATCGTCCATCGACAACTCCTTTACTCTAGCTGTCATTGGAGTAGACTGTGCTTCTACATTATTGATTATCATGGACTCTTGAGTGTTTTCAAGATTTATCTCTTTATTTTCCATTTTGTAATGGTAAAATTATTACTTTTATATCAAAATACTAACATATAGTATCACACAATTTCTTCTCTAACAAGAGATTATACTTACTTATATTACATATACTCGCAACATAACCTCATCTTTTATATTTATGTGTCTAATTACATATCAGTTCCCCGCAACCATATTGTTTCTCCAACAGGTCCACATTTGCATAATTTTATTTATGCAAATGGTCCAGCTGCTTCGGGCGCCATTGTTAACTAACAAACTTATTCAGTTTATTTATAAACTTACGAATAGGCTTTGTTTATGTTTTGTACACTTACGGCTAGTGCCGCCATGTTGTTATATAGCCAACTTACATTTTTTACTCACCGTATCCAGGATTCGGATTGGACGAGTTGAAAACAAGATGGTTGCTTGGAATAATTAATAATTCATTTTCTAATATTCAAATCAATCTTACTTTATTAAAATCCAATTAAATCTATCCTTTTTCAATCAATATAAAAAAACTATACATTTCCTTTAACCCCATCATTACATACAAAATCTTCCTTCTCCTTTTCTTTCATATTGTTTCAGTAATATTCAAAATAAAATATAAGTATAAAATAGATCATTTGTTTAATGTGAATATAATTTGTTTCAGGAGTATTCAAAGTAAAATATAAAAATATAAGTATAAAATAATTCGCTACCACTTAACTTATACAACGGAAACCATCGCTTGCATTCACACACTCACACATATATCCCATGACTTTAAGAGATCTCCATTTTTATTAAAACATTTAAATTGGTATTTGATGAGCTCTAATTGAAAATTTTGGTTTTTTATTCGTGTAGGTTACTTAGCTGAATTGTAGTATTTCCATAGTGCAGTCTCCTCACGTATTTGCCTTCATTTCACACGCACATTTTTTATTTTAACTGATAATTTGTTTTTACATCTCGCCGAACTGTTATTACATAAAGAAAACTGTCATTCACATTACTTATGTGTAAATTTTGATTTTATATTACATTTTGTTGAACTGCAGGCGCGACGAAAACTATGCCCAGCCGGCGGACACGCAGATTGCTGGCGTCTTTAGTTGTTAGATGTTCATTGCCGACTGTTTTGTTCTCCGAGCGTCAACGAAACTGCTGGCGTTGACACTCCTACATTCCAAAGCTTGGTTTGTCTCTGACGTAATATCGTCTGACTTGATGTTACATAACTTGTAAGTCCCGTTTCTCAAAACAACTGTTCTACTAGCGTCTGGAGCTGACCTTGACACAAATCCACGTATTGGTTTGTTGCGTCGTTTAAAATCATGAACAATATTTTACAATTACTCTTTCTAATTTTGTTCCAATAAAATTTACCTTTATTATGAATTTACGTTTATGTCTCCCAAAATTATTATTACATCATAAAATTTTATTTCCTTTTTCTTAAACACAATAAAATTTATTTATTACCCCGGGTAGGCCTAAATGTCCCGTTACAATACCCCCTCAATGAGAGATACTCTCATTGACACATTCATACTGCCTAAAGGGATCAGTCAGGATAAGTCGCCACAACCCCCTTTACGGTTTACATAAAAAATATTTAACTCACCCTCAGTCCAGTGACTGTGGCTGCACCTGAATGACCTTACTGGACTTCTCTCTCGAGATCCCAACACCATAAAGTCAGACAGGTACTTAACGCTCCTGCTCTGACGCGCTGGCCAGCTCAGGATCGCCGCCACAGCATCACCAGACTCTGAAACAACAAATCAAAATATCAATTAGTGGCCTTATACAATACTATATCCCTAACTGATCTGTTTCCCCTTAGCTGTGCTGGTTTGCGTTAAGAAGCACTGTTTTAACACCTTAACTCCTAACATATATATGAATACATATATTTATTATAACAAAATATAAAACATCCAGCTTCAATATCGACATTCTTCATACCCTTCTCGTGTTACATTTTACTCCCAAAATTCAAAATATTCCTCTGATTCTATCAGAATTTAAATAAACATTTCCCATTACAATTACAAATATCTCTCATCTCCCAAATTACATCTTAAAATATTTAAATTCATTATTAAAATTCTCTTAAACACATTTAAATCAACTGCATAATAACAAATTATTTACTTATATCTTTCTCAAACTTTGTTAATCATTTCCATCAAAACATCTCAAATCAACACAAAATCATCTAAGTACATCATAAAATCAACTACATATTCTATATCATTTACATCATTCAATCTAATATTCAGTAACTCATTACTAACAGTTTAGTAACCTCCTTCTACATCAAAATCTAATATCCCCCCTTTATCCCAGTTACAATTAAGCAAATCACCTCATGGGTAAACCGTGCAAGGCATTTACCTGGTTGCATAAACACTCTATTGTTTACACCCTGGCTTGTAACGGGCAGCTCTCTTTCCACACACTATTGTTTGTTTATGGTGGACTGTAGCGCCCATTTGCATCCACAAGAACTGAAGTTTACATATATATGGTATAGACGCTGCCTATACCGTTCTTGGTTCAGTGTTATATAAAATTTGGCATTACTGATGTCCGAGGACACCAGTAATCCTACTATAATGATTCACACACCCTTAAAACGGCACTATCACCACCTTCGATGATAGCCGCTGTTCCATAGTTATGTAGTTTCCCCTGTTACCCCCCAGTCAATTTCTGTGTTCACCAATTTAGTATCTACTTACATAATTCCACGGCCAGGGTTTGGTGAAGCCGTGACCGCCCGAAATGTGGGGAAACTACCAAAAGACATATAAGGCTCACACTGACACCGTTACTACAATTCACGGATGGTCAACTCTTATATGTTTGGTTATTATTATTTAATTCTCCTACACGCTAACAAACGTAATACAACATCATAAAACATAGTATACTCATAATTCACATTGTGGTTATTATCTTAATATAAACAATTTACATTTAAATTTGCATATAAAATTATAAACATTACATTTTAATTTCAATTGAACTTTTATTAATTAATCATCAATTATTTATCATTTACTATACCATTAACTTTTCCAAAATTTTTCCTTTGTTATCAACCTTCATTTTACATAACATTTCATTTATTATTACATTTTAACTATGATTTTCTGTTTAATATTTTCATCATTAATTAGTTTGGGTGACTCTCAATTATCCACAATGATCTGATTGATTGAATTGGCATTTATATATCTAACCTTACTCACCTTTCTTCCTATTAACAACAACCAACAGATTTCCATAGGGTGACACCAATCTCTCAATAATAACCCCCTTCAACACTAATTCCACTTAAATCATTCTCCTCTCAAAATAAAATACTTATACCCTCTTTGTAACTAGGATGTGTGTTCCCAACCTGGCAATTCCATGCATAACCTTTGCCCCTCCACCAAATATCGGCAAACACTCTTCGACCCTTCACAACTACCTGCCCAACGACGCACGTTGATCACTCCCTACACTGGACCCTCACTACAAAATATTACCATCAACTATTTACTCTCTAATTACATTACCCTCTCTTTCTAACACTACTGTGTCACTTCTATTACCCTGTTTCTGTATTATTTGTATTTCAACTCTTATTCTCTCTAACACCCATTAAATTAACTTTGACTAACTCAAAATGCCTTATTTAAATAACCATCATCACCCAAACTCCATCTTTTACAACTTTATATTTATTCACTATTTATTATCAAGTTTAAATCTCATACAAATAATTTAAATTCATCATCAAAAGCTCTATATAACATTTTACATTAATCAGTTACTTCATCTCAAATTATTTTAATTCCAGCAATTATTAAAAACACAACATATTTTAATTACTTCACTCCAAAACAATTACAATTCATTTATTATCACCCTCATAACTATTCTCATTATTTATTTAGTCTGCCAAAATATTATTATTATTATTATTATTATTAAAACAATTTCTACTACATACACACATTGTTTACATAAAATACCTGTTACAACACAAACACAATTAATTTCACTATAAATTTATTTACAATTTTTTGTCATTATTTTCTGTTTACCACACTTCATTTCATAATCTAGCCAGGTCATTACCATAAACTAAAATACTTAAAATGTCCATTCACTGAATTTTTTATCTAACCCCCGTCATCATGTATTAGTCTAATGTTTTTATAACACAAGTTATTTTTCTCTACATACATTACATTATGACCATTTAGACAATAACCCATTACTTCTATGTCATTTATTATACCAGTATAATTTATAGGATTATTCCTTTTTATTATTTCATAAACCTTGTCTGCATTAGTTATTTTTGTCCAGTCTCCATCAGTATTTTTGGTTAACATGAGGTAAGTTATTTTATCATTATACTCCTCCACTATATCAGTCACATTATTTGGTACATGTTTATCATTTACAACAGTATCATCAAAATAATCATCCATCTCTATTCCACAAGGTATGTATTTTATGTCGTCTATTTTTTTCAATTCTAACCTCTCTATCAACTCTTTATAATTTCTCTTTAACTGATATAATTCTATCTCCCTATATACACACAACTCTCTCTTTAAATATCTCTCACCACAACACCATATCACACTTTCTCTACCATCCCATACAAAGGGTACTGCTACATTAAAACATCTCCTGATTCCTTCAGGAACAACACAAAAATTCAAAAGACAATCATTGGTAGAACACTTATCTACCCAATATCTTCGTGAAGACCTTTCTTCACCCCCACAACACCACGGGAAAATTTTACCCTCTGTAACCCTTCTACCTGTACACTCTCTTTCCACTTTCTCTCTGACTCATCAATATACACTAACATTCCATTATTACATTCTAAAACTTCATCAGTACTCTCAATATTTACCCCATTATTCTCTAACACCATATTTTTACTTATATTGTCATAATTCTCACCCCTACTTACCTCATTATATGTCATCTGATCATCTTCATTTACGTTTAATTTATCTGTTTCTCCACTATTCTTTACCCCCACTATACTCTCAGAATTGTAATTAACATCATTATCATCACTATTCAATACTTTACTATCTAACACTACCTCTTCCACTATTTTGTCATTATTACTATTTGTCATAACTATAACATTGTCACCTAACTTCTTATTCATTATCTGATGTAATTTACCTTCTAAATTTTTATTCATTTCGTCAATCTTTTTCTTGCAATTGCTACTTATTGATTCTAATATTTGTTCTTTAATTGTACTAAAACGTTCATCAATCTCATTGAGACGTTTATTCATGATAGTTTCAAATTTAACATTTTGCGTATTTATTTCATCAAATTTAGCATTTATTTTGTCATATTTAACGTTGGAATCACTTTTTTGTTCCTCAAACTCTTTGCTGACTTTATCAAATTTTGCATTTAGGTTGCTATTTATATTTTCAGACATTGTTCTTATTAGGTTAAACATATCGTCCATCGACAACTCTTTTACTCTAGCTGTCATTGGAGTAGACTGTGCTTCTACATTATTGATTATCATGGACTCTTGAGTGATTTCAAGATTTATCTCTTTATTTTCCATTTTGTAATGGTAAAATTATTACTTTTATATCAAAATACTAACATATAGTATCACACAATTTCTTCTCTAACAAGAGATTATACTTACTTATATTACATATGCTCGCAACATAACCTCATCTTTTATATTTATGTGTCTAATTACATATCAGTTCCCCGCAACCATATTGTTTCTCCAACAGGTCCACATTTGCATAATTTTATTTATGCAAATGGTCCAGCTGCTTCGGGCGCCATTGTTAACTAACAAACTTATTCAGTTTATTTATAAACTTACGAATAGGCTTTGTTTATGTTTTGTACACTTACGGCTAGTGCCGCCATGTTGTTATATAGCCAACTTACATTTTTTACTCACCGTATCCAGGATTTGGATTGGACGAGTTGAAAACAAGAAAAATAACTAGTTAACTTTGTCATGATAATGAACAATTTAACAAAGCATGCATCACCTACTGAAAATTAGTTATATTTCAACTGGAAGTTTAACAATAAAACAAAGAAGGTCCCGTATAAATCAGAGGCTAGTCTGCTATGTGCCGTGGCCAACAGTCTATACAAACTAAAATCTAAATGTAAACAATGAAACCCAAGTAAGCAGCATTCAACTTCCCCACTTCAGTCGCACATGCACAGATTCAAATTCTGTTAAGATAATGTAAACGTCGGTTGTTGCTTCGTGTCGACACTGTTATCTGCGAAAGTCATCTTCGAGCGAGCCTTGTTGAAATTTTTTTAAATACATTCTACTTACAAGAGAATTTTAGGTAGAATGTATTAAAAAAATGAACGTTAGTAGTTAAGATAAAGATTAGTGCTGTTGTTTGATTTTGACAAATGTTTAGTTTTGTAGTGGGGCTGATGAGGGCACAAAAAGTAGCAGTAAATTTTTGTAATAATTAGGTTTTTCTTTTCGTATATTTTCGGTAATTTATTTTTGGATCCAAGAGGTTCCAATACGCTGTTCCAGCGCGTTCCCCCTGAAATCAAGCCCTGTTGTATAGTATGAACTAATGTAAGTTTTAATATATTGAACTTTTTACAAATAACTACAAGAGGGTGTGTTTACAGGATTCAGGAGTATTGTGCATCTACCAATGAAATTCATAATATGAATAATCTGTTAAAAAAATAATATTTGTCAAAGTGTATTCACTTTAAAAATTTAGTAGAATTCATCAGATATTGAACTTCCATACACAGTTAGGCTAGGATGTGGTCAACAAAAAAATATTTTTAAAATTAAATATGTGATAAAGTAGGTTATTGTATCTTGGAAGTGCATACAATGGCAAAAAGTGAAAGCCCATTGTGCGTGCAGAGAGAGGCATAGCAATTCATTGCGATGTTGCCAGACTGTTTTAGTTGGTTGTCTCTCTCTTCCAGTGCTAGGCTTTTTGATTATCCACAAGTCTTTTTTAGTCTTATTTTCAATTTTTTCTAATGTGCACCAATTTTATGGTACCAGAAACAAATAATAGCTCAGTTGTCTCATATACAACTAAGTCTGAATCTAGATATAGATTAAAATATTGTGTTGTTTTAGAAAGTAGATTGTGAATAAAAATATTGTGAGTACCAATATTATAATTTTCATTAACTGTAGTTATTTTGATTCTAAAGAAAATATAAAAGCGGACAATTTTTTGCTGGTTTGTGAAAATGGGAATATTGAGAAATACTGGGTTACCACATTAACAATGCAACAATGCAATGAGATAAACTACATTCTGAATACAGTAAACAGTAAGCACACATACACAAACCTCTGAGGTTAGAGGTTAATGCAAAGCGTATGACTGGAACAAAATGTGTAATACTTAACAATGACAATACTAATGCACACTTACAAACTTCATTGTAAGGAACCCACACCACCACTTCGCCGTCTGGTTTGGATGAATCAGATTTGCGAAGATTAACAGTATCTCTGTCAAAATCTTCTTTCTGTAATCCTTCTGTGTGTCTGCCCATTTGGAAGTTGATATGCTGTCAAATGCCTCATGTGTGAGTCTCAACATCTGCAATTCTGAATGTGCTATTCCTTTCTGCAATGTATGATTTTATCTGTGAGCAGTTCAGTTGTGTTGTATGACAATGATATGGTGGCAGCCCAACTACACAGTGCTGGGTTGCATTGCTATTTTATCAATTTAATAAGTATGGGTCATAGGTTTGTGGGTGTTAACAAGGAGCAACAATTCTGCTCTGGTTTGTGATGAAGTGTGGGGGCTTCCATTTTAAAATAACCAAGCACTAATGTCGGCCTTTTTGGTATGTGTTTATGGGGCTTTATTGATTTTCACAGAATGGATGCTGGAATTATCCATAACAATTACCAAACATGGGGAAAGGTACAATAATAATTGTTTATTGAAGCACTCTTTAAAAACATCATAAGTCATTTCTTTTAATTAAGAAAGCTGTGTTAGTGGGTATAATCACAAACAGAACTAACGCTGTTGCACACCACTATAGAAAAATTCCAATTACCGCTTTCAAGCTTCACAGCTCATTATCAGATTTCCGATCTGATAATGAGCTGTGATGCTGGAAAGCGCTAATCAGAATAATTTTTCTATAGTGGTGTGCAACAGTGTTAATTCTATAAGTCATTTCTGATTGGTAATTGGTCAGTCCCCTAAAAATTAACTTAGTTTGAGGAGTAAAGCCAGTCTGCTGGTCTGACATGGAGCCAGCTGCCTTTACCCATGGAAACTGTGAGTCTGCTAGTCCTGCTGCTTATTTTCCAGCACACTGATCTTCCGTAGTTCTGGTTCATCCATGAGTCATCCAAGCAGTAAATCCACGATGTTCCAGCTTGCCTGATCTTGTCTGTTGTTCTTAAAAATACAGTTCTCATGGCTACAATCTCTCCATAAGTAACTTCGTACCAGAATTTGTTTTCTGATACTTGAAGTCCATATCCTTCAAAAACCTTAGCATGGTCCACTTGTTCCCACTAAAATTCTCAGCTTCTTTCATTCCCAAAACTAGTCTGTCAGCAGTAGGACATTCACATTTTGCATAAATATTGATAATTATGCACCTCAAAATAATCTCAGTGAAGTTGTCAAGTTCCCTTACTTCTTTCTTGTGATTGTGTCATTTGCCCGGTGACTTGAAAATAGCAGATTCACCAGGCTTTAATTGAGGCATTTGCTTCATTTGAAATCTGTTGTACAGTTCTCAACCCTTTGCCATATGCATCAGCAGCTGCTTCCTGGGATTCGGCAACGCTGGAACATGCTCCAGTTCCTGATTTCACCCCATGCTTGAAATGTTGATACACATAAAACACTATGTCTCTAGCTTGTTTGTGTAACACTCAGTGTTTTTGTCATTATCACCTAAATTGAACTGTACAACAACAAATAAAACAACACTAGAACACTAAAAAGGATATCAACAAATAAAAAAAAGCATTATGAAGTGCACTCATGTAAGTGAAACATTGACTGGGTCTTACCAGGTGGCTGAGCAGATCATGTGATACTCTTGCCTCTGCGCAGCTGATGCGTCTTGGCCTTGTATGTGTCCCAAGTATTATATGCATATAGTATTAAAAAAAGTAATAAAAGTAATATGAATAAGAACCTAAAGACACAGTTTTGTTCTAAATTTAGATCCATGTTGTCACACCAATTATTTTTGTGCAAATTATTTAAATTTCTGATTTTTATTGGACTGGTTTAAAGGATTTTTTGAGTTTATAAGTGAATAGTTTGAACACTGTGTCTGTGAATGAAGTTTTCAGGCTTGCTTATATCAGTTAGCCATGTAATGTTTTATTTTTACAGTAATTTTATTAACTGAAGTTGATCGATTAACTAAAGATGCACAGCATGCTTTGAGACGAACTATGGAGAAATATGTAGCTACATGTCGTCTTATACTGTGTGCTAATTCTACTTCACAAGTAATTCCTGCCATTCGTTCAAGATGTCTTGGGATCAGGGTCCCAGCTCCTACTATTAAAGAAATAGTTACAGTCCTTCAGGTAATTTTTTTGTAATGCTAGATAAATTTAATAATTGAATTCTTAACTGCAGAAAGGTAATGTTTGACTTTTTTCAGAATGCAGTTTTTAACATTTTTTGCACACATTACAGGGGTAATCTCATAATTTATTACAAAATAGGATCTCTATGATGAAAGTAAATGGTAATATATATCAATACAGAATATAGGTTACTACAGAAAGTGAACATCTGCTGTAGGAATACCCTTCCTGCAGTAAATACCTGTCAGTTCTTTACAAAGTTTGCTACTGTCATCTTCATCTTTATGGCCTGTTGATTTTAGGTCTGTACTGTATTATTTTTCAGGTTATGTGCATTTCACTTCCAATAGTTTTGTGTGTGAAAACATTCTACAGAATTTTATTTATTAATCTTGAATTATCTGTTTCTTATTAATTCAAAATATCCAACATCGATGATATGTGTATTACTGTCGAAATGATAAAGGTGTTATAAATATGAATAATTGGAAATAAAATATTTTGAAAGAAGTTTGGTTAGTTGAAAAAAAGTTGCATGTACAGTTCTGGCATATTCATTCTTGAATAAATAGTTTCTCCTATTGCCAGGATCAACAAAACTGTCTGTTTTGCAAATTTTATTCTAAACAAAGACATTTTTGAAAAACTTTATCATATGAGCTCCATGAATAAACAAGGTTATAAAATACACAGAATTAAAAAAAAATATATATTCAGGGAGTATTCTTGATACTCCCGTCGGATCTTTATTTTGTGAATGCGAAATTACATACGTTACTCTCGTTATTGGGAGATTCTTTTGTTTTGTTTGTCAGAAAGAAAGTTGAAATGAAAGAAAGAAAATTACGCTATTGTAACAAGACGTGGTTACAAATAATTTTTTCTGATCATGTACAAAAATAAAAAAAATTTGTTGTTTATTTTAAAATAAAAAAAAAAAAATTTTGTTTGTTTTATTGTTTAAATATTTAATAAATAATTCTTGTAATGTGGTTGTGTTGAAATTTTAAATTCCTTTAAGTTATTTTTGGCAATTATATCACTTGTGGTTTGCTGTAAGTAAATTCCCCGTTAATTGGATTGTCTCGTTCACTAATCGATTTGCGATTATTCTTCTTTCTCCAATATATTACTTTCACTGGAGTAATGGCTGCCTTTTTTGCAGCTGATGTTGTTCACTAAACCCTATTTATAGTTTAGAAATAAATTTAATACCAAAAATGTTGAATTACTATTTTTATTAACAATTATCAAAAAATGCTCGATTAAAAATCGATTAGGTTATATTGTTCGACTCTTTCACAGGGCGAATCGATTATGGTTACATAGGTTATTTGATATAAATATTTTCAGGGTTCTTTAAACAGTTATGTTATATAGTCAGAGAAGGGGCAATGCTCGAAAGTATAACATTACAATAAAAAATCTTAATAGTTAATAATTACAAATTTAGTTATGATATATAATGTTTATTAAGTAAAAAGTCAGACCAATTGGCTGTGGCAACGAATCTTATTCCTTGTAGGCGCTTTGCATGCTGGGAACCATCATGGCCGCTCGCTCGTTGACGAAGTAAAACGAGAATGGTATTGCTGGATTTTCTTTAAATAAAGATGCCTTCACAGCTGCTTCCTCGTCTCCGCAATATTGAATAACGTTTCTGGTGTTGTTGGATTATCACTCGTTCACTGTTCTGTTGTTCACTCGAGAAAATGTGCGTTTTATTTTTAAGATATGGTGTTGTAAAAGTTCGTTTCAGTTGTCTGGAAATTATTAGTGTTGGTGGTTCAAATTGTCATTTCACTAGTTTATGTTGTGTATTCACTGGTTTCTATGTGTGTAGTTGTTAATTTTTCACTGCATTTATCATTTAAAAGTGTTCTGTCCAAAATCTCAAAATTTATAGTAGGCTATGTTTTAACTGTTATCCGCCATTAATCGTTCCGGTATACTGTTATTAGCACGAGCTTAATTCACCCGTACACTTTGAATGTTAATTAAGAACTGTTTTACTTCCTTCGTTTCTGAAATCTCTTAGCCGATTTAATATTAGAAAAGTATTGTTCAAGTTTTATCTACTTCCGATGCATTCAATTAAAGTACATTATATCATAGAATATATTTTGGTTATTAATTAAATTCATTTAATAGTAAATACATAATCGGTTTCTTTAACTCCTTCTGCTTAATTTGGTATACAATAATCCATCTTTATAAAGTTTTTTATCAAAATTGCTATATTTCTGTCATTTTAGAAAAGTAGGCTCAATATTCTGTTTCCTGTCCTTGTCCAAAATTTAGCCATTTTATGTGTTATAATTATGATGATATTAAATCTCAGATTGGTATAAATGTTTAGCTTTCATCAATTTCTTGTAAATTTATCAATTGATCATCCTTTTAAATATAATTAATGAATTTCTGATTTCCCCTCTGAAATTGTTAGGTATTACATTTGCAAATTTTTGAATAATTTTATACATCTTTTTATATTATTCCTTTAAAGTATACCTTTAGTTATAGTATTTGGTGATTGATTCACCTTATATAAATCTCATCAGTTTACTTGTTTTATTGAACTTAATTAGTCAATTATAATGTTATTGGAATTTCCTATTTGGACTAGATTTTCTGGTTTTACATATACTGTTTTTTTGAATAATACTATGTCTATACCCCTTCTGACTTTCTGAAGTTAATATAATATTAAATACAATCTCCTTAAATAACTATTGGAACATGTAGCATTGTATTCATGCCCATAATACACAAACAATATTTAAAATTAATTATTGGTCTTTAAAGTCAGACATTTTAGTTTTAATTATTACTAATAACACATAACAAACATTTTATAAAATGGTGTGGTATTCATACTGAGACTTTTTAGTCTGTACTAACACTGTAAGACATAATAAACATTTTATAATAATAATAATTCTTATTCTATACACCACCTTGAAATATGGTGTTCATAGGCTTTAACACAAACATAATCAGCCATTTGATTTTATTTTCCTTAAATTTAATTTGGTTACAGTCCTTTCTGTTTATTTTTTATTATTACATTTTAATCCCCTTGTCACTGTATTTATTCCCCACCTGCTCTCTTTGTCATCCACATTTTAAAGAATGTTTTTTGATAAAAGGTGGCATCTTCTTTGAAACATTAGTAATGTTTTCATAAGAATACTTCCTAACATTTTATATGTGTATTTATAGCAAACATTAAAGTTGTTTAATTGTACATAGTTGAAATATCAGTTACACTTATACTTGAAGTTTATTTAGTATATTGAAATAACTTGCACTGGTTCACTTATATTTTTGGTTCTTATTTACACTTGAGTTTTACAATACTCCAAGACCAAAATCTTAAAGATAAGGGATAATGAAGATTTGTTTATTTCATTACTCAATAACTTTAGTGGGTGCACTTCTACTTACTACCCTAAATACTTTTGTTTATAACTATTTTACATTTTTATATGAGGTTTTGGGTTGTTATACTTTCATGGGTGACATTTAATCTTTTTTGGGGTTTGTTATTCTTTGTAATAGGTTTTCTTTGGGTATATCTTGTAGTTCTTCCCATTCTACATTTTCTTCTCTTCACAATTCTTCCATCTTGGGTTCTCCAAGGTAATCTGGTTTTATGGTTCGTTGGTTTGTTTGGGGTATCTTCTTTACCTGCTCCTGTCCTACCTGGGTATTATCCTGATTTTATGTTAGTTTTTGTAGGATTTATTTCTCTTGATACATTTTTGTTGCATTATGATGATTAACTTTTATTTTTTCCTTTTATGGTGGTATTTTACTTCGATACGGTATTTAATTATTTTCATTTGAATTTTCTTTTTATTTAATGTAATTTATATTAAACTAGCAGAATACCCGTGCTTCGCTACGGAGTTTCATGTTGTACGTAATGAAAATGTTAGTTTAATTAATAAAGTTCAATTAAAGTAGGCTTCTTAAAAATAAATAGCTGTTGCCCACAACTTCATTCGCGTGGTCTTCAATTTAATGCGATAATATATTTAGAACAGAATCTATTCTATTGGGTTGCCATAGTAACCAGATCTAATAGTTTTTTAAGACCGCAAAGGACCCCCCAGAGGATCGTATCGAAAAAACACCTGTCCTATGTTGGTTCTCCCGTTGCGTAAAATATTTGTGCCAAGTTTGGTTGAAATCGGTCCAATGGTTTAGGTGGAGACGTGGAAGACCCCAAAGGACCCCCCAAAGGATCGTATCGAAAAAAACACTTGTCCTATGTTGGTTCTCCCTTTGCGTAAAATATTTGTGCCAAGTTTGGTTGAAATCGGTCCAGTGGTTTAGGAGGTGATGTGGAAGACCCCAAAGAACCCCCAAAAGGACCCCATCAAAAAAACACCTATCCTATGTTGGTTCTTCCGTTGTGTAAAATATTTGTGCCAAGTTTGGTTGAAATCAGTCCAGTGGTTTAGGAGGATATGTGGAAGACCCCAAAGAACCCCCATCGAAAAAACACCTATCCTATGTTGGTTCTCCCATTGCGTAAAATATTTGTGCCAAGTTTGGTTGAAATCGGTCCAGTGGTTTAGGAGGTGATGTGGAAGACCCCAAAGAACCCCCAAAAGGACCCCATCAAAAAAACACCTATCCTATGTTGGTTCTTCCGTTGTGTAAAATATTTGTGCCAAGTTTGGTTGAAATCAGTCCAGTGGTTTAGGAGGATATGTGGAAGACCCCAAAGAACCCCCATCGAAAAAACACCTATCCTATGTTGGTTCTCCCATTGCGTAAAATATTTGTGCCAAGTTTGGTTGAAATCGGTCCATTGGTTTAGGAGAATATGTGGAAGACCCCAAAGAACCCCCAAAAGGACCCCATCGAAAAAACACCTACCCTATGTTGGTTCTCCCATTGCGTAAAATATTTGTGCCAAGTTTGGTTGAAATCGGTCCAGTGGTTTAGGAGGAGATGTGGAAGACCCCAAAGAACCCCCCCAAAGGACCCCATCGAAAAAAATACAGAAACCTTCGCGGGCGTGCGCACAACAACTCACCGAAGTTTCATCGCAATCGGATGAATGGTATAGGAACGCATACGGGACAAACAAAGAAACATTCATTTTTATATATAAGATGTAAACTATACCACTTACTTGACATAAACCGTGATAGCTACGCTAATGTACAACATATATGTATTAATTATACACATAAATGTTCCTCGATAGACACTCTATCTATTGGCGAAAACGTGAATAAAATCTGTTCAGTACTTCCTGAGATTAGCGATTTCAAACACAGAGAGAAAACGGACCGACTTTACTTTATACTATGTATAGATTATGATCAGATTTGAATTATGATTTAGTGGATTATCTGTCATGCTACACTATACATAACATTTATTCATCGAAATCATTAGTACAAATGGCTAACCTATGAACAATTGGTCGATGGTAACTAAAATATGAAACGTAGGGCATAATCGTCGGACTAAGTTGACGTACAAACATTAAGTCGATTGTGGTGTTTCCAAGTGTAGTCGGAGAGGTTTGTACAAGTTGTAGATTGTATTCTTGTTGCATATATGGAACCAGCCAATCATTTCTCGGATCGTTGGGATCGACATTGAAATCACCAGTAAGAAATATTGGCGTTGTAATGTCGGGCTCAATTTCCTCAGTGACCTTAGATATTGAGCACCCAAATCTACAAAGACTTCGAAAGAGGAGAAGTTTAATGTATTTTGTTTCTGTATTTGGATGAATATACAATGAGGCAGCAATGAATCTGAAAGAATTGTTGACTGTGATTTGTGCCAATGCAATATCGCCTGTGCCAGGTTACACGTATACACCAAGTCGTTGGGTTATATTGTTTGGTATATTGAAAGGCATAGCACATAGCTTGTTGCTACGATGTTGATAAATTGCAACACCGCCAGCCTTTCTCTTTTGTTGTTGTTGTTCAGTGGGGTAATACATATTATCCATGGCTTCGTGTTCATATGAGATGAGATTATAATTTTCAAGCTGCACAGACTCGTCATTTGTAATCCATGTTTCTAAAACCATAAGAAAATCAGCTCTCGTTAAGACAGGATCCGTTTCAATGTCAAGTTTGTGTGCAACGAGACTTTGCGCATTCATTCCAACGAAGAATATTACAGTCGTGTCGTCTTCAATCAAACTGTCGGAGCAATTCATAAACAGTTCAACACGTTTGGTAAGTGTATTAAGTGGATGGCCCTCGAGTCGCAGATATTCATTTCGCATTTCTCGAACAGTTGAGCTGTCGCAACCAAGTCCGTGATAGAATTTAAAGTCGTTGCGCGAGTTCGTAACGTAAAGACCTTCGATGCTTGTTACTCGACTCATTGCAACATAGACCAATTGTATTTGCTGACTTTTGCTGTAGTCATACACAACCGTGTCAAATGTGCCTCCCTGACTTTTGTGTATGGTTATGGCACAAGCGGGTACAATTGGAAATTGCATTCGTTTACTTATAGAACCACCGAGTTTGATGTTAGCGCTACGCATACAGATGGGTGTCCAAGTTCGATCTATTAGGCCATTGATGCAAATTACTCTTGGTACTGCTTTTAGTCTTGCCATTTTGCCGATGTGGGGTTGTGGAAAGTATAGCCACAATCTGATATAAGGATTGATTTGTGTAGACTCGTCGCGTTGTTGGACTAATTGAACTGCTGTCTCATGAGTGATTTCTTCGATGTACTCAAGTATTCCTATTGCACCATTAACAATTCCATCATCCACATCAATGTTAGTTGTAATCATATAAGGCATACCACTCTGTAAATTAAGCAGATACGGCAAACCGCCAGTTTCCATCACACTGAGCTTGTGTAATTTGACTCGTGCAGTGCCAAGTTGAGTGCTGTTATTGTAGCCAGTGATCAAATCGGAGGCACTGCTACAAATTCTGTCTGATATTGCAAGTCGGTTGTAAGCATCCACACATGATTTCTATGGAAGAGACGTATTGCATTTGGTTCGTGTTCCCTACACCATTCAACTGTTCTGAAACGAGACTCGATCGCTGCCATTTCTTCAGAGTCTAAACGTTTTCCATCACCAATCTTCGTCAAAATTTTAGTGAATAAGAGGTCGCTTTGTCGCATAACCTGAGTGAGCGGATAGAAATCAACTGATTGCCACAATACGCACCCACCCAAGTTGTTTCGTGGTGATTTATAAACGGGGGTAGCATTTACAGGCGGTAATTGCCGAAAATCTCCAGTCAGAATGATATCCATGCCACCAAATAGTTGATCATATACGCCCGTAATTTCATTCAGTCTAGAGTTGATTTTATTGAAAACATCGGACCCAATCATACTTATTTCGTCAACTATTACACATTTTACTCCAACGAAGGCAGTTCGGAAACACTGCAAAGCTTCATGGGTCAATGAAGTTGATGTTCGCATTAGACTTATACGAAACGCAGAGTGAACGGTCGTACCCTGCAAATTTACAGCGGCCTTTCCAGTCGACGCACAAGCAATGTAAGCATCTCGTCGTGTAGTGTGTTGTTGAGTGTATCGATTATAGGTCTCCATGGCTACACGTAACACATAAGTTTTGCCACTACCGGCTGGCCCAGTGAGATACACTTGGATTGGCGGCGAACCGAATGTATGGATCCGATGTATAATTTCCAATATGAATTCTCACTGGCGTTTATTAGTACTGCGTAACAGTTTGCAGTAGTCTTCTTTTGAAAGCACATTCGATCGTTTTCGTACAGCAGATATGCCCACAGACGAAGCCTGTGCTGCATCGATGTCATCGTTATTCTCTTGGTTGCCATCATTCAACACGCTACTCACAAAATTATCTCGATTTTTTTGCTCCTCATTTGTCGCAATTTTGTCTATATTGTTATGAATATATAATTCTTGAATTGCTCGCATCACTTCTTCAATATTTATGTTGGACTCATATTCACGACGTTTAGTAAGAATTGCGGATTAGTTGGTGTCATAGATCTCGACAAACCTATTACGATCGAGTATATCAACTATCTCATTTCGAAATGGATAGTATAGCGTAACCATTTCCCGTTTGTAATTGACCACATCACTTATATCATATTGTCTGTAACGTATAACACATGGAACTGACCGCTTCTTATTGATAAATCAAACCTCATCATTCTGATCGGCGTTTGGATCGTCACATTCGTCTGGCTGCTGTTGTACTGACTTCTTTCCAGAATACCAAGCTATGAAATCAGCGAGGCATAGATCTTTTAACGATTCATCGCGTTCCTCATAACGTTCGATTTTAGTTTTGGTCCACACATCCGTACTATCATCAGCCAAATTTTCCAAGTCCATTTGACGTTTCAATTTCCTTGATCGTTGTCGTTCTTGTGGCCACACCGTTGGAATATACACAACTTGACGACTACAATGGCTCATCGATTGACGAAGCAAATACCAGGCCGCCTCCTGTGCCGACATTTCGACCGAATTAAGAACTTTCACACCAATCTTGCGTACTAACTCGGTGAAGTCCAACTCCGGATTCTCTTCTTGTAATTTTATGAGTTCTCGTTGCAAATGACTTATTCCACGATTCGCCTTGTTAACATATTCTACAACATATGTCGCACAACTATATTCGTCCAGTATAAATTGCAAGTCACTATTTGAGCCCAACACTGGCTAACCACGGATTGAAAGTATTGGTGTAGATTTCAGACATATTACGTTTGAACAACATCGTCGGCCGTCGCAGTGAAGCTCGAATTGTATCGAGGTATTTGCGCTCTGTCAAATGGTTGTCTACAAGAAATTCTTCAACACTGTCATACACTTTCTGCTCCAGTATTGTTTTTAAACGCTCAGCTGATTTCTGCATGGTAGCTTTTCTCGGATCACCTTTAGCAAGCGGCAACAGTACCATTGTCTTTCGCATTGCCCAATACGGGAAAAAGCGACACGTTGATTCTCCACGCTTGGTACAAGTAAACATATGCTGGTGCATTTGAGTGGAGTACATCTCTGCAGGCAAATCTCCCCTCGATACGCTCGCCAATGTATTCATCAACTCAATTGTACGTGGCATATCTTCACTGATTGATTCTTTAGGATCATTGTTCAACCACAAGAGTATATGCGCATGTGGACTGCCTCGATGCTGGAACTCGATGCGCTTAAAGTAATCATCGACTCGATACCGATCACCAAATGGATTCGCCTTTGTCTTACTGCACAACATACTCATCAAAATGTCGACCAGTTTGTTAAACACAGTGCAACACGTAACTGGATCTTCATTCACCAAATGACACCGCATTGATCTGCTAAGTGCCTCAACATTTTGCACATCTTTATACGAATCACTTAGGCAATGCAACACCGACAGCAAACCTGGCCAACGAATTTCATTTGCACTCAACGTAAGAAACACAGTAGGCTTCCCAAGCTGGCACATCATTGCAAACAAGTCACGCTTACGATCCTGCCAATACTGCATCGAATTTGGAATGGATTTAAGAAATGACAAATTCTTTTCCATGCAATCACGTATGAACTCCTTATCATTTAACATAGCACGAGTCACATTAACTGTGCTGGACGTTTTGAAAGTATGAAACATTCCCTCGACGACTCTCATTCTCAAGACTTTCATCGCCATATACAAGATGTGTTGTGGGGTCACACCTCGCCGATCTTTACGTCTAATTTCACTCGTGGCCATCATATAAGGAGTCGCTCTTACACCATCCTTGTAGCAACGATCTATACCCAAGTAAATATTTGGAAACGACAATTCCTCGGCGTGTGTATCGTACACAATATTCAACGGCATACTGTGTTGGCCGGGCGCTATATCAAGACAGTTCTCCTCGTTCCACAGAAGTGTATGTTGCCTGGCCACAATGCAATCCGAGTCTAACACTGGTACCTCTTCTACACAATCCCCATCATCGTCAATTCTGTCGACACATATATTGTCCAACAAAGTTCCAGCGATGGTAATTCCATACATACGGTACAACGGCTGTTTCACCAAGTACTGCAGCCATTGCATTACATTGGATTTCCGAACATACCCGCTCAAATATGACGATTTGTGCATTAATTTCCTCTTGATGTTAACATTTATCGCATAATCGTCGTCCAACTGTCGAGGCAATCGTTTCACCATATTGTTCACATCAACTGGAACATTTATTATTTGACCAATGATGCCATAACTGTCCTCGTGTCGAAGTCGGCGAATTTGCATGAAAGGCAGCCTAGGTGATATCAACTGTTCCTCTACCGGACTCAACACTGGCAAAGTTTTAGGCCGATCAGGGTATTTGAAACCGTTAGACACACGCATGGATGGGATTTTATTAGTATCCAAGCATCGACGGCAATTTACACATGCTACCATAGCCTCCACTACTTGGTCGGGGAACTCGCTGCACAAAATGTTACAGTGTTTACTTTAACGAGCTTAAGATCCTTCTTGAACCAAAGTCGATTACAAACATCACAACCAAGTCCAAATTCATTGTCAAAGAACATTTTCACAAAGTGGCGATCGCATGCAGCATACTTATTTGTCAAATCGAACGAAAGGTCTGAACGCGCCATTGACGGACCGATGTTACCGTCCGTATGAGTCTCAGTATTGTCATCCTGCATATCAATGGAATCGTCGTTGCTTTCTATGTCTATTGGACCACTTTCCAAATCCATTTGACACGATGACGAAGTGCTAGGTTGCTCCAAACGTTGTACGCACTCGCTACTTGTACTGGGCGCTCCACTTCCACCATCCAAATTCGAATTCTGGCATCTTCTTTCAAATTCCTTTTGTTGCAATCGACGTAGCCGACAACGTTCTATATTTGTAAGTCGTGGTGCACGCATTTTGTTTGGAGTTCCAGATTTTACAGCCTTCTTTCTCTTCTGAGGACGCGGCATTTTCACAATATCTCAATATTTTCTGCTTTCCAATGTTAATTTTATATTTCTTGTGTTATTAACGTCTAACTCACGTTCTCAGCTCTCCGTAGACATCTCAGTCACTAAAATCGACCAACTCGTTCTGGAGATACAACTGAACTGAGCACGCGCCGTGCCCACACAAGCCCAAATTTAGACCCCCACGTGCAGCGCTGTGACGTCACTGCGCAACCCCCCCCTCCGCTCGCGACAAACCATTTCCGGTAGTTGACGAAACGGGCTATCCAGTCATAGTTTTAGATATTCTGTAATCCTTATAGTTTTTGCACACGAGGGCCTCGAAAGTACACAAATATTGGTCGCGGCAAAACCTTACATGACACTGAGAACGAACCATAAGATGTTCATTCGCATTCACATCAAAAAACAAGGAAGAAGACAATAAAAGCTGGATCAGTAAAATAGTATGTTGTTATTACTATTGATTTGTGGTGGTAATATAAACGTAAATATAGTGAAAATATAAATGGCAGTGGCAACACTGTTGATAGATGAACACATGGACGGACATTGTTACACAGTAAAGTTACCTACTAGTGTTATAACCTATTCTTGTTAATACTTGTGTTTATAAGCTTGTGATAATAAAACAATCAAAATTCATATTTGTGCTTTCATTAAATAATAACCATCCATATTTGGTGACACCGACGTGATTCGAACACGTAACCGACATGATCTTGTGAAATAAAGTGAATTCGTTCAGTGCATTTATTTATAACATTTACAGCTGTGCTATGAAATGGCGTATAGTGATTCTTCAGCCAGTGAATTAGCAAAGGTATCAGTGAAATTTCCACCATTTTGGAGATCCGATCCGGAAATATGGTTCAATCAAATCAAGGCACAATTTATTAACTTGGGTATTACTAAGGACACAACTAAATATTACCACATCATTGGTACAGTAGAAAGTGATGTATTGTCTAAGGTAAGCGATATTGTTAAACATCCGCCTACTGAAAACAAATATAAAGCTTTGAAAGAACGATTGCTGATAGTGAAAATCTAAAACTTAAAAAAGTACTAGCTGGCGTACGGTTTGGAGATAAAAGACCATCAGAAGTATTACTTGAAATGCACAATTTAGCTGGTTATCAATTAAATGATGACGTTCTTAAATCGCTATGGATGGACGGTCTTCCTAGTCAAGCACAGGCTATTTTGGCTGTTAGCGAAGATAATTTAGAGAAACTTTCTATTATGGCAGACAAAATAGTAGAAACTGTCTCCCATACTAAAAGCAGCTCTATCATGGGAACGTCCTCTAGCAATAATATTGAAACACGCTTAGAATTGCTTGAAAAACAAATAACATCCCTTAATAATAATATTGCAGCCCAATTCAATAATAGTATTGGTCATAATTCACGATCACGCAGCAGATCTAACTCCCATAATAAAAATCGCTCAATTTCAAGGCCCCGCTTTAACAAAGAAGGTAAATTTTGTTGGTACCATTTTACCTTCAGTCAAAATGCTAAAAAGTGCTCTCAACTTTGTAGTTTTAATAATAATAATAATAAGGAAAACCCAAACGCTTTAGTGTTGACCAGACGACCGATGTTCAAAGCCAAAAATCTAGTTCATCGTATTGTTTAAATTAGCAGCCATCCTTACAATTTCTTTTATGAATTTGCTAACTGCTATAATTTTTTATTGTTCGACTAAGCTTTTCGTCATTACTGACATCTTCAGGTCTTAAACAACTTTCGTTTAAGTTGTTATGCTAGTAACAAATTTAGCAGTTTCGTTTAGCAGTTAGCAAATTCATAAAAGAAATTGCAAAAATCTAGTTGTCTAACCATCTACGATAAAAATAATAATATACACCTTTTAATCGACACAGGTGCAGAGTTATCTGTTTGTCCTCCATCACGACTAGAAAAAATTAACACAACTTCATATAAATTATTTGCAGCTAATGGGACCCCGATTCCTACCTATGGGCAAAAAATAATGTCATTAAATTTAGGTTTAAGGCGTGAATTTAACTGGCCATTCGTGATTGCAGATATTTCAAAAGCTATCATTGGCGCTGATTTTTTGAAACACTATAACCTTTTAGTTGATCTAAAGAAACAACGTCTGATTGATGCAACAACAGGAATTAAAATAATTCCCACTGTTACAAACATTCCCAACATGCCGATTGCATGTTCACTATTTTTGATAACACTAATACGATTTACAACAAAGTTTTAGCAAAATTTCCAAATCTTACAAAACCGGTAACTGAAAAGTTTTTGAACATTTGTAAAAACAAAACACATAATATAACGCATGCCATAGAAACGAAAGGACCCGCAGTTCATTGCAAACCTCGAAGATTACCGCCCAACAAATTAAAAATAGCTCAAACAGAATTTCAAATTATGGTCAATCAAGGAATCTGGCGCCCATCTAAGAGCGCCTGGGCAAGTCCTTTACAAATGATAAAAAAGAAGAGTGGCGACTGGAGATCGTGCGGAGATTATAGACTATTAAATTCGGTTACAGTTCCCGATAGATATCCGGTACCTCACATTCAAGACTTTGCATCCGCTTTATGTAATAAAAGTATTTTTTCAAAAATAGATATTGTCAGAGCTTATCATCACATACCTATGGAACCTACCGACATTAAAAAAACTGCCATAACAACACCATTTGGACTTTATGAATTTATAGTAATGCCATTTGGGTTGTGCAATGCCGCACAAACCTTCCAAAGGTTTATGCATTCTATTTTAGGTGATTTACCGTTTTGTTTTCCATATCTAGATGACGTTTTAATTGCATCAAAAGATGAAACACAACACGTTGAACACCTCCAAACAATTTTCGAAAGGTTTGACAAACACAATATCTCCATCAATCCAACAAAATGTACATTTGGGGTTACCACAATATCCTTTTTAGGTTATGAAATTTCTAAGAACGGTACAAGACCGCTTCCAGAAAAGGTACAAGCGATTCAACAGTTCGAACGCCCAAAAACAGTAAAAGGACTCCGACGCTTCTTAGGCATGCTAAATTTTTATAGGAGATTTCTACCTCACACAGCAAGAACTCAAGTTCCTCTTCATGATCTCACGAAAGGCGATAAACAAGGCAACAAAACAATCAAGTGGACACCACTCACTTTGGAAGCATTCGACCATTGCAAAGAAGAATTAGCCAATGCTACCAGGCTAGCACATCCTTCTACACTTCCCTTAGTACTCATGGTCGACGCCTCCAATTCATCAATAGGTGTCCAAGATTACTTCGAACCACTTGCATACTACTCACATAAACTAACACCTTGTCAACAGAACTATAGCACGTACGACCGCGATCTATAGCGCAATTAAATATTTTCCGTATATGCTGGAAGGAAAGAACTTTACCATATATATGGACCATAAACTGCTAATATACGCATTCAAACAAAAACCCGAAATAGCGTCTCCAAGGCAAGCACGGCATTTAGATTTTATCGCGCAATTTTCCACTGACATACGACACATACCAGAAAAAATAATGTGGTAGCTGATAGAGTGTCAAGGTTAGAAACAATTTCAGTCCCAGATAGTTTGAATTATGAAGAACTGAGTAGCGAACAGGCGAATGATGATGAATTACGAGACCTTTTGAACAATCCAGACAAGCATTCACTTCAGCTAATAGCTATTCAATTACCAGACACGGAAACTACTATCTATTGCGACACCTCACAAAAAAGGCAAGACCATTCATACCAAACAATATGAGAGAAAAAGTATTTCGTTTAACACACAATTTGGCTCATCCTGGGATCCGGAAAAGCACAACAATGTTAAAAGACAAATTTATCTGGCCATCTCTTGCGAAGGATTTAGCGCTATGGGCAAAATCTTATCTAGCTTGCCAAAAATCCAAAATCTGGAGGCATACTAAAACAGGCATTGAACGATATCCAGGAGTAATGGAACGCTTTCAACACATAAACATAGACATTATAGGCCCATTACCACCTTCAGAAGGTAACCTATATTGCCTAACTTGTATCAATAGATACACAAACTGACCGGAAGCATTCCCTATCTCAAACATTACAGCAGAAACAATTGCCTGCATGTTATACACTGGTTGCTTCGCTAGGTTTGGAATACCACAAACCATTTCATCAGACCAAGGCAGACAATTTGAAAGCAGTTTTTTTCAAAATCTTACCAACCTTTTCGGCATAAAGCATAAAAGAACCATACCTTTTCACCCACTAGCGAATGGAAAAAACGAACGCTTCCACCGCTCTTTAAAAAGTGCATTAAAATGCTACGACAGCGATAAATGGACCATTGCCTTGCCAACTGTTTTATTAGGATTACGTTCCTCAATCATTGAAGGAATAAACAAAACACCAGCTGAATACATTTATGGCACAGCGTTAAAGCTTCCAGGTGAATTCTTTGGTTCTGAAACAAAAGACATCGACCCTACCACAATAGTCGGGAAACTCCAAGCGGACTTAAGGCAACTGCAACCCGCACTGATACGACATAACACCAACAACCAAATCTTCATTCATCCCCATCTACATGCTTGCTCACATGTTTTCATCAGACACGATGGAATCAAAAAACCCCTGCAAGCTCCTTACAAAGGGCCATATAAAGTCATCAAACGCCAAGAAAAACACTTCACTGTCCTAATCAACGAACAAAGTAAAAACATATCTCTGGACACGTTAAGACCAGCCTTCGGCATTTATGATTCTACAGTGGAATCTCCGACGACGACCCACCAAGCATCTTCAACTTCTACGAGTCTCCCAGCACATTTCGTCAACAAGACATGATTTTGGTAAAGTACGTGAGACTTCGACTGGGAGAAAAGTGCGTTTTCCACCAAGGTACCTCGATTGCATAACAATGCTGTCGCTGGAAGGGGAGTAGTGTGGTGGTAATATAAACATGAATATAGTGAAAATATAAATGGCAATGGCAACACTGTTAATATATGAACACACGGACGGACTTTGTTACACAGTAAAGTTACCTACTAGTGTTATAACCTATCCTTGATAATACTTGTGTTTATAAGCTTGTGATAATAAAACAATCAGAATTCATATTTGCGCTTTCATTAAATAATAACCATCCATAGATTCTTACATTGATTTGTAAAAATAGCTTTTTATTAGTTTACAGTATTTCATAAAAGGATTGAAACTCACATTACTTTACTGAGACAAAGTAAAGTATAATACTTGTGTTTATAAGCTTGTGATAATAAAACAATCAAAATTCATATTTGCGCTTTCATTAAATAATAACCATCCATAGATTCTTACATTGATTTGTAAAATAGCTTTTTATTAGTTTACAGTATTTCATAAAAGGACTGAAACTCATATTACTTTACTGAGACAAAGTAAAGTAAGTCTTCAAAGCATTAAAAAGGAAAAAATACAAGTAGAAATGCTAACTTTGGTAGAGTTGTTAATGTTATAATAATGTGTATTGATTGATTGATATTGATGTCCCAAAAAACAGCCACACTATCCGTTAAAATAATAGAAATATATTGCTTCAACATTATTAGTTAAACCTGTCTATTGTTTACATTAAAAACATTATAAATTAGAAATATTGCAAATCTTACATAACAGATTTGAAGGCCGTTTGCAGTTTTGGAATAATATTTTTGAATGGTCAACAGGTGAAAAAAAACATTGTTCAGGACTAAAAATCTGTTTATTGTAGGTTATTCAGTGATACTCTACTGATTTAAAATAAATTGATATAATGAAAATTGTGTACTTTCATTTCTGATGGAAGGGGGCATCTGCATAATTATGTATATTTTTTACAAGTAAGTAAAATAATTTTGAAAAATATGACTTCTATAATTTCTGGAGTTAACTTAAAAAAAAAAAAATTCATAAGTTAATCATAGCAAAATATATACAGTTTTTTGTGTCTCTTAAAAAATATAAAAGTGTACAGATGTCTTGTTTGTCGGAAAGGAATAACCTGAAGGTCAGTAATATCTCAGAACAATGGCTTGAATACTATGAGCAGCTATGGACCCAGGATCAACTGCAAGAAACAACCCTTGCTGATATCAGTGAGTGTGTGGACCCAATAACAATGGATGAATTGTTAGCTGCTCTACACCACTGTAAGAATAGAAAAGCACCAGCCACTGATGGGCTGAAAATGGAGCTTATAAAGTGTGCACTAGCTTTGCTGCATGATCGTTTGCTGCAGTTCATTAATATATGCTGGACCACTGGTCATGTTCCTGATGATTGGCGGATTACAAAGGTAATGCCCATATTCAAGAAAGGTGATCATAGTGACTGCAGGAACTACAGAGGAATCAGCCTTCTTAATACTTAATATAAATTATATGCATCTATATTAAGAACACGGCTGAATGCAATAACGGAGACCATGCTTTCAGAGGCCCAGAATGGTTTCAGGAAAGGGATATCATGTTTAGATTATATACGTATTTACAATAACCCAGCTCATTGAAAAGCGTAGAGTCTCAGCTGCCCACATACATAGCTTTCATTGACTTCGAGAAGGTGTTTGACAGAGTGAATCAGAGCAAACAATGGGCTGTAATGGCAAAGAAAGGGATCCCACAACATCTAATTAGAGCAATACAGAGTCTTTATGTGGAGAATAAAATCTTAATAGAAGCAGGGAAATCGAGAACAGCTCCTAGAGTTGGCCTGATCAATTGTGGAGTACGACAAGGGTGTCCATTATCACCTTCTCTTTTTAATTTATATATTGATGATGTCACACAAAACTGGCAGATGTGTCTTCCAGAACATTTTATGACTGGTCACTCTACAATTGACACTTTCTTGTTTGCGGATGATCAGGCTATTCTGTCGGACTCTGAAAACAGATTGCAGATGGGTATACATCTATTAAATCGAATCTGCATTGAAAGATTCTGGATTGCAAATATCCACACTTAAGACCAAGGTGATGGCTGTTCATGGAACTGATCCCGTATGGGCAAATATTGTTGTAGATGGTACTGTCCTGGAACAAGTTAGCAATTTTGAATACCTGGGCTACAGTGTGTCTTATAATGCAAGCAACGACGTTGTGAATGAGTTGCATGAGTTCAACCTTATGTGCGGAACCATTAGGCGAACCCTTAAGTCAGCAAGTAAAGGAACACGCCTAAAATTCTACAAGGTGGATAGCTATTCCCACAGTTCTTTATGTGTCTGAGAATTGGACTTTAACGAAAGGCCAGGCCAGCCGCATCCATGATCATAAAAGAAACACAGATATATGGCAGGAACTGAACATTATGATTATACTTGACAGGATCGCCCAGTATCAGCTGAATTGGTGGGAACATCTTTGCTGAATGGATGACTACCGCATCCCCAAACAACTATGGAACTATAAGCTGAGGGAACAGAGAGGTGTGGGACGTCCGAGGAAGCGCTTGAGTGACCAACTCTAATGTTTGCCTATTTGAGACCGGAACAAACCATTCTTGGTTTAATCCTTGAAGAAGATGATGATGTCTTCTTTGTGCAGTTGTCACCTGTAGTGCAGATTAGTGTTCAAAAATGTTATATACACTTTTGTTTTTCAGAGAATATAATGTAAGTAGACTTTAGGTACCTTGTAAATTCTTTTTAACTGTCTTGACAGTTGAAGTAAATGGTAGATTTTTAGTGCAGTAAAAATAGAATTGGTAGCATTAAATAAAGTTTCTAAATTGAACAAAAAATTGTCAAAATGGAAATTGCCAACTGGCAAATGCATTTAAGACACTGGGACAGACAAGATTTTATGATGGAAATAGGAATACACAAATTAATTCCTTACGTATAAAATCTACAGCTTCTATATGTAGAGCATAGACAATTCTTTTATAGAAATCCCTCCATAAATAACCAGCTACCAGCCTTCTGCTCTTTCCTGCAACCAAGAAGGATTTTAGTGAGGGAACCTCTTCTACTGAAACTCTTTCTACAAAGAGCACTTTCACCATTTCCCCACACACCTGTTTACTGGGGAATCTTTCCTGAGGATATTCCACCTACTTCTATATGGATCCTCTAGAGCATATAATAATGTAGAAAGTTCATAAACTTAAACATTACTTATGAGGTCTGTCTGGAAAATGTCCAGCCACTTTGTAATATCTCAGTAACCTGCCACATGATCTTTATGAAACTACAGAACCAATTGCAAGAGACCTTAACACTGCACGGTTGAAAGGTCAGGCTCCTATAGGACTTTACATTTGCCAGTGAGGTGGTACTATTAAGTAAGCTGGTGTTTTATGTCATTCACATTTAAAGTGACTAAGCGAGTAGATTTGCATCTATTTTTGCTTCAGTCTATGACATTCTTCTGTGGAAACCATTCAAATAATTAACAGGACCTTTGGGGGGGGAGGACTCCACAAATGATACTCAAAGTATGGTATCGATGCTTTCAAGATGGCCAGGTTTCATAGAAAGTTGTCTATGTTCTGGAAGACTTTAATCTACCAGAACTTCTGTAAAATCAATTGCATGTGAGCTGCAGTCAACAAGAATTGGTGATTGACAGTATGAGAGTTAAGGGAATCCACGGAATTATTGTTCATGAGATTTAACAGAAGATCTCAACACAATATGCATGGCTGTAAAATTCATTCTACAGCTCCTGTCACAAGAACAGAAGGAATTTCATCTTGCCGTTGCAGGCAGATTTGCTCCAAACCATAAACGATGACTCAGATATTCTAAAAAAGATAATAACTGGAGATGAGTCATGATCCAGTCTTCCCAATGGAAATCACCAGACTCTCATCTGAAGAAGGCAAGTCAACTTAGAACAATGTCAAAACCACATATCTTTTTTACCATGAATGTGTAGTCAATCATGAGAATGCTCTCCAGGTCAGACAATAACTAAGGAGTACTACACAAGAATTCTTTGCTGGCTAAGAGATGCAATGAGAAAAAACATAAGCAGTTGTGGGCAAGTGGTGAGTGGATCCTTTCCCATGATAATGCATGTGCACATTTTTCATGTCTGGTACAGGATTTATTTGTCAAACATTGCATGACACAGGTTGCTTGGCCACCCTACAGTCAAATTCTAGCTCTTTCCAAAACTAAAATCATCACTGAAAGAGAGGAGATTTTAGATAGTGGACAAGATTGAGTAGAATGGTAATTTCAAAAAAGGACTTTGTAGACTGTTTTAGGAAGCGGAAGAGATACTCACAAGTGTGTGAAATCCCAAGAGGAATACTTCGAAGGAGACTTTTTCAAAGGGGACTAAGACCCATTGTGTTAGGTAAACCATTTTCTTGAAACATTTTATAGCTGGATAATTTCTGGACAGGTCTTGTACACAGTTTTCTTAAATTATGTATGCTCCCATAATAAAGGTCTCTATAGGATTCAGTAGAAAAAAATAAATCTTCTATGATGTTTAATTGTGCAAATTTTCTTTTACACTTCTGATAAAACATTAACTTAAGAACTGATATGGTTTAGTGTACTACATTTTTGTAATTATAGCTTTTACAAATATTTGTCACTCATGCCTGCTGGCCCAGCCATCTGTTCATAGGAGATAGAAATTTTTTATTAATAGAGGCCATTAGTTTTAAAATTTAATTATACTAGCAGTAGATAATCAGATGTTTATGAGCTTGTGTGTTGCAGAATATTTGTAAAAAGGAAGGTTTGAGCTTACCAGATGAATTGGCAGAAAGGATTGCTGAGAAATCTGAAAGAAATTTACGAAGAGCGATTCTTATGTGTGAAGCATGCAAAGTACAGCAGTAAGTGTAATGTTTTATTTGCAAAATGTTGACCTATAGACTGTCAAAACACCTATAGATTGTCATTATGTTCTTTTCTGGTTCAGGTCACTGACGGTTTACTAATGGTTTAATGGATGTCTAACTGTAGTGTCCCTCAGGCTTATAATGATTCAACATTTTAGGTATTCAGTTCACATTCATTCTTGTCAGGTGTTCTTTCCAGTTCACCTTATATCACTTTACTTTCTCTTCTAGTGGCTCTATATTTAACTGATTCTGTACAGTCATGTTTCTTATTATATCCTCTTGCGTACATCCTTTAATTCTTATGAGGAATTTCATCTGAGATTTTTGGAGTCTTTATTCCTTTTGTCTTTGTAGATGTTCTCTTTATGTTCTTGTACAACACTACATTTAAAGTCAAAGTATTATATAAGCAGACTTGCATCTCTAATCTAGCTTTATTTCCAAATGTCTTTGCTAATACTACTCATACATCTTGATACTTTATAGTAATTTTTCTGACAAAATCCTGTCATATTCATATGTAATATCACAGCCAAGATATTGAAATGAGTAATTTGCTCCATGGACGTAAGTATTAGAACTACTTTTGTTCAAACTACCTTTTTCCTCCAATGAGCCATTTACTTTGTATTACATGTTGATATCTTTCCATCATCCCTCTGTTACTATCTGATCTAAATGGAATATCTGTGTCTCGAGGCTGTCTTCAGGTGATGCAGTCAGGATCAGATCATCCACAAATAATATGTTTAAGAAGTAGCATTCATTAATCTTGATCCCTCATGTAGCCACCTGCTGCCATTTTGTTATCATTTGATTAATGATATCTTAATGGCTTAAATACAATACACATAATTAAACTTAATACTAATATAGATATCATAAAATATTTATTATAAAATAAAATACATATACTGTATCTTCTAGTATTTTATAATATACTATAAGAGTAAGTATTCCTCTTGGGATTTCACACACTTATGTCAGTATCTCTTCCACTTCCTAAAACAGTCTACAAAGTTCTCTTTTGAAATTACCATTCTACTCAATCTTGCCCACTATCTAAAATTTCTTGTCTTTCAGTGATGATTTTAGTTTTGGAAAGAGCTAGAATTTGACTGTAGGGTGGCCAAGCAACCTGTATCATGCGATGTTTGATCTTATACTACATATAAAATACTATATATTTGACATAAAATAAAATACAATATATCTTAAATACAAATACAAACTTAAGAATATCTTATAACATAGGTAATAAAATAAAACCTAAAACTAAATTCAACATTCATAATAAAAATGGAGTTTACAAAATAGAATGTCCATATTGCAATAAATTTTACATACACCAGACGAAGAAAAAAACTGTCATTCGACATCGCAATGGGTTTTTAAAACCTAATATTTACAAATCTATGTAGCCACACACTGTTTAAACAATAAACATAAATTTAATGAAACAGTCATCATAATCTGTAATTTGAATTAGAAATATTCTGCAGTGTATTTATTGAGACAAGACAGTGGAAATATCAGTTTGAGCATGTAATAGTGTATATACTGTAATAGCATAATTACCCGTAGTATTGAAATTATTCTGAAATTAGTTATTGTAATAACAAGCCTATTTATTTTAGTATTAATTCACTTTACTCAAATTATTCACTTTACACAAATTGTTTTACTATGTATACATAATTAATCTAGAATCATATAATTATACTTAGGGGCAATTTTGTCACGTACCCTTATTTGAAAAGAAAATCCATCCACCTTTCTTTCTCTCTCTCCTATGGCGCTACAGCCCAAGTCGGGCCCTGGCCTCCACCAATCTCCGCCTCCAATCCACTCTATCCACTGCAACCCTCCTCCAGTTTCTTATCCCCATGTCTCTCGCGTCCTCTGCAACGCCATCTTCCCACCTCTTCCTCGGTCTACCTCTAGGTCTCGTTCCCTCCCATGTACCCAGCAAAGCCCTCTTAGGGTTCCTGCCATCCTCCATTCTCATAACATGTCCAGCCCAACGCAATCTTTGAATTCTTATAATTATTATCCACCTTTCTTTCAGATGGACAAATTTCTCAATCACTTTCTGATTGAAATCAGGAATCTCCTCCCCTCCCCCGCCCCTCCCCCCTCCTCCTCCTCCTCCTCCTCCACCTCTTCTTCTTCTTCTTCTTCTTCTTCTTCTTCTTCTTCTTCTTCCGTGTTTCCGGATTGTTCTCCAATGACACGATGTCTCCTGTAGATCCTCTCTGCCACCGCCCAATATAAGTTGTCGTTCAGTATTGCGTCCATACCAAATCCCCTCAGTCTCGGCACTCCTGGGATGTCCATCTGGCAATCCACCAATATGTGCTGTAAGGTCTCCTCATACAGATGACAAAGCAGACAGGTAGCGGCCTGGGTCAGGTTGAATCTGTATAAGTATGACTGGGTCACAATATGGCCAAGCCTTCCTCTGGAGCCGAACGTTTGAACGCTCCTAGGGATGTTTTTTATTTTATATTTTAACTGTATTCCCGGTTGTACTTGTGTACCGTTAATTATTGTTTTTGGGTTATACTGTTGTTTAATTATTATTTAATAATATTGTTTGTGATGAAAAATTTAAAATAAATCCGATTACTTATTTAACACTGAAATAAAATTGCACTCGTTATAAATCTTGAATACGCTGCTTCACCATTCCTGGAATTACTCTCCATAAATATCTTAAGTGTCTAGGTTGTTTTACTTACTTGGATTATGAAGTAACTATTATCAGTCACTCTGATAGTTAGTAGTATCTACGTTTGTAAAATCATCATATCTTGATTCGCTCAATATAGCGTCCAGTGGTTCACAACAAATTCTAAAAGTAAATCTCCCCAGTCTCTTGTTTCTTCATAATTTATGAATAAAAGAAATAATCGTCTTAAACCAGTAATGCTGTACAAAATGTGAAACTGTATTCTTATGTGCAAAATTATAAAATACTCGGGTCCCTAGTTCGGGGCCAATGAAACTACTCAATTAATTACAAAATTATAATTAACTCTTACCTTCGGGTTTTTCCAAGAGTCATTCAGACGAAAACAGCTGCAGACAGGGTTACTTAGGTTGGCATTACGAAATATAATAACACAGTTTATTCTGGCTAAAATAACTTACTTGGATTTTATTTAATGAAATTATCTAAAGTTTTACAGCTATGCAATAACGTGGTTGACTACTACATTGATCAAAAGTTTCTCTAGTTTCCTGTTATATGGAAATCACATGTAAAGTATCGATATATCTAAATAAAAAAACAATTCTTACAATTACTATATTTTTATGACTACAACAAGGTTTTAAAATGTTTAGTGCCCAGTACTTTGTCTCACGCACTCATTCATGCTTTTTACATTTTTATCTTTTAACCCCGTTCTTAGAGCTCTGTGTTTATTTTTATTTCATGGATTTATAAAATTGATTTTGTAATGTTGAGACGGGTACTTAACCAATCCACGGCGTTTTTCACAGTTTCATCACCGTCATGGGTTACTCACGGTATCACTCCGAACTGTCATTTATGAATATTTTTGATGTCACAGTACACTCCGACTTCTTTACTTTAACATATTTGAGTTTAGTTTGAAATTACACTTTTGGTAACGTTTTGTCGGCCGACTTTATGTTGCCCGAGCACTTAGTAGATGACCGTGCTGCCCTAAATTGCAGCAGACACTTATTATGTTTTATATTTTTTTATAAGATAGGCCCATTTACTCTAGGCCTATCTTGCACGCCCGAGGCCACTATTTTTTAATGCGCGGACTGTACTATATGCTGCTGCTGGCTGTGTTGTACACTCTCTGATGACAAACTGCAGACTGGGTTTCACACAAGCCTGCTGCTGGGTGGTTACGCAATCCGTCTGGGCAATTGTTTAGGCTAACTGTATGTATGTTGCATTGGGGCTCCCCACAGGTGAAAGTCTGGCAATTTGGAAAGTGCTTAAAATGATGATTTCAATTAATATAAAATTAAACTGGGGTGGCTCACAATTCTGTACCGTTACAAATGGTGATTTATTTATATCTGTGATTCAGTGTTAAAATTGATTTATACATTGTAATTCATTTTAAAATTCTCATACATTTGGTTATTGTTGACTCTTGTATCTCAGGGTTAATTAAATATGTTAGGTTAAAATCTTTTTTACATTTAAAGTGAGTTCTTTGAACTGCAACATACGAATTCTAAAATGTCTGTGTTCCCACTAAACTTGGTCATAATACTTATAATAACAATAGGAGAGCGATTATATTAACATTAGTAACTTAAAATGCTAACACAAATAAATTCATTTGGATTAAATATTAACATGAACCTTGGTTTTTTTGTTTACAAAAAACGAACAGGTAAGATTAACCCAACAAGTAGGTTATTTAATCAGATTATATCATTGGAATTATCTTTATATAAATAATTAATTAGTTTAACATTTATTGAAAACACAAAAAATAATAATATCAGAATTGATTTCATCAGTCATAGTTGGCCAGGCCACTATGAACCTGAAAGACGTTTGTTTATATGGTCACTTGCATTAATCGTCCTCTATGTATCTTTCACTAAAACATTGTAATTAAACATGCTGGTAATTGTTCATTAATTATTGAAAAAGGATGTTGATCATTAAATAAAGGTATGGTAACTCTTAAATTATTACACTAAAGTTTGTTTGTACAGGGCTCACACCATTGTAGGTTATCTTTAACTCAAAAAAATTAAACAGTTTCATTAATAATAATAATAAAACAAGTATTCCCAATTTGCATGTTGGTACTTAATAATGTTTTGTTTGTTAGTGTATCATTATTAAAATGTTTGCACTTGGCTGATAATGTTCACTGGTCTTAACCTATAAGTTACGAATCTCTTTCTCGAGTATCGATTATTTTTTATTAATTGCACTATACTTCCCTTTTAACTTGCATGGTATTTTAATTCACTACACTTTTGGTGTTTTATTAGCATTCATTGCTAATAATTACCATTACTACACTATTATTTACTACACTATTATTTAAATACACTTCACTAATCGGTTGACTAGGTTACCGATACATAAACAGATGTCGCCACACAGAATTATTGGTATTAAAATGGCGGACTTTATGGCGCGGAGAGCTAAACTTCTCTCGTCGAGTACTCTAGATAAACTGTGTCAAATTTGTAGTCTTCTTCTCTGTTCCCGGCAGCACCTGCGGTCTGCGTCTTGATTTTAATTGATCTGATTGGCTAAAATTTGGTGATATTACATTGTTTGAACACACTCCCCTGTCTACGACATTAATTATTTTGCTCTAAGCGTGCCCTTTTGGGTTTGAGATTCAAACAGTGACGCTCACCTTTTTTCCAAAATTTATGAAATATTTTAAAACAGATATAAATTCCTTATAACATCTGGGATCTTTAATCCAGCTTTATAATCATTTGTCAAATGTCTCGCTGATTAATTCGCTACCCCACATGTCATAGTTCTGTTTCTGATTAATGCAGATCATTTTTAGCACTTGTCTCTACTACAATGTTTCTTATTAAATCTAATTTAGAACATTTTAATTAATATTTTGTAACTCTTAATATATCATTGCACTAATATACAGTCTCTTTCTGTAGTTTAGTCACTAAATATTTACTGGTTTTACAATAAAACTCTGGTTTCAGGCCTAAGCATCACTTGGTTTTAGGCATCATGCATTGCATTTACCTATTTTGAGTTAAATGTTGCCCTTTATTAGTGTGTATCTAGTCATACTTAAACTTAAATGATCATAGCAACTTTTGGTTAACTTCGTTTGGATTTATTGATGCCACTTATAATGTATTTACATATTAATACACGTATGACTTGTTACACAGGTTTGCATCTTATTATTTATTCTTGTCTCTACATAAATATATTTTTATTCAGTTAATATTTTGTCCATAATTATTGTTATCATCTATTAGTAAGTATTATAACAGGTGGTTTTACTTTTACATACTTTCTTGCCTCAATTACATGAATTATGTACAAGGCTCCTGTAGGCCTATGATAGTATCAGTTAGTTTTACGTGTAATACAATTATTTATTCTCACTACTTGTTATTGTCGTATACTTATGGTGTATTACATGGTTCAACTTCTGGTGAAGTTAATTTCATCCAAGAGAGGACTTTTTTCTTACATTTTATCATGAAAGTCACATAAATTTGGGTGTACAGTTAGGCATCATGGTTATTACTCTTAATACTAAGTAATACATGGTTTGGTATGTTATTCGCTTATTCTAAATTGAACATCTCATTTACTGATAAGTTTTACAATAAATTTTCCTTGTTGGACTTTCTACATAGTTTGTAATTATGATTATTGAACTTGCATTTTGACTGCCATTTGTCATGTTCATTTAATATTTTATTAATATTTGGTTAATTAGTATAAATATTATTTGGTTGCTTCACCAATAGTTAGTCCTTTATATACTGAACACTTGAAGACTATTTATAGATAGTTACATTTTGTACATTTGTTGTTATTAACCAACAAGTGTAGATTTGTTAAATACACTGTAGTTTACAATTTGTCATATTATTGATTTTGTTTCATATTATTTTCATTAATTGTGATATCTAATTGATCTAACTTCTGCCTCAGAATTGTCTTTAGTTATTTTAGGTTTACATGAGTATTACCTACATTATCTTTACATGATTTTTTTCTCTTTATTTTATTACTTAGTGTAAATTCCTTATGGGTTAGATTATGTTTCCATTGTTGATACTTCCTGATCCCTATCAGGTTACATGTTGCATTTCATTATTTATTTTATACATTGTAGATTATTCATAACTATTATCATTTATACTGAATGTCTTGGTTCATTAATTCTTATAATTTAAATACATTTATCAATTATTCATTGATTTTTCTTTGTCAGTGGGTAACATAACTTGATTTTAGCTGTACATAACATATAATCTTTTGTTTTTATTTTACACACTAGTCTATTATTTACAATCATCTGTTCATGACTTCTCTCTCCTACTTTTTGTTATATATCTTTTGTTTAAATTAATTTTTGTTTAATGGTCATGTTTAAGTCATTGAATAGGGGTGTATACTGTTTTTTATTAATTATTTTCCTCAATCAGGATCACTATCTACTATTCTATTCATTTGGTATATTCTTTTTATTATTTATTTATCCTCTTGGTTGAGCTAATTCAATTCTTCCCTATTTAAAACTTATTCCATTAATATCATTTCATTAATTTCATTTTATGTATGTTTCAGTCTCTTCTCACCGTTTGATCTATTGGGTATATTGGGTCAATGTTGGTCTTGTCTATTGTCAGTTGTCTTCATTTCTTCCATACTCAAGTATATTTATTCAGCATGCTTTCTTTACTATTTTCAGTTAGTTCATAATTTGGTCTTCTTCCTCCTTCAAAGTTTAATTTTTGTTGTTCTGGTAGCATTTGATTGATTAAGAATGTTACCTGTTGATGTTTGTGGTATGGTGTTGATATGTACTGTTACATATTGCCTCCCAACTAAAATAGATTATTTCTGAATATGCCTTTAAGGTATTGAAGAAATTATCATTTAGCTTATTTTCTGTTCTTCAAAGTACTTCTTTAATGATGCTTGATTGTATGTCCCCTTCGTTCTTTTAGTGATTGGGTCCAGGATTTCATAAGTGTTGTTATTATTGCTCTTTCTAATAGTATATGGATCAGTGTAAAGCAATAGCAGCTTCTTAGCGATTCGGGTAACTCTCGGTTTTTCAGTAATACCTTGTCTCCAACTTGATACATTATCACCTTGAGTTGTATTTTCTTGTACTTATTCCGTCCCCTCTCAGCTCGTTCTATGGCGTTATTATAGAATTTCATAAGGTCGAATTGGTATTCGTTACTTCGAGGAAAATTGATCAGCACAGTAATTTCTCTGGGTGGTCTTTTTTCAAACATGGCTGTGTATGGACTGGTGTCTATAGATTAGTGATGTGCCAGGCTGATAAGTACTCCTCCCATTTTCTCTGTTGGTTGTAGTAATAGGTCCTGAGAATTCTCCCCACTTCTCTTAAGACTCTTTCAGCCGGGTTGCTGCTTGGATGATAAACTGAAGTTTTAAACGTCTTTACCCCATTATCCAATAGCGTGTACTTCCATTTCCTCCCCTTAAATTCAGTCCTGTGATCGGTTACTGTTGACTTTGGCATTCCCACTTCTGGTATATAACGTTGAATAATCACCTCTAAAAGTTTCCTGGTATTTGCCCGATTTATTGGGTAGAGTTTGGTAAATTTAGTGTAATGATAAAAAATGATCACTATGAATTTATATTGGCGTCGTTCTCCACTGCGTGAGAATGGACCACATATGTCTACAAATACTTTTTCTAATTTATTAGAGGATGTTATTGGTGTCATTAACCCCTCCTTTCTATCGTTGTTATACTTAACTAACTGGCATATGTGGCAATGTTTAATATAGTTGCGTACTCGTTGGTTGATATCTTTGATGTATACATGTTCCTCAAGTGCCTTTACCACCTTCAGCGCTCCCATGTGTCCATATCTGATGTGATAATCCATTGTAATTTCTTTTTCGATTGCTCGTGGGATAATTATCTTCCATTGATTGTAATGGCATTTGGTTTTAATGAGTAAAATATTATTGTGTATACAGTAAAACTGTGTTATTCTGTCATCTTGTTCCGTCAGTCTTTGATA
Source organism: Magicicada septendecula (assembly GCA_034769895.1). Taxonomy (NCBI): domain Eukaryota; kingdom Metazoa; phylum Arthropoda; class Insecta; order Hemiptera; family Cicadidae; genus Magicicada; species Magicicada septendecula. The sequence goes on from CM068368.1 coordinate 541,095,213, forward strand.
GATTTTATTTAATTTATTGTCCTTCTTCTGTTGTTGCCCGATTTCGCCAATAATGTCTGCTAACTCGGATCTGCTTTTAATGATATGGTATAGTTTGACTATTGTCTCTTTTTCTCCCCTCAAATGTCTGGTTCTTTATATTAATTCTGGACAATATATCTGCTGCAATATTACTTTTTCCTGGGACGTACTCCAAACTGATGTATTCCTGCAATGCCAGTGTCCACCTTGTCAGTCTTCCGTGGTTTAGTTTGCAGTTCTTCAAGAATGACATGGATTTGTGATCAGTCCTGACCGTTATTGAGTAGCCCAAAATGTACGTTCTGAATTTATTGCACACAAACACTATACTGAGCAGCTCCTCTGTTACATGTTTGTTGCGTTCACAGCTATTCAACACTCTGCGGGCGAAGCTAATTACAAGGTGATTCCCTTTGTCATCTTCCTGGTATAATACTGATCCTAAACTCACATCGCTAGCGTCGCAATTCATATAAAAAGATTTATTAAAATCGGGGTGGTGCAGCATGACTGATTCTAAAAATTTGTTTTTAATTAGTTGAAATGTGATGTCCTGGTCTGGTCCCCACGTCCATTTGTCTTTAGATGATAGTTGGTATGAAAATTTTGATGTTCCGAATAGTTTTTCTGAAATTTCCTATAGTAATTACATATGCCTAAAAATGATTGTAATTGTTTCTTATTTTTCGGCGTTGGAAATAATTGGATGGATTCTATTTTGTCGTGAGATGGTGTTATGCCGTTTTCGGATAGATAGATTAAACCCTAGGAATTGAACTTCCTCTGCGATGAGTTTAGACTTTTCAAGTTTTAAGGTGATGTTATTTTCGGATAGTTTTAATAGTACATGTTCGATTCTCCTGCAATGATCTTCCCAGTTGACCGACGTAATGAGTAAGTCATGGACATAGACTGTTGTGAATTGAAGCGCTTCTTGGCCCAGAATTTGATCCATACATTTCACAAACACTGCTACTGAGTTGACAAGTCCAAAGGGTAGCCTCTTAAATTGGTAATTACGCCCTTCGAAAATGAATGCCATATATTTTCAGCTATTTGGATGTAACTCCACCTGCCAATATCCACAAACTGTGTCCCGTGTGCCATGAAATTTTTTTTTTAGGATCTCTTCGATTTCTCCATGCGGTGTCCTATCATTGATTATGGTTTTATTTGTTTCCCTGGTGTCCAAACAGATTCTCACCTTTCCGTTCTTCTTAGGTACAGCTACAATAGGATTGGTATATGGTGAGTGGCTGTATTCGATTATGTCTTCACTCAACAGTCTATTAATTTCGGTTCTAACTGCCTCCTTTAAAGAGTATCCAATAGGGTATGATTTTCTTTTAAATTCTACTGGTTCTTTAAACTTGATTTCACATTGAAAATTTTTAACTTTACCGGGTGTATCTGAGAACATGTGTCGGTACTGATTATATATCTTTATTAATTCTTCTACTTGATTGTTGGTTATTTCTGCGTCACCCTTCTCTGATTGGAATCTTCGAATTTCTTCTAACTTTTCATTCCATAAGCTGTCATTTTCATTTTCGTAATTTATCTCCTGTTGGTATATGATTCATATAATTCTTATCCTCCCTAACATAATAAATGATCCGGTTCTGAGGGGCTTCTTTGCTTCCAATTAACTCTGCCGTCCATTCAACATAATTCGAGTTCAGAGACATTCGCTCTGCTCATATTGATGATAGCTGCATATTTCCTTAACATATCACAGCCGATTAATAAACTAAAAGGTAAGCCATTGGCTTCCAAAAATATCATAGGAATCGTTATACCTTTATTAGTTATTTTTAACATGACTTGCTTTCTAACCGTCTTGTTCTGACGTCCCGTTGCTCCCACTAATATAGTGTTATTTACTGGTAAGGTTGGTATTATTTCCTTATTTTCTTTGTGTATTTTATTTAATTCAGTACTATCAATTAGAGAGACATTCGCGCCTGTGTCGATCATTATTTTGGTAGGTATTCCGTTCACTTCAGCTGTTATATATGCGATATCGTTGTTGTTATTGATGGTGTTTTTATTTTCCTCTCCCAGTAGTTCTCCCCAAATATTCTTCAGGTAATGGCTCCTGATTATGGTAATCGTCTAGTTATTCGTTTGTCTGTCTAGTATGTCATTGTACCCAATAGATCGGTTCAGTGAGGGGTTCCTTCGGTTTTTTCACTGCCGTTGCTCGTTTCAAGAGATATCACTCTCTTCATTCCACCTCTGGTGGATTCGGTGTGTTATTCTCCCTCCCTTCTGGTATATTTCCCGGATGATGGTTGAATTCGACGTTGTGACTTCCTCGTTGGTCTTCACTGCTTCGACTCCTTTGCGTCTCGTATATGGGGTCTCTCCCTTCATTGTAGTGATTGGTTCTGTTGTAATGTTCATTGTAACTGCGGCGTCCCTGATAATACCACCTCTCTCTGTCATTTTCCTCCGTTCGAACGTAATTTACCCTTCGGTAATTTCTGTTCTGATTGTTATTGTTCGGATTATTTGGTCTCTTGTCATTATTATTATTATTTGGTATATAGTTGTTGTTATCACGAGTACTTGCATTGTAATTATTATTATTATTATTACTTGGTCGCTGATTATGGTCATTATTATTACGATTTTGATTATCATAATTACCGCGATAATTGTTACGGTTATTATAATAATAGTTGTTGCCATTCTGATTATTTCGCTCCGTGTACCGGTCATGCCTCTGACGACTCCTCCTGTAATAATTCTCGTGCTCATAGTTGTCGAGCAGCGCCACCATGGATTGTATGGTTTTGACCTGTCCACAAAGTTGTGCTCGTGCTACGCCCTCTTCATAATGGAACGACAACTTAGTGACGAGACACTCCTCCGGGATTTTAGGTTCGAGGTTCCTCGCCATGCACACTTTACCTAGGAAATACACCATTAGTGTCGCCCCTCGGTTGGTGTCGTATTTTCCATTACACAGATCATCGCGTACTATGTTTTGTGTTGACTCCGACCAGTACTTGGCTTTGAATAGCGTCTTGAACTCAGTATGTATGTAACGGGACGAACTGAAGGGGGTTTATAAGTTAAAGATTTTCATGTTGAACATCTCCAGACAACCTTTGAGGTAATCTTTTTATTCACCCAGAGTGTATTTTTTGGTCACTGACTGTAGCTCCGTGGAAGGCACAGCACAGTACAAGAATGTTAATTGTCAGAAGGGTGTGTATTTGTGCGTACGAGTGCACATGTGTGCCGCCTTTTGCGACGTAGAAATGACACATGGGAAAGTAAAAGGAATTCCATGGTCGAATATGTAATTGAAACAACCAATCACGGAATGAATTGAGACCGCGCGGCCAACGCCTAACGCCTGGCGGGTAGGCAACCGTGCGCACGATGCACACAGTCGTCACCGGGCAGTTCGACACAACTAATCACACAGTACAGTTGTAAATATAACGCAGCCTCGGAATTTCGGTAGACCGACGTGAAGAATTGAGTAGCCGAGGTCTACTGAAACTGGTGTAAATATAAAGAAGCAAACCCGGAAGGAAAGTGGCAGGAAAGTCTACATAATACGTAAACGTGAAGTATAAGAACAGTGTTTAGTGATGGAGTGAAAGTGCGGTAAGAAAGATGGCGAGATTTAGTGGATAACTTGGACAGGTACAATATAGAAAACAATCAGTTTCATCTGAAATAAAGCTAAATATTAAAGAGCTCATAAATAAAACGGGGGGGGGGGTAAAGCAATGTAAAAAAGAGAGTGAGAGGGTGTATGTACGTAAAAATAACAGGGGAAAATAAAACATAAAAGTACTGGTTTAATAGTAGGGGTTAGTATAGTAAATACTATGTAATAAAGTTAGTAGAAAGAAGTATAAAAGTAAGAGAAAGAAAGAAGTGATTAAATTTGATTAAATAAATAAGATTTGTTTCACCAGAACAAATATGTGTTAGAGTAATTATTTCGCTGTAACCATTTCCTAGTGTTCTGTGCTGAAAAAGTCGTCTAAACGTTCCGGGGAATTTTCTGAATTGTGGGAAGTCAGATTGCAAAATTGTCCAGTGTTTTAATTAAGGTAAAGTATAAAGGTCTCCATATCTGTCCTTCAAAGATATTGGTGGCGGCCCTGAACTTCTGTTGAGGTTTACAAAAGGTAAGTCAGCGAGAGAAAGATCGCAAGGTAAGGTTCTGCCAGAATATTTTTATTTTTTAAAATTTATAATTGTTTGTTTCTTAACAAGTCCTGTACCTCATGTCGGGTTGCTGTCCACTAATTGTCATGGGTCTCTTTGAAATATTCGTCCAGCATCCCTCTGATCACCGTCCATCTGTTTTCCTAATTTCTTGCGATGTTTTCTTCCACCCTTTCGAGGAACTCCATTGGGTTTTTCTCGTATAGTCGAAAATTTATCACTTCTCGGTTGTCAAGGTTTTGTATTCCTGACACCTGAACTGGTTGATTCTGGATCATATTGAGTTCCTCCCAGACGAAGTTCTCGCTGTTGTATCTCTGCTATCTTTTCCTTGTTATTGTGAACCTGATCTCATACGTTGTTCACCATGGCAGTTATTTCTTTGCATTTCTCTCCGAAACTCGTCTGTGCCCGTGTCAGATCTTCTTGATTCTTCTTTATTGAGTCGATTCTCACTGAGCTATCTTCTTCAAGGTTGTTTATTCTTAGGTTGATGTCTTCCTTGGCTTCCTGCAACCCTTGATTGGTCTATTTCCATTTCTCGTTAAGTTCGGATATTTCTCTTCTAACTCCGGTCATCTATCTTCTCGTTTAAGGCTTCCAGGTTTTTATTATTCTCTTCTCTAGCTTTCTGGTTATCTTCCTGTAATGTTTCTATAATTTTATTAGTCTCTTCATTTAACACGCCCATATTTTCTTCTATTTTCTTACTATTGTCATCTATTTTTTCTTCCATATTTTTATTATTATCTGCCATTTGCTGGCTCAATTTCTGGTTATCTTCTTTTAATTCCTTGTTATTATCATCTATTTTCTTATTTATTGTTTCTATATTTTTATTAGTTTCTTCCATTTTTTTATTTAATTCCCCCCTAAAATCTTCTTTTAATGCTTCTATATTTTTCTGGTTATCTTCTTTTAATTCCTTGCTTAATGTTTCACTGAACTCGCCCATGAGCCTTATCATATCTTGTAAGTTCACGTTCTCTGGTTGTGCGGGTCGGTTAGGTTCCACGGGATGTAATATCACTTCTATATCTTCAACCAGTGTCGTCTCTTTTCGTCCATGTTTATCTCCTTCTCTGCGTCGGCTGGGCTTTTTTCGATGTCGCTCTTCGGTGCATCTTGTCATGGTATTGCAGCTGCTGCTAAAATTTAGGTAAATTAGATTGTTATTATTACAGATTATGTTGGTATTTCTAACCTAAGTCGAGCCTCAAACGTTGGTGCACCAATTTTATATTTTAACCGTATTCCCGGTTATACTTGTGTACCATTAATTATTGTTTTGGGGTTATACTGTTGTTTAATTATTATTTAATAATATTGTTTGTCATGAAAAATTTAAAAGAAATCCGATTACTTGTTATTTAACACTGAAATAAAATTGCACTCGTCGTAAATCTTGATTACGCTGCTTCACCATTTCTGGAATTACTCTCCATAAATATCTTAAGTGTCTAGGTTGTTTTACTTACTTGGATTATGAAGTAACTATTATCAGTCACTCTGATAGTTAGTAGTATCTACATTTGTAAAATCATATCTTGATTCGCTCAATATAGCGTCCAGTGGTTCACAACAAATTCTAAAAGTAAATCTCCCCAGTCTCTTGTTTCTTCATAATTTATGAATAAAAGAAATAATCGTCTTAAACCAGTAATGCTGTACAAAATGGTGATTTATTTATATCTGTGATTCAGTGTTAAAATTGATTTATACATTGTAATTCATTTTAAAATTCTCATACATTTGGTTATTGTTGACTCTTGTATCTCAGGGTTAATTAAATATGTTAGGTTAAAATCTTTTTTACATTTAAAGTGAGTTCTTTGAACTGCAACATACGAATTCTAAAATGTCTGTGTTCCCACTAAACTTGGTCATAATACTTATAATAACAATAGGAGAGCGATTATATTAACATTAGTAACTTAAAATGCTAACACAAATAAATTCATTTGGATTAAATATTAACATGAACCTTGGTTTTTTTGTTTACAAAAAACGAACAGGTAAGATTAACCCAACAAGTAGGTTATTTAATCAGATTATATCATTGGAATTATCTTTATATAAATAATTAATTAGTTTTAACATTTATTGAAAACACAAAAAATAATAATATCAGAATTGATTTCATCAGTCATAGTTGGCCAGGCCACTATGAACCTGAAAGACGTTTGTTTATATGGTCACTTGCATTAATCGTCCTCTATGTATCTTTCACTAAAACATTGTAATTAAACATGCTGGTAATTGTTCATTAATTATTGAAAAAGGATGTTGATCATTAAATAAAGGTATGGTAACTCTTAAATTATTACACTAAAGTTTGTTTGTACAGGGCTCACACCATTGTAGGTTATCTTTAACTCAAAAAAATTAAACAGTTTCATTAATAATAATAATAAAACAAGTATTCCCAATTTGCATGTTGGTACTTAATAATGTTTTGTTTGTTAGTGTATCATTATTAAAACGTTTGCACTTGGCTGATAATGTTCACTGGTCTTAACCTATAAGTTACGAATCTCTTTCTCGAGTATCGATTATTTTTTATTAATTGCACTATACTTCCCTTTTAACTTGCATGGTATTTTAATTCACTACACTTTTGGTGTTTTATTAGCATTCATTGCTAATAATTACCATTACTACACTATTATTTAAAGGCACTTCATTTTGTTGACTAGGTTACCGATACATAAACACATGTTGCCGCACAGAATTATTGGTATCAAAATGGCGGACTTTTTGGCGGGGAGAGCTAAACTTCTCTCGTCGAGTACTCTAGATAAACTGTGTCAAATTTGTAGTCTTCTTCTCTGTTCCCGGCGGCACCCGCGGTCTGTGTCTTGATTTTAATTGATCTGATTGGCTAAAATTTGGTGATATTACATTGTTTGAACACACTCCCCTATCTACGACAGTAATTATTTTGCTCTAAGCGTGCCCTTTTGGGTTTGAGATTCAAACAGTGACGCTCACCTTTTTTCCAAAATTTATGAAATATTTTAAAACGGATATAAATTCTTTATAACATCTGGTTAATTCGCTACCCCACATGTCGTAGTTCTGTTTCTGATTTATGCAGATCATTTTTAGCACTTGTCTCTACTACATTGTTTCTTTATTAAATCTAATTTAGAACATTTTAATTAATATTTTGTAACTCTTAATATATCGTTGCACTAATATACAGTCTCTTTCTATAGTTTAGTCACTAAATATTTACTGGTTTGACAATAAAACTCTGGTTTTAGGCCTAAACATCACTTGGCTTTAGGCATCATGCATTGCATTTACCTATTTTGAGTTAAATGTTGCCCTTTATTAGTGTGTATCTAGTCATACTTAAACTTAAATGATCATAGCAACTTTTGGTTAACTTCGTTTGGATTTATTGATGCCACTTCTAATGTATTTACATATTAATACATGTATGACTTGTTACACAGGTTTGCATCTGATTATTTATCCTTGTCTCTACATAAATATATTTTTATTCAGTTAATATTTTGTCCATAATTATTGTTATCGTCTATTAGTAAGTATTATAACAGGTGGTTTTACTTTTACATACTTTCTGTCCTCAATTACATGAATTATGTACAAGGCTCCTGTAGCCCTATGATACTATCAGTTAGTTTTACTTGTGGTAATACAATTATTTATTCTCACTACTTGTTATTGTCTTATACTTATGGTGTATTACATGGTTCAACTTCTGGTGAAGTTAATTTCATCCAAGAGAGGACTTTTTTCTTACATTTTATCATGAAAGTCACATAAATTTGGGTGTACAGTTAGGCATCATGGTTATTACTCTTAATCTATATATTAATACGTGAAGAGAAAACTTTGTACCCCTTTTTAAGCATATTGCGTGCATGGAGGAGTGTGAGATTTGGCATAGTTAAAGTTTATATGGAGAAGGAGTGCAGAAAGCTAAAATTTATATATAATATGTGTTACAAATACATTAAATTAAATAAAAATAAAACATTCATTTGCACTTGAAAATTCATTTAAACTTTTTCAAACAATGGTAATTGTTAAAAATAAAATAATTTTGTTGCCAAGCAATAAAATTATAAATTTTTCATTTTAGTGTACGTTCATACTGCCAATGTCAAACACATAATAGTCTGTCGTTTGTTTACGTTCATACTGTCAATGTCAAACACATAATAGTCTGTGGTCAAACAGTCGCACAGAGTAGAGATTGTCGCCAAAGAATTTTAAAATGTTGCCAACAAATAATTACTGACAGATGGACTGAATAGCTGTGAATTTTGTGTGATTCAAATGTTCCTTTTTCAATAGTCTGTGGAGTGTATGTCAAGGCAAAAAAGCGTTTATTTTATATTTTGTATATTAGATATCTGTGTTTTATATATTAATGTGCAGTTGAAAGTGAAATACAGCTTGCTTAATATACACCTGTTGCAAAAGGAAAATTTTGTAGCAGCAATTTGAATTGACTTACTCTCGCCTAATTATTATTGGTGGTTTCAAAAAAGTGAGTACATTTTATTATTTTTAAATTAAACCCTGTCTAATCTTAGTTTCAGTAATTTCATTACATGTTTTTTTTTGTTATATTCAGATATTCGCACCTACTTCCATTATGCCTCGACATAGAACATTGACGGGTCGGAGTGAGAGACAAAGAAGAAGGAATATTCGCGTGAAAGTCAAAATGATAATAGACCAAATGCAAATTTAAATAGTGTAAATAGTATACAAAATGATGAAATTATTTTGAGGGATACATTTAAATGCGCACTGAATGTCATTCCAAGAAATTTTAATACTTTTGATTGTGGATTAATGCATTTACAATGCAGGTTTTGCAATGCAAAACATTTCGAATCTGAAGTCACTTTAGATGAAAGGACTGCATTCACTTCATGTTGTCATAAGGGTAAAGCAATATTACCGGCCTTAAGTCAAAATGAATACTTTAAATCATTGTATGATGGACTTACTTCAAATGAACCTTCAATAAAAAGAAAGTCAAAAAATTATTTTGAAAACATTGGTAAATACAATTCATCATTTGCTATGGTTAGCTCAGAAGCTAAAATTTCGGATACAGTTACGCATGGAGTGTATCATTTTAAAATACATGATGTTTTTTATCACAGATCAGGTCCAATGACTGCTGGATAGGGTCGCTCACCATGTTATGTGCGCAATTATATTGTGATCTTACGTTTTATTTTATTACGGATTATAAACTTGTATTATTTTTTACTTACCTTAACTTCGGTCCAGGATCCCAACACGAACTGTGGATGCAAGCATGATTACAAGGTTACACTAATAACTTGCGCAACTCTCATTTAGGATAAAACCATCAATATTTTATTACTCTCTTTAAATCAATCATTTCTTTCCAAACACTTAATACGGGTACAAAACTATTTCCTTGATTATTAGCAAAACCATAATATTAAAATACAAATACAAATTAACATAAACATATTATATTTATGAAAGCCGCCCAACCTGCTCACTCACACATACATTCCATTTTAAAAACCCCTTTAAATATAAACACGCCCCATTTTATTCAAAATTAATACATATACCCCTGCCGGCAACGTGGAGTCTCCCCAACTTCGTGGTGCATCACTCAAAATTTTGATCTGTATGTCCGAAAACAATTCATGATGTCACTTTCTTCTGAAAACCGCTCACTACCGCATTTTGACGAAAACGGCACTTTTACTTAATATTGCAAATTTATTAGTAGGCCCTGTTTGGCCGGCTGCCTGCGCAGGCGAGCTTCAGTAAGAGACTGCCAAGTGCGTGCTCTAAGTCCCCTCCACTAGATTTCGGTTGTACAAGATGGAAACCAATGCCTGGTACCTTTTAGTCATAGTTACTGTTCAGCCAACACATGTGATTTTCGTGTGTTAGACGTTGACGATATTTAGTGTTCACTGGTCGACATCACAAATGTGGGCAGGACTTAATTTCGTTTCCGTCGTTTTGAGACCGTGTGTAGGACAAAATTCTTCTCCAGGCCATATTGTTTTTCGCTTCTTGGTGTCGTTTAGGCGCTCCGCAGATGTTGGTGCTTGCGCGTTTGTGGGTATGTGTCACACAGTCTCAAAATTCTCAGAATGGTATGGCGTGATTGCACGTTGACGCATTCCAACGTATTGGCATCACCTCACAAGTCCTTTGTTCTAACTACGCTTTATTTAACACGTGGCTGTCCCCACAGATGAAAAATGAATTTAAAATATTTTAATAAAATAAAAACCCAAATTTAATAAAATAAAAAGCCCCCCCTTTTGCCCGGTTACAATATTTTTATGATGTTGACACTGCTGTCAATTATAGATTACGTGAACGCTATAATCAAACATGCAATAACAATATAATGCGCGAAATCTCTCTTGAATTGGAACGCATTAATCCTTTCGTTCGGTCATTCATTGCAATGAAAGATCTTTATCAGAGAGTTGAAAATCAAAATAAAGAAATTTGTATGCTCATTAAAGTAAATCGTGATTTAGATCTACGCCGTTATAATGATGCAGTTCAAACTGATGTAGCAGTAATATTTAGTACAGTTGATGGTAAGCCACCCTTTGAACGAAATATGGTTTCGTTTTCAAAAGTTAATGGTACCATTAAAAATATCTCTGTTTTGGATTAATCATTGGACCCTGTAGCGTATCCATTACTTTTTCCAAATGGTGATACTGGGTGGCATATCAATATTTCTTATAATGTACCAACTACATCTAATTCAAGAGCTCCCAGAAATAAATTAACCATGCTTCAGTATGCAGCCTATCGACTTGCAATTAGAGAAGATTTTAGCATGTTGCACCATTCACAAAAATTATTTCTGCAGTGGATAGTTGATATGTATGTGAGAATAGAGGGCACAAGGTTACATTTCATTCGACAAAATCAAACAAGTCTTAGGTCTGAAGTTTACAACAATTTAACAGATTATTTAGAATTGAACCCCAATGCCAATAATATTGGCTGTAGAGTAATTTTACCATCTTCATTCAGTGGATCTCCAAGAAATATGTATCAGAATTATTTAGATGCAATGTCAATTGTACAACATTTCGGAAAGCCTTCTTTGTTTATTACAATGACTTGCAATCCAAGTTGGCCTGAAGTAGTTAGCAATATTGGTGTAGGTGAGTCAGCTAATTTTCGACCTGATATTGTTGTTCGTGTATTCAAGTCCAAACTGGAAGCATTAATTGAGGGCCTTACACTAAAAAAAATCTTCGGTAAAGTTGAAGCACTCATTTATACAATTGAGTTTCAAAAGAGAGGATTGCCTCATGCTCACATTTTACTCTCTTTAAATGAGCAAGATAAAATTGTTAACGCTACCGATATTGATAAAGTTGTATCTGCGGAGATTCCTAACATTCAAACACATCCTACATTACATGAATATGTTGTAAAACACATGATGCATGGTCCATGCGGTGTACTTAATCCAAATTCTGTATGTATGAGAGATAGAAAATGCACAAAAGATTATCCAAAACGATTTAATGAATTTACATGTGAATCATTAAATGGATATCCATTATACAGAAGGCGTGATAATGGTATTAGTGCTGAAGTTCGCGGTAGTTGCCTCGACAATCGTTATGTTGTACCATACAATCCGTATTTACTTGCCAAATTTAATTGCCATATAAATGTTGAAGTATGCACTACAGTTAAAAGTGTTAAATACATTTATAAATACGTGTATAAAGGCTATGACAGTGCATCTGTTGAATTAGGTTCAGAGAGAAATGAACCAGGTCAAGAAATACAAATTCATGAAGTTAAAAATTTTTTAAATGGCCGTTATGTCGGATCAACTGAAGCTGAATGGCGCATCTATGAATTACCAATGCATTTTCAATCACATGTCATCGTTAGACTTGACATTCATTTACCGCGTAGACAGAATGTTTACTTTCGAGAAGGGCAAGAACGTCAAGCAATTGAAAATGCAAGACAAACAAAATTATTAGAATTTTTTGAATTGAATCGATCAGATCCATCAGCGCATGAATATAAGTATATTGAAATTCCTTTGCATTATGTGTGGGAAGATTACCGAAAAAAATGGAAGAAGAGAAGGCGTGGAGGTGATAAAATCATTACACGCATATATGTAGTATCACCAAAAGACATCGAACTTTTCTATTTACGATTGCTTTTATTACATGTCTGTGGTCCAAAATCATTTGAGGATGTTAGAACATACAATGGAATTATACACACTTCTTTTGTTGAAGTGTGCCATGGTTGCGGCATTGCTTCAAATGATAATGAATGGCGCGAATGTTTAAATGAAGCAAAAGAATTACATTTACCAAAACAAATGCGAAATTTATTTGGTTACATTTGTGCATTAAATGTGCCAGCCAATGCATTGGCGTTATGGAATGAATTTAAAGTATATCTTAGTGAAGATTTTTTGAGAGATTACAATGAAGAAGTATCCTTTAATACAGCTGTATTAGAAATTGAAGATATTTTGAATGTTCATAATTTGTCATATCAAGAACTTGGTTTACCAGTTCCCACGTATTCGCAGAGAACAGACGAAGCAAATGCTATTGATCCAATAGAACAAGAGTTTCTGTTTTGTGAGCATTATGAAACTGCAAATATTGAACAGCATAATCTAATTGATCATGTGATTCGTGAAGGTTTGCATCATGATACTGGATCTAATGTTTTTTGTTTAACCGCTCATGCAGGTTGTGGAAAAACATTCACACAAACAGCAATCATTCACAAATTAAATTCGCTTAATCTTAGTTGCATTGCAACAGCGTTCAGTGGCATAGCTTCAACTCTGTTACTTGGAGGTAGAACTTTACACAATGTGTTTAAATTGTCTATACCCATTTTAGAAAATTCTGTAGCGAATATTACCGCAAATAGTAGCTATGGACGTTACATAAATTCATCATCATTGATAATTATTGATGAAATTTATATGTGCCCACTGCAAGTGTTGAAAATCATAGATAGATTATTACAGGATCTATGCGATGAAAATGATAAACATAAACCATTTGGAGGGAAAACGATACTTCTGTGCGGTGATTTTCGGCAAATCTTACCAGTTGTCCCACACGGATCACATGCAACTTTAATTGAAAATTGTGTCACGAGTTGGCATAAATTTGTTTATTTTCATAAAGTAACGTTTACTCAAAATATAAGAGCCTTACCGAGTGAAATAGAATTTGTCGAATTCTTGAAAAAAATTGGTAATGATGAAGCCCCACAATTCCCTCAGTTTGGTGAAAATATTATTGAAATACCTCAACAATTAATAGGAGATGAAAATAATATTATTAATGAGGTGTATGGAAATATTTCCAAAAACATACTCTCAGATAACATATTGAAGTCAGTTATTTTAGCACCTAAAAATGATGATTGTACTTTTATTAATACTGATATACTTAATCGAATACCAGGTGAACAGAAAACATATCATAGCTACGATAAAATAATTTGTGATGATGACAATGAAATCAATAACTATCCAGTAGAGTTTTTGAATTCTTTGACTATTAGCGGTTTGCCACCACATAAGTTAGTATTGAAAGTTAATTGCATCGTTTTACTGATCAGAAACTTAAATACAAAGGAAGCATTAGTCAATGGAACAAGAATGCGCATCAAGTGTATGCATCGTAATGCTATTGATTGCGAAGTTTTAACTGGAACCGCACGCAATAAGAGAATTTTGATTCCACGTATAAATTTAACATATTCCGGTACTGTTTTACCATTTAACTTTCAAAGAACTCAATTTGCAATTATACCTGCATTTGCGATGACAATAAATAAGTCTCAAGGACAAACATTCGAAAAAATTGGAATTTTATTGAGGCAGCCAGTTTTTACACATGGTCAATTGTACGTCGCAGCAAGTAGAGTTCGATCATTCGATGGTTTGAGATTTTATATTTCCGAATATAATGGCGAAGGGCATTTAGCAAATGATGAAAGAGTTTTTACAAAAAACATCGTTTACACAGAAGTTCTGAATCATTAAATTCACTTTCAAACTATTTTAAGTTCAATGGACAACATTTATTTTTTTAACTGCCCGGTTTTTTTTATTTAATGAAAAATATATGAAAAAATATGAGGCACGTATTTTTTATTTCATTTTTTATTTTGTATTAATTTTTTATTTAAATTTTATATAATTCGAAAAAGATAGGCAAAATAACTGTGTGGCCTTGGCGAAACCTGGTCAGTATGGCAATAAAAAAAAAACCCAAGGAAATGTCAAAAAACGCGTTATTGCTTTTTAAATATGGCTTAGCCAAGCTAAACCTCATTTTTCATATTTTTCAAATAACTCGAAAATTAATGCATAGAAAAAAAAATTAAAAAATTATATAAGCTTTGTAGCAGATAATCTTCAAACTGTTTTCGAATTTTGTACCTTACGAAAAATGAAATGTAATCCACTGGAATTGAAAACAATGTATCTTATACTTCTATGAATGTCAAGACTCATTTTTATTAGCGTTTATTTGATTCAATAATAACATAAAAAAATTAAAACTGACAATGAATTATATCAAAAAATAAATACGAATACAAGCTGTAATTGTGTTTTTTTTTCAACTGTTACTAACATTAAATTTTAAATTTCATAGGTATTGCAGGGAATTAAGGCAAACAACACACGCTAATGAAATATTTGTACACGCTCGCAGCTGACGTAATAGAACAAAATTCAAAAAAATTATATGCAATGATTATAGAGGTATACTATTTAACAAAAGAACCTCAATAACGTTCAAACTTAAAAATTTAATGAATTACGGTCGAATTTCAACCACTGGGCGACCACTAGTACTAAGTAATACATGGTTTGGTATGTTATTCCCTTATTCTAAATTGAACATCTCATTTATCGATAAGTTTTACAATAAATTTTCCTTGTTGGACTTTCTACATAGTTTGTAATTATGATCATTGAACTTGCATTTTGACTGCCATTGGTCATGTTCATTTAATATTTGGTTAATTAGTATAAATATTATTTGGTTGCTTCACCAATAGTTAGTCCTTTATATACTGAATATGTGAAGACTATTTATAGATAGTTACATTTTGTACATTTGTTGTTATTAACCAACAAGTGTAGATTTGTTAATACACTATGTGTAGTTTACAATTTGTCATATTTTTGATTTTGTTTCATATTATTTTCATTAATTGTGATATCTAATTGATCTAACTTCTGCCTCAGAATTGTCTTTAGTTATTTTAGGTTTACATGAGTATTACCTACATTATCTTTACATGATTTTTTCTCTTTATTTTATTACTTATTAGTGTAAATTCCTTATGGGTTAGGTTATGTTTCCATTGTTGATACTTCCTGATCCCCATCAGGTTACATGTTGCATTTCATTATTTATTTTATACATTATAGATTATTCATAACTAATATCATTTGTACTGAATGTCTTGGTTCATTAATTCTTATAATTTAAATACATTTATCAATTATTCATTTGGTTTTTCTTTGTCAGTGGGTAACATAACTTGATTTTAGTTGTACATAACATATAATCTTTTGTTTTTATTTTACACACTAGTCTATTATTTACAATCATCTGTTCATTACTTCACTCTCCTACTTTTTGTTATATATCTTTTGTTTAAATTAATTTTCGTTTAATGGTCATGTTTAAGTCATTGAATAGGGGTTGTATACTGTTTTTTATTAATTTTCCTCAATCAGGATCACTATCTACTATTCTATTCATTTGGTATATTCTTTTTATTATTTATTTATCCTCTTGGTTGAGCTGATTCAATTCTTCCCCATTTAAAACTTATTCCATTAATATCATTTTATATATGTTTCAGTCTTCTTCTCACCATTTGATCTATTGGGTATATGGGTCAATGTTGGTCTTGTCTATTGTCAGTTGTCTTCATTTCTTCCATACTCAAGTATATTTATTCAGCATGCTTTCTTTACTATTTTCAGTTAGTTCATAATTTGGTCTTCTTCCTCCTTCAGAGTTTAATTTTTGTTGTTCTGGTACCATTGGATTGATTAAGAATGTTACAAGTTGATGTTTGTGGGTGATGATATGTACTGTTACAATATGGAGACATCCCATGCACTGACTTGCTGTTTGTATGTTGAACCTTTGGTGCCATTTAAAAATGCGCTCTTCCATGTCTCCATGAGTCTTCTGCTGAAATCCGAAGTAGCAGCCGGGAGTGATATTACACTTTCCTCCAGTGGCGACAGCATAGTTGCGTCCTTAGCCATGCTGTCTGCTTTTTCATTACCGGCAATATCTACGTGGCCGGATATCCATTGTAAAGTTAACTCAATTTTGCTGCTTTCCAGTTTTTTGATTATGTGGAATATATGAACTGTTCTGAAATAGTGTGTTGATGGTTTATATTGTTGCAGCAACAGTAACGCTGCCTGTGAAGATACATACTTTTTTACTGTGTAAGGTGAGGCAGCAGGTCAGTGCTGCATTGACTGCCAGAAGCTCGGTGTGAACACTTGTTAAACAGGAGTTGGTCGGTACAAGGAAGGATTCCTGCGTACTAAGAATGAAATATCCTGCCCCCGACCTCTTTCCTTGTGTATCCAGTGATCCATCCGTATAGATATGGACATATTGGTTGTAGTTTTCCGCTATTATTTGTTGTGCTGTAGCACGCAAAACTAATGGGTCAGTGTTTTCTTTTGTTACGCCATCTTCTAATGTAGTTCTTATTGTTGGTTGCATCCACTGCCAAGGGGGTGTTTTATTTACTGGAGGGATTTTTTGAGGTTGGTTATTGCCATCCGAAAGCAGGATTTTGGTTTTGTATAAAAAGGCTCTTTTCTGATTCATTGCTGGATTAACTTTCTGTAATGGATGCTCCGTGGTTATTGTTCTAAATTTCAGACTGAATTTACCTATTCTTTTGTTTATGTATATATCCAGAGGTTCTATATTGAGTTCAGCTTCCATAGCTTTCACTGGTGAGGTCCTCGGGCAACCCAGGCATATTCGTAAGGCACAGTTTTGGAGTTTTTCTATTTTTTTCCGGTGTAGTGCAGCTAAGCCTCCCCATACTTCACAGGAATATGTCATCTTGGGTCGTATGTATCCTAGGTAGAACTGACGCAGGATAATAATCAGGAATTTTCATGATCAGGTCTCTTTCTATTGAGAGCATGGCCAATACAGACAACCTGTCTTGCGACATGGTGTTCCTTAGAAATGTCTTTATTCTTTTGAGCGTCGAAAAACATCTTTCTGGTTCAGAAGAGGTCATTGGAATTGTAATCAAAATTACCAAGAGTTTTACAGCTTCACTAAAAGTTTCTTCTAACTTATTGTCTTTGAAAAAAGAGTACAAACTAACAGCCCCTGACAATCTTCTAAAATCCATTACATTATAGATCGTTCCAAGTTCTGTACAAAGTTTTTTAAAATTGAGAAAATTGTAAATATTGCATACAGTTTTTACAGTGTCTTCTGGAAATTCAGAATCATATTGAGATGAACAAAGATGCTCCTATGAGATGGCGTGTGAATCTAAACCGTTTCTTTATTTGGCATATAGTCACATCATATACTTCCTTCAGCTGTCTCTTCCACTCAGTTTTATCAATCTATTAGCCCTCTAAAAATTCCTGCATTATTTGATTCTTTAGACTCATCGTGACTTCTTAAAGCTAGCTCAAACACACCACAGAAACAAATACAGTTGATAATGATAAGTAGCACATATCTATGTTGCTTAACTTGTTCATTGTGGGCTACAATACTTCTCCTATAAGCTGTATCTAGTTGCTCTGCTATGTTAGTAGTTCATAACAATGCTAATTGTAAACTATTTTTTATGTTGGTACCTGAAGCCTCATGTTTTTAGTTCTGTCATTAACATGGTTTAAGTCTTTAAATCTCGTCTTAGTCCAAGTCCCCTCCCCTCCAAACAATACACAAGGAAAGCAAAATAATGCAATTTTAGTGTCACACCCACATAACCACAAATATATATTGTATAAATATTTTTTTAATTTACAATTAAATATTCTATTACCTGATTTTATACTTTGATTCAAATTTGAAAGGTCTGGTGTAGGCCTACCTACTCTCTTAATTTCAATCTTTTCCTCAATAGGACGTAAACTGAACGGCGTTTTCGTTAAGTTTTCAACAGAATTAATTGTGTCCTACCAGTTAAATATAATGAATATTTTACACTATGGCACCTTAATCCTTTATATGCACTATTATTTCCATTTAACGATGAATTGGACTGACACTTAACTGACATTAACAATGAACTTCACAAAAAATTCTACCGACACTAACAGACTCAACTAACATAACAACATAACCTTACAAATTCCAAACTGGCGCGCCATGTGTTATTTACCAACAAACGTGGTGCCGTGACGTACAAACGGGGTTTGTAGTCCCCAGTCTCACCAGGCGAACCTATATCATTGTAATAGGAACACCTGAGTCTAGCCAACCAGAGCACTACTCCATTATATTTCCTCATATACAAATACACCGCGGCAAGAGCGTGTACAGTTTTTAGTAATTGCTCTGCGGTTTTCAATCGGCAAATGATTAATTATGATGATTTAGCTTGAAAACACTATTATTAGTTATTGCTTTATTCATAATTCTATAATTTAAAATACAATTCGGATTTAATGGGGGTTGTGCAACCGTGCAAACTAAGGACGGGCTGCCACTGTTAGTTAAGTATAATTTGATGTGATGTATAGTTATACTGTAAGCTAAGGGTAAGTCTGCAGAACGTAGTTTATGCATTGATGAGTCCACTTTAAAATTCTGACTGGCAGGACAGAAATGAGGAATCATCTGATACTCAGATTCTAAGAAATTAAGGTCTTTCCAAAATGTCACACTTTAGATTTGTTGGTAGTCAAAGTGTTATTTGTTACCTCAATCTTGTTTTTGCTATTATTATTTCAACTTCAACCTCACATTATGCTTACTGATAGTACTTAAATTATAATTATAATTTATAGTTTACTTTTTAGTATGTCTGTATTTTCGTGCTGTATTACAATCCTTCAACAACTCTACTTTAAGTTTTTCCTCTTTCTCCCCTTCTTCTTTTTTGTATTAGAAATTCTTTATCTTATTTTTACTTGGTTCATAAAAAGATCAGAGTCCATGTTTGCCCCTCTCCGATTCCGTACATCTACTACATTGCTAAAGTGACATGCATCGACAAGTACATGGTCAATGTGATTAATTGTCTTTCAATCTGGAGGTATCCATGCTCCTTTATATACATTTTTATTGTCAAAGTGTGTGCTAGCTACTACCATATTGAGTGCAGCTGTTAGGTGTACTAACAGTTCCATTAGCATTAGACTCTCTATTGAGGCTATGTTTACCTACAGTTGGCATATATATTGTAACGTCTCGCGGGTCTCTCCGAGTCTATCGACGTATTTTTCTATATACTTTCCTACTTACACCCACGTTTGTACGTTATCTTGTAACGTCTCGCGGTTTATTTCCCTGAGTAGTAGTAATTTTCCGTCTATTTATGCTCTTCGAAAATCTCGCTTTGATAAGAGTCACAGAATTTGTTATAATTTATGTTCAAAGTTTCCAAAAAATCGAGTGCGTGTGATTATGCAAATATTTCCCTTAGATTTTATTTGGGTGAAATCAATACCGTTGTTTTATAGTAGTTAGGAGAGAGAGTGCAAAGAGAATTACTCTCTTAGTATACGATTAGTTCATTCAAATGTCTCCGCTCATGAGACCAGCTGATTGTGACTTTTACAAACACATTTGAGGTTAAATTAACTCCAAATGGTACGTAATATTTTCTGGTTGTCCGTTCTCTTCTCAGTCTCCTGACAATCTGTAACCAACTACCATCTACTGAAAAATAATACACATTTTTATTCAAACAACAAAGTATTCATTGGATTTATTTAGCATATTTTTTATCTTCTCCCAAAACAGAAAGGGATAATCGATTCTTACTGACAACACAGCATTAGTTCGATCTTATTTTTAAACATATAATGCATAACAAATATTTTTATTTTTTATTTCAATAACAATAAAGAAACAATTTATAAATTTCCCAGGGTTATTGTAGAGTTCTTTGTACTATGAGAAGGTCAGAAATGAGTATTTTAATACCAAGCTTTACATAAATTATTTTTTTATAATTTGTAGTGTTTATATTATGTAGTTACTGGGTAGTCCGCTAGATCGCAGATAATTTTCTTCAATGAAAACACAAAAATTATTTAATGGCGGCCGGAATGTTCACCAGTCCACATTTGCTGTTTTTTGGTTTAACAAAATAATAAAGTTTATTTTCACCTCTTTTCCTGAAGTGTTTAAAGATATGGTGCTGTTTCTAATGGTATAATGTTATAGTTGAGATGTAATTTAGTTAAATTTTACTTGGTACCGATCTCACCAAAATGTCGACGTTCTGTGGACTAGGCCTGGATCTCGGAGGTTGATTTTTCAAAGTTTCATCAAATTACGGGCGTGAATGGTTCTATTCGAAGGAGTTCTAATATGTAGTGGACATCACTTGTTTATTTTATTAACTTTGCACTACTTATTCCAAATGGTATCTGTTAATTTATTAAATTTTTATAGACATTACACTTTTCCTAAACGTTCACTTTCAAATCGTTTTAACAATTCATTTTCAAATCTTGTTAGTTGGTTACTGTTAGTAACCAAGAATTTTTATGGTTTTTTATTGGTGAATCTATATACTTTTTAGTATATAGGCTATTATTAATTATTATAAATTTATTTCTTCTTTGTATAAAAATATCCTTTTTAGATTTTATTTATAATCGAATTTAATTATTTAAGGTTTTTCTTTATATTTTTCCTTAAGCTTGTACATTGGTATTTTTTATTTTAATCCCTTTTAATTTGATTCATTTATGATTTATTATTTACTTAATGTATCCATACTCTAAACTATTTTTCATATGCCATCTTGCTAACATAGTATTATTTTATTTTATTATTATTTTATATTTAACCCTGGGTTATCTTATATTTAAACAAAATCATTATATTAAACTCAAAGATTATTCCTAGGTACAAGACCTTTGTGGCCTACACAATACAAAATTACACAAAATACAAAAAATACAAAACTTGTCAGCAGCAATATAGTCCACTGCTACAATATTGATTGTTTTTCATCTCCAGTACCAATCTGTGAGATGCTCTTTTTAAAAGTTTACACTTTCACTAAGTACACTATATTTCACTTTGTACACTGCACTTTTATTATATTGTTTACAGTGTTTTGTAGTACAAAGTTTGTTATAGCTTGGTACATAATACCCATTTCTGACTTTTAGAATGGGGTGATTATTGGTTTTAACGATGGTGATTGTGTTGTCATATTTGGGTAGGGGTTATGTAACGTTTCATAAAGCTCCCCCACTAAAACAGATTTATTTTTGTTAACTTGTTTTAAAAAATAATTGTTGAGCTCATCAATCTTCGGATTCTTTCATCATTCTTCCTAATATCTCTTTATTTCTGATTGGTTATACACCTGTTATTTGGTTAAATGGTAATAGGCTTGATTTTATATTCAACTCTCTCTCTCTCTTGGAGGCAAATTCATTAATGATTTAATTTCTCTGGGTAGTGGTCTTTCACATATTACTTGATAAGGGCTGATCACACTAATCATAAAAAACTTGTTTTGACACTCATATTTCTCTTTGCTTCTATAAATTTGCTTTCTCAATGAAGCTTCTGTCTGCTATCTTCCTTCTGTTTTCTTCATTCATACTTCTGGAATCTAATATCACTCTTTTCAGCTATTTTATCATCCCTTAAATATTCAATTTCCCTAACATTTTTCCCTATCCTGTGTGGTGGTCAAGTTCGGGTGGCCACGTTGGGTCCATTACTCCGCTGTCCATCCTTACACCTTCTGAGATCAGGGGAACATCATCCCTGCTCAGGAAAATGATTGCTGGAACATGTCTACAGTCAATTCATTATAATAAAAAACTTACAAGTAGTCGATTAGCGACTAATACTAAACACTTTTGGGATTCTTCACTTTGTTGCTGTTTGCATTTAATTATATATTTCTTTTTCTTCTTGATTCCTTCTTCTTTTTCATTAACTAATAGCATATAACATTATTGATAGGCATTATTTAAAAATCCTTTTGACTTTCCTTCTTGTGACATATTTTCTCCGTATCATTTCTTCCTATATCATTTTCAATTCCGAGAAATTCTAAATTATAGTTGTATTAATTATCATCATTCTTTAGTTTCATTGTAGTCATTAAATTATTCGTTATTCTTCTTATTTGAGCACACTACCATCAATTGTTTTTATTTATTTATTTATTCTTCTGTTTGTTACCATCAAAATATTATTTTTCCTATTATTCCATTTTAAATCAGTTATTTATAAATATTATTTAATAATCTGTTCTTACATTTTCTTGGTGGTTTGTCTTTTTATTTTATCAAATTATTTTGAAATATTTAGTAAGTTGTACTTACATACTTTTTGTTAAATCAAATGGTTGCGAAATATCTTGAGTAAGTTGTACTTATATACTTTTTGAATTTTGGGGTTTTTATTAAGTCATATTGTTTCTGAATAAATTAAGTAAGTTGTCCTTACATAGTTTTTGAATTTTGGGGTTATATTAAATCAATCCTTTTTCTCAATATTTTATTTAAAATTAGTTTAACCATTTTCGGTATCATTCACAACACGGACTGATCCACTCTTATATTTTTCCCGTGCATTCTGTTGGTTAAACTTGTCAATAAAATTCGCTATTGGATTGCCCCATTGTGGATCACTACAGTACATTTCAATATTGTCGTACGTATATTGTCTCTCATCTTTATTACTTGGACCAGGATTAGGACCTTGGTTTTCCCAACAGTCAACTCGTTTGTCCACCTTTCTTTGTCGCTGTTCATCTTATCTCCTCGAATCACTCTCCTTAGCCATTATATAACTTACTTGGGCTTGATTAGTCCCCTGATTGTCGCTTGGTGGATTTCCCGAGGATATGTCCCTATTTCTATCCCCACTTCTGGACCTCCGATATTAATCATGATCATTCCATTGTTGTCTGTTGTAGTTGTTTCTCTCATCTCGTCTATCATAATTTTGTTTCTGGTTAAAATACGGACGTTTTCCTTGGTAACGATTATTGTAATAATTGTTGTTGGCCCTGACATAATTTACCCGTGGTTGAGTGTCTCTGGGTTGTTCGTTTTTCCGCTCCTGTGTATTCCCTGACCTCCATCTACTCCTCCTGTAATATGATTCTTGCTCATAGTTCTCTAATAGTATTTCCATACCTCCAATGGTCTTTATTTGTCCGCTTAGTCAAGCACTGATAATCTTTTCCTCGAAGTGATATGCGATTTTGGTCACCAAACACTCTTCAGGGATCTTTGGGTCTAAATATTTTGCCACACATACCTTCCCCAAAAAATAAGCAGTAGGTGTCTGTCCTGTACTGCAGTCATACCTCCCATGACAGATATCGTCTCTAATAATGTTTTGCACTGACTCAGACCAGTACTTAAGCTTGAACATCATCTTAAATTTCCCATAATCACACACCTCGTTCCGGATTACAGTCCACCAATTATCACTGATGTTTTTGAAACATTCATCTAGTATTCCTTTAATCATGTTCCATCGGTTCTCCTTCGACCTATTTAAAATTTCATCTACTCTTCCTAAAAATTCGAGTGGGTTTCTTCGATAATCTCGAAAGTTTACACTTTCCCTATTATCTTGGATAGTATGTTGAGTGTTGCATGTAGATCTGGAACCCATTCTATCTACCTCCCCTTGTAGGTTTGTTTGTAGTTGTTGTAAATTGTAGAATTTTTCTCCTTGGTTATGGAACTGGTTCTTGACACTTTCTATTGTCTCATTAAAATCTGTGAATTTACTGTTTATATTGCTTTTTATACCATCCAACTGATCATTATTCTCCTGGCATATGGCCATTATGCGAACTTGATTACTTTGTTCCTCTCGGCCCATTCGGGTATCTATTCCTGTTTTGATTTGTTCCATCTTTTCTTCTGTTTTATCTAATTTTTGATTGGTTTCTATTATTTTCTTTTCTGCCTCCTCCTTGTATTCATCTACTCTTTGGCTAAGTGTTTTGTTAACATTTTCAATTTGACTCTCGAGATTTTCCCTTAACTCCTTATTGAAATTCTCCATTTTACGGTTGTGTTCATTCATGGTTTCTTTGATATCTCCATGAATGGTCTCAATTTTTTCGTTTAGTTGTTTTACTAAACTTTCCTGAATTCAATCTATTTTATCATTGGTTTGTTTGTTTTGTTCCTTCAAAGTTTCGTTTTGTTTCTTTGAAGTTTCCTCCTGTTTCCTAAAATGTTCATCTATTTTGTCAAATTTTTCGCTCAAGGTGTCATTTTGTTTCCTTGAGTTTTCATCTATTTTATCAAATTTTTTCTCCTGTTTACTAAATTGTTCTGCCATAAATTTCATCATTTCCTGCCAATTTGGTTCTTCTCTGGCTACCGCTTTATCTGGTTGTTCCCCTTGGGCATCCTCTTCAACTTTGTGTGTATCCTTTTCTGTGTTTGTGACTACTTCGGTTTCTTCTTTATCACCCGTTGGTTGTTCCATTTCACTGCCCGTGACTACTTCTATTTCTCGTTCCTGTCCACCTTCTTCCTTCTCCTTGTCTTCTGCCCTCTTCTTCGATCTGCCTTTGGTATTATGCATTTCTTGTTTTCTCATAGTTGCCGACGAAAATTGGGGTTTTTGTTATATTATCTTTCATATATCTCAAAATTTCTTTCCTAATTAAAGCCCTTTTAAGTTGAGCGCCATCTTGTAACGTCTCGCGGGTCTCTCCGAGTCTATCGACATTTTTCTATATACTTTCCTACTTACACCCACGTTTGTACGTTTATCTTGTAACGTCTCGCGGTTTATTTCCCTGAGTAGTAGTAATTTTCCGTCTATTTATGCTCTTCGAAAATCTCGCTTTGATAAGAGTCACAGAATTTGTTATAATTTATGTTCAAAGTTTCCAAAAGATCGAGTGTGTGTGATTATGCAAATATTTCCCTTAGATTTTATTTGGGTAAAATCAATACCGTTGTTTTACAGTAGTTAGGAGAGAGAGTGCAAAGAGAATTACTCTCTTAGTATACGATTAGTTCATTCAAATTTCTCTGCTCATGAGACCAGCTGATTGTGACTTTTACAAACACATTTGAGGTTAAATTAACTCCAAATGGTACATAATATTTTCTGGTTGTCCGTTCTCTTCTCAGTCTCCTGACAATCTGTAACCAACTACCATCTACTGAAAAATAATACACATTTTTATTCAAACAACAAAGTATTCATTGGATTTATTTAGCATATTTTTTATCTTCTCCCAAAACAGAAAGGGATAATCGATTCTTACTGACAACACAGCATTAGTTCGATCTTATTTTTAAACATATAATGTATAAAATATATTTTTATTTTTTATTTCAATAACAATAAAGAAACAATTTATAAATTTCCCAGGGTTATTGTAGAGTTCTTTGTACTATGAGAAGGTCAGACATGAGTATTTTAATACCAAGCTTTACATAAATTATTTTTTTATAATTTGTAGTGTTTATATTATGTAGTTACTGGGTAGTCCGCAAGATCGCAGATTACGTTTCTTCATTGAAAACACAAAAATTATTTAATGGCGGCCGGAATGTTCACCAGTCCACATTTGCTGTTTTTTGGTTTAACAAAATAATAAAGTTTATTTTCACCTCTTTTCCTGAAGTGTTTAAAGATATGGTGCTGTTTCTAGTGGTATAATGTTATAGTTGAGATGTAATTTAGTTAAATTTTACTTGGTACCGATCTCACCAAAATGTCGACGTTCTGTGGACTAGGCCTGGATCTCGGAGGTTGATTTTTCAAAGTTCCATCAAATTACGGGCGTGAATGGTTCTATTCGAAGGAGTTTTAATATGTAGTGGACATCACTTGTTAATTTTATTAATTTTGCACTACTTATTCCAAATGGTATTTGTTAATTTATTAAATTTTTATAGACATTACACTTTTCCAAAACGTTCACTTTCAAATCGTTTTAACAATTCATTTTCAAATCTTGTTAGTTGGTTACTGTTAGTAACCAAGAATTTTTATGGTTTTTTATTGGTGAATCTATATACTTTTTAGTATATAGGCTATTATTAATTATTATAAATTTATTTCTTCTTTTTATAAAAATAATCCTTTTTAGATTTTATTTATAATCGAAATTAATTTATTTAAGGTTTTTCTTTATATTTTTCCTTAAGCTTGTACATTGGTATTTTTTATTTTAATCCCTTTTAATTTGATTCATTTATGATTTATTATTTACTTAATGTATCCATACTCTAAACTATTTTTCATATGCCATCTTGCTAACATAGTATTATTTTATTTTATTATTATTTTATATTTAACCCTGGGTTATCTTATATTTAAACAAAATCATTATATTAAACACAAAGATTATTCCTAGGTACAAGACCTTTGTGGCCTACACAATAGAAAATTACACAAAATACAAAACTTGTCAGCAGCAATATAGTCCACTGCTACAATATTGATTGTTTTTCATCTCCAGTACCAATCTGTGAGATGCTCTTTTTAAAAGTTTACACTTTCACTAAGTACACTATATTTCAATTTGTACACTGCACTTTTATTATATTGTTTACAGTGTTTTGTAGTACAAAGTTTGTTATAGCTTGGTACATAATACCCATTTCTGACTTTTAGAATGGGGTGATTACTGGTTTTAACAATGGTGATTGTGTTGTCATATTTGGGTAGGGGTTATGTAACGTTACAATATTTGTCTTCTTCAATTTTGGCATTTAGGTCTCTTATAATGATTTTACTGTCATTTTGGGGGGGATTCTTGTAATACGGCTTTCGAGATTCCATAGAACACTTCTTTTTCGTGTTAATTTTCTTCCATCGGGGCATGTACATTATAGCCACAGAGTGAGAGAGAGATATGGCTATAACTTAAAACATTACAGTACTTACTAAAACTACTTCCCGGGCTATCAGGCCGTGTGGTCTTATGTTGTTAATTCCAGATGTTTTAGCGTCAGTAAAAGTTCAAGTCCTTCAGACACTGAAGGTGGCCTCCAATGGGGAGGTGAAACATCTGGAATTAACAACACATGACCACAGCCTGATAGCCTGAGAAGTAGTTTTAGTAATTATGACGCTGGCCGTGAAAGCTTAAGACACCACCACCAATAATAATTTAGGTAGTATTGTTTTAATATAGGCATAATCATTCTTTTTGGTTATTTAAAATGTCACTTTGTCATGATATTTAATTTTAAATATTCTCCTTCTTTAACTTCCTAGTTAGGACTCTGTCGTGTTCTATAACAACGGTTCTGCATGCTGTCACTCCACGTCTTCCTTGGCCGACCAATGCTCCTCTTCATGTTTGGTTGGCTATCCCTTGTCTTTTTCCCTAGCCTTGTGTTGTCCATTCTTGATGTGTGTTTACTCCATGTACTTCTTCTTTCCGCATTAATTATCGGTTACATTACACGTTTCTCTTATACTATTGTTTGGCAACCTATCATACTTTGTCTTTCCTAGTGCCCTCCGAAATATAGTCATTTCTGTAGTTTGTTGTTTTCTTTGAGTTGTTACTGTATGGCTTGGTCTCTGATGCATAGGATATTACTGGGTGTATTGTGATTTTGTAAACCCTAGTTTTTGCTTCTTGTGTGAGGTATTTATTATTCCATATAAGGTTATTTATGCATCCAGCAATTCTTGCTTTCATCAAATTGATGTTCCATTTCTTCATCTGCCCTATTGTTACTTGTAAGCCTTGTTTCTAAGTAGTCTATCTGCATTATTTGTTCTATTGTTCAGTCATTTATCACAAGCTTACACCTTAATTGGTCATGTGAAATTGTAATTGATTTTGTTTTCTCTTCTCCTATCGTCATGTTATATTACTGGTGTACTTTGTTAAAATTATACACAAGTCTTTGTAAGTCATTTTCATTTTCCGCTATTAGAATAACGTTTGCTCAACATATAATATTAAACACACTTCTACTCATCGTGTATCCTCTCATATGCTTTACCTCCTTAATAATTTCATCTATAACTACATCGAAGAGTATGGGACTTAGGGCCATATATCTTTTGTTACAGGTATATTATCTGATAATTCACCATTGGCTTTTGCTCTCATTGAAGTGTTCGTGTAGATCTCTCTTATTAGCTTTGTGATCTCGATTGGGACTCCTTGTTGTAAATTTAAAATATTAATTTATAAAATTTTCAAAAATTTAAAAAATCTTAGGAAAGACTGAATATCATAAATAGACCTCCGTTTTGATTCCCATGAATGACAGTATGTATTGATATTGTACGTTGAGCTGAAAAGTGACTCTTGGCATGCGGCAGTGCAAGAAGCTGTTCCAAACTCAGCAGAATTATGTAATGCTCTAGGTCATTTGAGATGCCCCTTCCAGACGTTTCTCAACTTTCTGCCGGCATTGAGGCCCACTATGTCAGTACAATGCAAGGCAGCGGAGGTATAAATACTGGATTTCAAAGCTGGCAGTTCAGTTACACTTGGCTCTATTTCAAGTGCGGAGCAAAGTGATTGTTGCTGTGGTTAGTGCAAACTGTAATAAGGTAACATTCATTGTTGTGGAAAAACTTAACTTGAATTATTGTGTAAGAGTGTCTTTGTTGATTTCCAATTGTTGTTTGTGCGTAATAGACATTTACAATCAGTGACTTCATTGGTGTCAGTTATTCTGTTACCACTGTACAACACAATGATCAGTGAGACCGGCATATCAATATAATTAAATATGTAAAAAGCTACAATGGCTTATATTATTAATAATAACAAATTAGGTGAAAACCAAAAATTATTTTTAAGTGATCCTTATCATTTAATGAAGGTGAGGTTCACATATGAACAGTATTATATTATAATATATGACTTCGTATTAATGCATGTGTAGATTACGCCATTGCAGAATGTTCTGCACGTTTCTCAGCTGTCCTGGCAGAGCCCAGCTGTAATGTGCGTGTGCGTATATATTGCAGCTACTTTGAGATGAAAGACAATTACGTGACACTTATCACGTGTTGGCTGCTGAGGCTGTGTCAGACTTCACCGGTCTGTGCACACTGGGTTCAAGGCTGCAAGCAATTACGCCTTAGTGTTTTCTAGTAGTGTTGATACGTATTATGAATTATTCTGGAATCTCAGCAGGCTATAAATATAAGCATTCAGCGACTCTCAGTTCATTTTAAGTGGCGATTTATGCCAGTGAGGTTCGAATTATTGTGGCGAAGTATTATGTGTTTTATTGTTGTGCAGGACTCTATTAGTTGACATTATTATTTGTGTGGATAGATTAACTTGAATTATTGTACGAGTATAATCTTGTTGAATAACTTGTTGATTACAAACTGTTTTAATTGTGATAATTAAAGCTAGTTTTTACTAACTTCACTGGTGTCTTGTATTTTGTTTTCCACTGTACCATATGACGATCAGTCAGACTGTCGTAACAGTATGTCATCTGGAATGCCTGTGATGATATGCATTGTGGTGACAGTCATATTAATTACTACTGCTGAAAAACGTAAAAACGTTCTGTATGTATACAGACTTCATTGACTTTAGGGTTATGTCACTTGAATACTCAGTAAAACAAATAATATATTAGAAATTTTGTTTTTATGTGAATTATGTAAAATATGAATAACTGAAGTTTCGTTTAATAATATAGTAATGCAGAATGCAATTGCATTCAATTAACAAACTTTTGTTAATGGATTGAAGATTCAAAAATAAGGTACCACTTATTACATTCCACTGTTTTCAGCAACTTCCGATAAACACAGTCAGGAGTTTCAGCTAATCTTTATATTAGAACATTTTCAGATCAGCATTTCAGAAGGTGAGGTGACTCACATCATAGAACTTATCAGACGTCACTGAAAACAGTATAATGCAATAAAGGGTATTCTGTATTTTTAAATAATTATATGTGAAGTTTAAACTTGTAGTGGACT
This sequence comes from Magicicada septendecula, assembly GCA_034769895.1. Taxonomy (NCBI): domain Eukaryota; kingdom Metazoa; phylum Arthropoda; class Insecta; order Hemiptera; family Cicadidae; genus Magicicada; species Magicicada septendecula. Next base: position 541,125,626 of record CM068368.1, read on the forward strand.
GCCTAAAGAGGTAATGACTGCCCTACTTAATAACCAAATAGAAATCTCACAAATTAGTACATGTAATACAAAGACAAGAATAATACAAACATTGTCATGAATAAACACCCATTTAATTTTCACTGGCTTATATAAAATAAAAGTGCGTAACACTAACATCATTATTATTATTATAACATTATCATTATTCTGAAATTAAATTAATATATCCTAACCCTAAAATAAAACTGGAAAATACAATGAGCATAATACATAAAATATTTAACAGGTTATTAATTGCATTTTCAGGCTTTTCACTACTACTTTAAACCTCATTTGTAATTATTTATACCTTAAAGTGTATTGTATTATTAAATGTAACTTTAATTTTTCATATAGTGGAAAACGGTTAACACGAAATATGGCTCAGGTTCATGCTTCAATTTTACAATTATGGTTTGTATGGTTAACATGAAAATCTTACCTACAAAATATCGGTTAACACGGAAAATATTGTCATAACAGTTTGTTGCACGCTGTCAATAACAACATAATAAATAAATCCATACATGCATGCCCCAAAACAGTGCAAGTTAAAAACTATGTAAGTGACGAGGGTGCCGTCAAACATGACATGAAAAATGACAGTGAAAATTTATGAGTTCTTACAACTAATGATATGTTTGCTGAGCCGTGTTCGTTGATATTTAGAATCCAACTTGGAAGGTGAAACCACATGGTGTTTGACCACATTGATAAAATAAAATAATCTGTTGAAAATAAATTAGTGCATAATTGTGTGGAGAGAAAGTAAACTATTTAAAAAAGAATTGAATGTAGGAACTTTAAAAGACATACTACATTACTGCTCAAGAAAACCAAAATCATAATTTAAACATAGTTATTGCCTCCAGAAGTGGTTATGACTATAAAAATAGGTTAATTAACTTTCATCACACTTCTTATATATCCAAGTTTAGGATAACTCGAGTTTCGACACTGTTATGTCATCATCAGATCCTTAAAATATTGTTGAAACTACATATATTGATGTTCACACATCTTGTCAAACGATAAAATAAAGTCTTGATTATTCATCTCTTCTTTCACAGCACTAACACTTATCTAAAAATTAACTTTTTCTTGTGAAACTTACTGTTTTTCGTTGAACGCGTTTTGGCGTACGTATTCGCCTTCTTCAGCTTTGAGCCAGACTGCCATCATTTAGTAACGGTTGTTGTGTGGAAGGTGTAGTGGGGGTGGTGTGTGGAGGAAGGGGATTGGCGCGGGGATTCAACTTAATGTTTGTTTTTTGTATAATTGTGTCAAAAAGTGTATGTGATTTATATTGTAATTGATCGTTAAGTATGTTGTGTGGTGTTTATATATTTCGTATTGTTCAGTTGTGTTGAGTTTTCGACCTTTGGGTAAGTAATGTAAAATTTCAAGATTAGTGTCTATGTTGGTGTAACTGTGGTTTTCTGTGTGTATGTGTGTGGCAAATGAGGAGTGTATATTGTTGTTGGTTAAAGCTTTTAAGTGTTCAGAATAACGGGATGAAAAAGATCTTCCCGTCTGGCCTATGTAGAAACTATTGCAGTCATTACATGCAATGTCTCCCGATGGGATCCCCCATATCAGGAATACTAGCAGAAATATATATACATAACATAGAACAGAACCACATAATAAACAACAACAAATACACTAACAAAATTATATACTGGCAGAGGTATGTAGATGATATATTACTTTTATTCAAAGGCAACACAAGACAAGTTGAAAACTTCCACAAATACATAAACACTATACACCACAAATTAAAATTTACACTGGAAATTGAACAAAACAATAGTATAAATTTTCTAGACCTAACAATTAACAAAACTAACAATACACACACGTACAAAATATACAGGAAACCAACCACAACTGACATGGTTATACATAACACATCAAACCACCCAACACAACATAAACATGCGGCCTTCAACTATATGCTCCATAGACTAACTAAAATACCCTTAAATAAACAAGATTACACCGACGAACTCAACACAATAAAATACATAGCAATCAAAAACGGTTACAACCCTAATTTAATAAACACACTACACAAACGCATCAAAAACAAAAACAACAAAACACAAAATACCATCAACACACAACACAATAAATACATCACACTCACATACCACAACTCCTACACACACAAAATCACCAACACATTCAGAAAACACAAATACAAAATAGCATACAAAACAACCAATACCATAAAAAAACATCAATAATACAAACACAGACATAAACAAATATAACAAAACAGGTGTTTACAAATTAAATTGTAATGACTGCAATAGTTTCTATATAGGCCAGACGGGAAGATCTTTTTCATCCCGTTATTCTGAACACTTAAAAGCTTTAACCAACAACAATATACACTCCGCATTTGCCACACACAGAAAACCACAGTTACACCAACATAGACACTAATCTTGAAATTTTACATTACTTACCCAAAGGTCGAAAACTCAACACAACTGAACAATACGAAATATATAAACACCACACAACACAACCAAACAACATACTTAACGATCAATTACAATATAAATCACATACACTTTTTGACACAATTATACAAAAAACAAACATTAAGTTGAATCCCCGCGCCAATCCCCTTCCTCCACACACCACCCCCACTATACCTTCCACACAACAACCGTTACTAAATGTTGGCAGTCTGGCTCAAAGCTGAAGAAGGCGAATACGTATGCCGAAACGCGTTCAACGAAAAACAGTAAGTTTCACAAGAAAAAGTTCATTTTAGATAAGTGATAAAATAAAGTCTAAATCTTATAAAAGTCCAGTCGTTGACGGTAAAAATGGGGTATTACCTCCTAATTCTTTCGAACTACATCGATTTTCATGAAAATTTGTAATTAAGGTTATCTTACCCCCTAGAACAAAAGTTATTGTTCCGGATGTGCGCTTTTTGTTTTTTTGGGGTGAAATCCACCCCTTGTGACAAAAATTATTAAAACTAAATTTAAGCTTTTTAAAGCTTGAAATCATGTTTAAATATGTATAAGAAATATTGTTACATATTTTGGAACATAATTTATGATATGCTGTAACGTTTCAACCCTAAAAAACCACCCCCTTATAACGACATTACAAACAAAAAATAATTCTCAACAGTATGAAATGTTCTAATGATGTATTCACAATAAATTAAAATCTCTTTATAGTTTGGAATATAATTTATGTCTTATTGCAACGCTTCAACCCTTAAAAACCACCCCTTATAACAAAAAAATTAGTTAATAGTTTTTAATTGATTATTCATCATGAATTATAATTTCTTCACAGTTAATAATGATATTTATGATCTATTGCAACGTTTAAACCCTTAAAACCCTCCCCTATAATTAAAATTAACCACTATGATTACTTAGAATTAAAAACTAAAATTATATCGAACGAGTAAAGGGGAACATTTAACACTTTGTGTACATTGTAAAAATATATCTTTTATTGCAAAACTACTTATCATCAGAACTATCATCACTATCAACCTCCTCTTCCTCCTGATCTGTAATTGGAAGGCAATTTTGGCAGTTGTCACCAGAGCATGTCCCACATGTTGTGTTACAAAACAGCCCAACTTTGCGGCAGCTACATGCTGTGCCGCATCCTGTTTTGCAATTACAAAATATCATTTTGAGGAGTTCTTCCGGCGCGGGCTGATTGAGCATTTTAATTGGTTGCAATGATCCTTCATTATTTATCCATCCCCAATCTGTTGGACCAATATTTTTATTTCCAAGCCACGTCTGTGTTTGAAAATAAACCCTCTTAATATGCTCATTTAGAGCGTCAACTGTTGGGACAAGGGATGATAATTGTACGGAATTGTTTTTTGTAGTAGCCTTTATGAAGGACTCATAACGCATTTGCTCCAGATACGCTGATAAGTTTTCTACTTGGCTTAATTAATTTAGTTCTATATCTTTAGCTTTCGTTCCAAACGGACACAGGAAATGTTCCTAGCTGAAAAAATTTAATTGGTTTTTCAATGATAACTTCCTTCATTTTTAAGATATCCAATCGCTCCAAAAACCATTTTGCAGGGAATTCCCAGGGCTACAAGTCTTGTAAAGTTGGACTTTCTTGAACCCCTAGTTTTTAAGATTTTTGAGGTCAAAGGGCTCGGCGAAGGTCGTCCTCGCACTCAAATGTAAACTTCTAACAGTCATATCTCAGTTAATTTTCATCCTACAGAGATAAAAAAAAACAAAATTTTCATTAAAAAAAAACTAAATTTTTGTACTCTAGCATTTGTTTTTCTAGTGGAATTTTTGTACTTTAGTTTTTCAGTTAATTTGAAAAAAAGAAATTTTTTTAAGAAAACTCAAATTTTTTTTAAATTTAAATCGAACTTTTTTTTCAAAACTAGAGATCCTAAACCGCTAAAACTTCTGGAACATATTATTAGTACTTAAATAAAGTAGATTGCAAATGGATTACATTCAATTTCAATCCCTGTGGCAATGCCACTGGTTTCAATGCTGGTTTTTTCGCTGACAAAGCCAGCAAGCAACATTATTTTTATCATAACTTTGTTAGTTTTTATGCTAATGACTTCTATCAAAGCTCATTGTGAAGCGTTTTTCAAGTTCTTTAAAAAGGGTCCTATTAGTTTTCCCCCAAAAATTGTTCGTTTTTCCGTTATTTGATGTTAAATGCTTCGACTTCACTTTTCCCCGAAAAAAAAGTTACCTTCAACGAACCATAACTAAGTTCGTATTGCATCTACAGAAATTAAAAAAAAACAATCTCTTCATTTTTTTATAAGCTTCATTTTTGCTCATTACAATTTTTTTCGATAAAACGTAAGGTTTTCGAGTTATTCGTGTAAAATCATTCAAAACTATGCATTTTTTAGATGAAAAATCGACATTTTCAATCACGAATAACTCAAAAAGTATTGATTTATCGAAAAAACTTTATAAAACATTTTTGCTTAGAATTTATTCTTCTACCGATTTCTGCAGTTATTTATCATGTTTTAATTTCCACCCCCGAGAAGGTGTGGCATCCTCCCCCAAGGTAAAAGCGCACATCGGCACTATATAACTTTTGTTCCTTGAGCCATTCTCTACCTTCTGTCAAAATTTCACGTCAATCGGTTTAGTTCGAAAGAATTCGGAGCGGAAAACCATTAATGACTGGACTAATAGTGCTAGAAAAACTAAAGAAATAGCTGAAAAGTTATGGATTAAGAACTAAATCAAACACCTGTACTATAGAAACATATCGAACTATTACAAAATTTACATCCAACACAAACTGACAAATAATATATTTTATAGAGCAACAAATAAGCCGTTCTTAGGAAAAAGAAAACACAAGATAAGAATATAAATAATCTATTGAAAGAACAAAACAGCCTTCAAAAGAACAATGCAATAGCTCATCAGTTTTATCCTCGGGTAATTAATCTTACTGAAATAGACTTCACTAACGAGGAAACCAATCTTTTAAACAAAGGCCTAAAGTATAGTTTTAAAAATAAAGGCTCTAAACAATCGCTCATAAAAGAAATTATAAATGCTGAAACTGCTATAAACTGTATCTGATGAAGAAACAAAAACAGTTGTAAGACATGTAATCGATAATAAAATAATTAAAATAAAGAAAATTTTGAAAGCGAAAAATAATAAAACTAACTACAATAAAGAAACTAAAATATTTAAAGAAATAAAAAGAAAACTAGCAGAAAATAACTATTGTCACCAAAGCGGACAAAGGCCAGACACTTGTAATTATAGTTTACGAGTTATAAAAATAAAGTACAGAATTTTATCGTTAACAATAACATTGTTGAAATTGAGAGCGACCCTACTGATGGCTTTAATACTGATGTGAAATCAATGTTGAAAAAAACCAAACATGTCTTGACGAATGAAGAAAAAAGTACTTAAAAATGATTGACCCTAAAGCGCCCAACCTTAGAGGCCTTCCTAAAGTACACAAAAGTAATATGCCAGTCCGTCCTCTAGTAAATTTCACATCAGCAGCATCATACAAAATTGCTAAAAAACTTGATAAGACAGCATATAGAATTCAAAGAGAACTACAGTCTGAAAAATAGCTTAGAACTAGTGGATCTCACAAAAGACTTTACAATCGAGCCAAGACACACTTTTGCCTCATTTGACATAGTTAATTTGTACACAAATGTACCGATCAATGAAACTCTCGAAATAACAAAAACGTTGCTACTATCAAAAGCCACACTAAGTCAAGAAACAGTTGATGAACTTATTAACATGATAAAAATAGTATTGAACCAAAACCATTTCGCTTTTGATAATAAATATTATCTACAAGATCGGCTAGCAATGGGATCCCCCCTGTCAAGTATCTTAGCAGAAATTTACTTAAACCATGTAGAAACTAATAACATATTATCGCCTAATAACAAACACTGTAATAGAATCTTATTTTATCGTCGGTATGTGGATGACACGATAGTAATCTATAATGGCAATTGTAGACAATTAGAACTACTTAACAAATACTTGAATACCGTTACAAACAACCTGCAGTTTACATTAGAAACAGAAATGGAAAATAAAATAAATTTCCTAGATTTAACTTTAATGAAAATAGACAACAAAATCAGCTTCAGCATTTATAGAAAACCAACAACCACGGATCACGCTATCCATGCCTCATCTTATCACACGTATTCTCACAAAATGGCATTTTTCAATAGCATGATACATTGGTTAATGTCGGTGCCCCTCTCCGCAGAAGACTACAAAAACGAAGTTAACATTATTAGATACATTGCGACTCAACGGATACAATAGCAATATAATAGATAAAATAATACACAAGAAACAAAACAGAACAGCACATAATGACATGCCTAAAGAAAAAGGAAAATATGTAGCAATAGAATATGGCGAATTATTACATCACACGCTAAAAAATCAATTGAAAAAACAAAACATTGTACTGGCTTCTAAGGCAACTAATAAGTTTGAGAACAAACTGAACTATCAAAGTAAGAATAGACCATCTGATGAATATGACAGCACTGGAGTATACAAACTTAATTGTTCTGATTGTTCGCAATTCTATATAGGACAAACTGGTCATTCATTCAAAGTACGATACAAGGAACACATTCCAAGATCTAAATCAAATGTAAAAAGATCCACTTTCGCTGAACATGTAAGCATAAAGGTTCATAACGTTAAAAGTATTAAAGAAAATCTGGACATAATACATAAATGTAAAAAATCACTTGGAAGTTAGACACCCTTGAACGGTTTGAAATATATAAAGCCACAAAAGAAAATTACGATCTCGTTTTGAATGAAAAATCAAAACATAAAAATAATATTTTATTTAATAGAATTAATGATATACAGCGAGAACTCAGCTGTAACAGATTGATAGGAAGGATTGAAGGTCAAGTTGGAGTCTACTAATTTTGCCGTGCATCACAGTCCTGTACAGGTCAGCAACGTTCGCGTATCATGTGTTCCCTATTTATTTTGAATGTTTTGAGTGTTTAACTGTTTTTGTCCCTTCGTGTGTGTTGTTTTATCGTTTGACAGGATGTGTGAACATCAATATATGTAGTTTCAACAATATTTTGTGGATCTGATGATGACATAACAGTGTCAAAACTCGAGTTATCCCAAACTTGGATATATAAGAAGTGTGACGAAAGGTAATTAACCTATTTTTATAGTCAAAATCATAAGACTAAGTTAAGAACAGCCACAGTGCATGTATACTAAATTTTATAAAAAATTAAGCATATTTTCCCTCAAAATTAACCATAATTTATTCAGGATGATAAGTATAATGTTTATATGTAAGTAGCATCTGTTTTATTGGTTTATTTACTACACAATACAGTAAGTAAGCTTTACAGTATTTGTTCATTTATCTCATTTAGTTTCACTTTGTGTCCGTTTAACATGAAATTCGGTTAATACAACAAATAATAGCTGGTCCCCATCATTTCATGTTTAACGTTTTCCACCGTATTTTATACAATGTAAGTAAAATCAATACTCCTGTAATTTTATGTTTTTAATGAGTATGTACGATAAATGGACATAATCCTAAAGTTTATGAAGTCTATATGTAAACAGAATGTTTCAAGTTTTGTGGCAGTGGTTAATATGACTGTCTTAAGAGTTAATATCTTCACACCCATTCCATGCATGATCTGTTATTTTTGTCATCTACATGTATGAAACAGAAGGCTGAGTGAATGTTTTTAAATATTAAAAAACAAAATAACATAAAAGTGGACCTCAGTAGAAAAACATCAGACCAAGACATTTTTTTTAGCATTAAGCATAGGTTAAGAGTGGAGATAGATATAACAAGGTCTTACTGAACAGAAAACTCAGATTGGTGATAGCATAAAATATTGCTTACAAAAATACTGAACCATTTAGATACTGACTTAAACACATAAGTAATGGTACTCTGTCTGTGCTATCAAATGTCTAGACTCTAGACTGTATTTAAAAAATATACATATTTTTTATAATTGGAGCTTAGAAGAGTAATTGTTGAGCATAAACTTCGTTCTTGTATTTGTTGATGTAATTTGACAGGCTCAGATATGATTTGAATTTTTTGTATTGTCAGGATTGCATCTGAGACAAAATAGTGAAAACTCAGCTAAATTAAACAATATACCTATATAACAGTGATTACAAAACACTACAGTATATGTGCTGAGATATGTGTATATATTGATATTTTATATGTGTGTATGACACGTGACATACTCAGGAATTTTAGCTATTTATTATGAAATTAACGTATAAAAATGCTCTTCTATTTTGAAAAGTTCTTAGATCTGTAAAGTGTGTATTAACCAATATATAGTTTTAATTATTTTTTTCAATTGTGCTTCATTTATTTATTGTATTTATTAATGTAACAAATGTATTAAATTATGAAACTTTCTGTCAAGCTTACTCTTTTTATTTTTAATGTAATTTGACTTTATGTGTTGTATATTCAGTGGTTTGTTGTTGTCAAAACATTTGTTGATCCCCTTCTCATTATCAGTGATTTTTAATTAATATTAAAATGAAATTATTATTTTTTACAAGCAGAATGATCACTGTTGCACACCACTATATAAAAATTATCCCGATTAGCGCTTTCAAGCTTCACAGCTCATCGTCAGATCGGAATTCCATATAGTGGTGTGCAAGCTTGAAAGCGCTACTCGGGATAATTTTTATATAGTGGTGTGCAACAGTGATCATTCTGCTTGTGATTTCAACCACTAACACAACTTTCTTCATTAAACTTCTATTATTTTTAATTGAAGCAGAAGTATTAAATTGCAGCATAATAAACTTTTGTTCAATAATTTGTAGTATGTGTCCTAGAGGATTCACATGTGCATCTAATATTTGATCAAATATTTTTCTTTCAGATACCCATTTAAACCTGATCAAGATATATCAGAACCTGATTGGCAGATATATGTTCGTGATACTGCTAAAATGGCTCTTTCAGAACAAAGTCCAAAAAAACTTATGGACATAAGGACAAGACTCTATGAGCTGCTTGTTCATGGAATACCAACTGATGTTATATTTAAAGTGAGTATATGACCTGTGTTTTGATGTTGTTGTAATTAATGAAATGCTGGGTCTAAATGTCTTTATAATATTAAATTAAACAGTGGTGAATACTTTAGGTCTAAATTGTCAATGACTTTTTTTGTAAAGTGTGTATTGTTTATTTAACTAACTGAACTGTGGCTGATGTCAAAAAGAACAAGTTTCAAGTGCAACTTAGTCTAATAAGTTTATAACTAGAAACTTACTATATTGTATAACATGTAGAGTTGTGCAAAGGAAATAAAGTACATTTACATTTTTCAGGGTCTGCTGAAGGAACTTGTAAAAAACTGTGATATACAATTGAAAACAGAAGTGGCAGAGTTGGCAGCACTGTATGAACACCAACTGCATTGTGGTAACAAAGCAATTTTCCATTTAGAAGCGTTTGTAGCAAAATTTATGGCGCTGTATCTCAAATTCATGGAAGAAACTATTGGCAGTTTCACATGAAATGTGTTAAATGTAAAAGTCCTTAATATTTATTTGAGTGTAATCATTGTTATTTTGTAGACAAAACAGAAGTAATTTTTATAAAATATTATTTGTAAAAATGATATACTTTTTCTTATTAAAAAGATGCTTATTTAAAAAATATTAATAACTTCCTAATTATTATGATACTCCCCTATACATGAACATTATGACTGCTAACGCACACACAGACTTTTGAAATATAAGCTTCTTTTTATCCTCACTCCAAGTTTCACTGGAGCAAGGCATTTACCAAACTATCTCTGCTTGTTTCTCTACAATAACTATTCCTGCTCCAAGCCTTCTGAAACAAAATGTCTGCAAATCAAACCTTTCATTTTGTCTCTAGTTTAAAATGTTAACTTGCCTAAGATGCTATTTCTTTTGTGTACAAATAAATCCTACAGTGTTATAAAATTTTTACATGTTATTATATAGATATTACATGTTAATGTTTAGTGTTATATAGGTACTACATGTTATAAAATTAAATAGACTATATACACTTGAAGAAAAAAATAACCAAATAACCAAAATAACACCTAACTGTAGTACAGTAGACAGTTACCTCAGAATCAACTCGGCAACAGTAAAGTTAAATTTTCCTTCTGGTAACATTTATTTCTGTTAGTATTATTCTGACAGACAGGAGCCTTCTAGCTAGGTTATATAATTCGGTAGTTTTCAGATAATTGTTGACCTCTGTATATTTGCAGCATGTGAGGTCTAAACAAAACTTCACAATAATAATCTTAAGCATTTCCATATAACCCCGTTCTGATGTAACATTCTTATTCTTCAATACTCCTACCACTGCTGGAAGTGATTCAGTTGGACATTGTTCTTTTTTTAAGAAAAGTACTGCACTACGTACTGCACATTTGCACACTAATTGTAAATATAGTGCTGTGATGAAGCGTTTTTGTTAACTGTGACATTTATATTTTTTTAGACTACCTACAGGAGCGTCGTTAAGAGCAGCTTGGTGGTGCATATGTATACTCGATTCAGCCCGCATGGCCATTCACTGTTTAAAAGCGCACAATAAAAAAGTTAAAAATTATTATTTGGGAAGCTATGAAAGAACAAACTTTTTCACAAGCTGATGGAGCATGAAAATACGAGTATTTAAAAAAAAACTGTCCTGTTATGTCAGGGTGATGACTGGACCCAATTTTGAAAAATTTCCTTTTTCAGCTTGAAAAATTTATTGTGGCTTAATGACAAGATATTTTGGGATACAAAATTAATATGGAAATTCGTCTATTGGAATACTATATTCCACAATTTTTTTATGAAGAAAAAAATCATTATTAACGGAAATCTGAAAATGCACATTTTTGCAAGTTTTAATTTTTTTGTAAGTTATGTTGCCTTTAAAAACATTCACAACTAACACAGATCGATAGAAAATTTTCCAGGAACACGCTGGTATTTTTCTTTTTCTGATTTGGTGAAGTTATCATCGGAAAAATCGAGGAAAACTTCAGTGACTCGTGCTCCGCTGTTTGCCGGAAGTGAAAAGTCGGGGAAAGTGGGGAGTCCGAAGTCTGGAACTTTAATAAACTTTTAGGTAAACACTAAACCTATCGTTTAAACAAAAATCAGCTCAAAAGATGGTGTTTCTGGAAATTTGCCTTTTTTTTATAGTCTTTATTTCGGCTAGAATTACCGACTTTTTGCCTCAGTTGTACTATAGATACATGAAAAATGTGACTCACTACAGTACAGTTCTACAAACCAAGACGACCACCAAATTTCATGAATGTTGCGTATATGGAACTTTTCACACTCATCAATGTGCTAAACAACATCCATCATATGGTCTAAATATTTTACACAACAATACAACTCCTACAGTTGACTGAAACAATATTTTGATGTGCCAACTAAAACTTGCTCTTTATTCAAGTCACACATTACTTGAACATCAGGGCATATGCTAAGTGTTGCATCAGAATGCTCCACTATACATTGCTACTTGTGCACCTTTTTTTTTTTTTAAATCACTACTTAATTCTTGTATCATCAGCTATATAAAATGGAATTCAGGCTAGGATTGTTCTAATCTTAAACAAAATTTGTCTCAGTAATAACTCTCACAGTGCTCTATTGGAATTCTATGAATATTTAACAGCATAACCTGTGTACATGGTTTGTGTATAGGCGAATATTAAATAATACTGAAACTGTATGAGTCTGCATGTGGTAAATAATACTGAAACTGTATGAGTCTTCATGTGGTATTAACTAGTGGGTTAGTCCCAGTTTGTTACTTGGAGGAAGGGGATTATTTGGTAGAGCAATCTGATTCACCAATCTGCATTATGAAAACTTGTATGATGGTTTCCTGAACTTAATGTGATTTCTATTATATTCTGAATGCAGATTTCAGAAATGCATTTGGAGTTTTTATCACGTCATGTTTTTTTAATAATTTAAAGTTTAAAATATTACTTTAAATTACATTTATTAAACTAGTTGTGATATACTTCTTGTCTAGAAAATATGCGTAGAATTCTTAGTTATGTTTTATTTTATAAATGTAGGTCAAATAAGTATAAGACATTTATTATAATTCAAACAGTTATTCATGAACAGGTCAATATTAAAGGCAAAAATTAATACAATATTTTTACAAAATCGAAGTATTTTATTTATGCATTTGAATTATTATAGTTCCCAAAAACTGTGGCACCAAAAATCTAAATAAAACATTGTAAAGATGTAACCACTTAATGTTTTTATTAATTCTTTTTCTTTAGTGACAAGTTTTTTCTCAACTTTTTCTCTAGCAGGCTGAAAATTCCCATTCTTGATTTTCAAGCAGTTCCTGCCGTTTTACAATCATGTTCCACCTGTATTGGATCTTATCTCTATATCCTTTACGTCTTGGTGAAACCTCTGCTCTGTTCATGCTCTTCACTCAAATCTCCAAGGTTATCTAAGAAAAATGCCATGCAAGAAATGGCTCTTTTTACTCACAGTGCCCAACATATTCTTAACTACTGTCATGTAGTTGGTCTTCATGGTTTTCCTCTGTCACAATAAATGTTCTCAAAATTGTTGCTTCTTTCATAAGTTTTCATATTTGAGAGCCAACAAAAGATACCTTTCTTTCATCTTTTCTCTTGATATTTTTGTAAACTTTGTAGTAAGGTACTGAAAAAGATTCATCTTTTGGGAGAACTTTTGTAAATTGTTTTGTTATACCCAATTTCATGTATACGGGAAGAAGTTAAACATTGTCCCTTTTTATGAAGGGTTTGCTGGCAATAGTTTTTGTTCTGGGCACTAATTGTTTTCTTTTAGACTACTCTTCTTCTTAACTTCCAGTGCTGGTCTTTAGAACGACTATCATGCTCGTAGATGAAGCAAGGCATTTTTGTATAGCCAGTTTGTTGTCCAAGTAGCATTCCTACAACTTTTGAATCCCCACAAACCTTATAAGAGTACCTTTTATAGTTCATGATTTTTAGAAGAGCATTTATGTTTTCATAAGATGCCTTACGATGAATTGAGTGAGCTACTGGGATAGATCCGTGTAAGTTACTATTACACAATATGACTCCTTTGAGACTTCTTTTTGAGGAGTCTATAAAACGCTTCCAGTCCGTTGGATTGTATTGTCAGATACTGAAACAATCATCCAGCCATCCATGTTACTACAATAAATCATAAACCCTGGTTCTCTACAAGCTAGAGAAAGTCCTCCCTGTGCCTATACCACAAAAATTATGTGCATAGAGCTAGAAGATTTTTAGGGTTGAGTATTTATCCAAGTAGTTGAGCCGAATAGAAAGGTTAAGTCTTGAGTAAGGTCACTAGTTCATGTTGACTGAACACCATAGGGATGGAATCGTCACTTGGACAATGCTCATCCTATTTATAGTATCATTTTCATGGTTTAGAAATTATAAAGTGTAACTTCTGAAGTTTGAGTTTACGACTACTTGTGAAATTACGTATTTATCACCATTTAATTAACTTATAAAAACTATACCATAATAAAAAAACTTACACTTACTGTTTTGCGTGTTCTTGGGTCCAGGATCTCATACGTACTTTGGGATACAAGCGTAATTTTCAAGGTTGTGTGAAGAACTTATACAATGCATCTTGGAAGAGAAATTAGTTTTCTTTTATTACTCAAAAGATTTTAAATTGATACTTTTTCTCCAAATATAGATTTTACATACTTTCAAAATATTATGATTTTACAAGTTGTGTAATCATTACGTCTTATATACTATTCTTATTTTCTACTACTTACATACATTAAACAAGAGAGCCCAGCCTGCCATTCTCACTTAAATTAATTTTAATTTCTTTAATACCCCATACTCTTTTAAAACCCCCTACCCTTACTTTCAATAAACGAAATAACCCCCGGCCACGTGGTCTTCGCACACATCCAGTGTTCTTTTCTAATTTCGTGTGAAAGTGTTCAAAAAGTGTCTGATGTTGTTTTATATTTTCCCGACCGCGGTCACATAAACTTTTTCTGCTATTTCCCTGTTATATCAGTTTAAAAAAAATTTTGTTTCTGAGTCCGGTTGACAGGCGACCAGCACAAGCGTGAGTCGACCCAAGACTGGCAGCGTCTCTCAGTTCCCCACTCCAGGAGCATTTTTGTCAAAACGACGGACATCAATGCCTTGTATGTAGTCGTCACAGTTTCGCCTCATGCTAGTCGTGTAGTTGTTGGAATGACGATAGCAGACGATTTCACTTAGGCACAGGCTGACATCACGATAGGAACCGGACGTAAACGGCACTTCCTACCGCTCAAAAAGGCACATTGCGGATTTTGTTCGTCCCAGGACATCCTGTTTTTTGTCTGGATGCGTCACTCAGATTTGTGGTGATACAGTTGCGTCTGTGTGCTGTTTACGCAAGTACAGATTTCTGCGAATTTTGTGGAGGTGCAAATTCTCTGCCGCATTCCTCAACAACAACTGCGCCTTATTGCTTTGTTTCACTGTTTTGTTACACTGACTATTATACGTTGCACAATAATACCGTTTTACCAACTTATTATACCAGTCCGCCCGAAAACGAAATAAATAAAAATATATAATAATGCCCCAAACGGTTAAAATAAAAACACCCACAAATGACCCGCTACAATACCCCCTCGATGAGAATTCTGCTGTTCACGACAGAAGAAATCTCATCGATAACCCCAAAGAGGACCGGAGAGGAACTGGTGCCAACAACCCCTGGTTCTTACTACTTATGGGTACACGACCCCCCTGGCTCTCTTCCTGGTTTTTCTAAATTTTTGTTTCAAATGACTTAACCTAGACATTTCTAATAATATAAACACATCCTTATTCTAACAGGAGAATCACTTATAGTCTACCAATATAATGCAGTACAATAAAAGAAACATGGTTAATGCACACATAAGAAAATAATCATTACTCAAAAATATTCACTCGCTGGCAGGCAAAAAATTGTTTTTTTTTTTTTTTTTCAAAAAAAATTTAAAATTTTCAAAAATTTTAAAATTCCAAAAAAAAAATTTTAATTTATTCATTAAAAAATTTTATTAAATTTATTTATTCAATAACATTTATTAAGATTATTCAAATATTGGTTTGAATTAATTAAACAAACAAATTAAAATTGGATTCCTACTATACAAGCTTAGTAGGTGTATGACCTCATCAGCTGATCGTAACTAGGTCAAGTCCAAAACCCTTGACCTACATATGTTATGTATGATTTCTGAAAACACCTTGAACATCTATAACATCCTAACTTGAAATACAAAACATAATAAAATAAAACATTTAAAAATAAACAAAATATTAATATAATAATCAAGTTGACATTTAAATTATTTAAAATAAACAATTCTTGACTTTACATCATTTTCAAATTTTATCAAAATTCTGTCACTGGTTGAAAAAATGAACATTGTATCCTTGTATGTAGTCGTCACAGTTTCGCCTCATGCTAGTCATGTAGTTGTTGGAATGACGATAGCAGACGATTTCACTTAGGCACAGGCTGACATCACGATAGGAACCGGACGTAAATGGCACTTCCTACCGCTCAAAAAGGCACATTGCGGATTTTGTTCGTCCCAGGACATCCTGTTTTTTGTCTGGATGCGTCACTCAGATTTGTGGTGATACAGTTGCGTCTGTGTGCTGTTTACGCAAGTACAGATTTCTGCGAATTTTGTGGAGATGCAAATTCCTCTGCCGCATTACACCACTGAAATTGCGCAGCGCCTTTGTTCCAAACGCTGTTTCTCAACATCGTGCTGTTGCTTGGAATATAAAGTTGCACAATAACACATTTATTTCGTAATATTTTATACAAACCCGCCCGAAAACGAAATAAATAAAATTATATAATTGCCCCAAACGATTTAAATAAAACACCCAAAAATTGACCCTCTACAATACCCCCTCGATGAGAATTCTGCTGTGCACGACAGAAGAAATCTCATCGATAACCCCGAAGAGGACCGGTGAGGAACTGGTGCCAACAACCCCCTGGTTCTTAATCTGCATGGGTACACGACCCCCCTGGCTCAGCGACCATGGACTCATCTGAACTAGATCACTGGGCTTCTCCGTTAGAGATCCCAACACCGAGAAATCGATCAGACTCGCACCACAGCGCGCCTCGCCTTCTAACATGCTACCCCAAAAATCCTCAATCCCTGGCTAAAATTATCCCAGCTCCTCCGCCGATATGGTTCCCCTTTTTGCAAGCTGGGCTGCCTTCAGCATATACTGGGCTCACACACACTCACGTTACATGATACCCTAACACATTAAAAATAAAAATTTTCTTTTAAAATTTATTATAAATTTAAAAAATTTAAAATTCAAAAAAAATCTTTTATCAAAAAATTCTCTTCCTGGTTTTCTAAATTTTTGTTTCAAATGACTTAACCTAGACATTTCTAATAATATAAACACATCCTTACTCTAACATGAGAACCACTTATAGTCTACCAATACAATGCAATACAATAAAATAAACATGGTTAATGCACACATAATAAAAGAATCATCATCCAACATATTCATTCGCTGGCAGGCGAAAAATCGTTTTTTTTTTCCACAAAAAAAAATTAAAATTTTCAAAATTTTTAAAATTCAAAAAAAAATTTTATTTGTTCATTAAAAATTTTATTAAATTTATTTATTCAATAACATTTATTAAAATTATTCAAATATTGGTTTGAATTAATTAAACAAACAAATTAAAATTAGCTTCCTACTATACGCAAGCTTAGTAGGTGTATGACCCCATCAGCTGATCGTAACTAGGTCAAGTCCAAAACCCTTGACCTACATATGTTATGTATGATTTCTGAAAACACCTTGAACATCTGTAATATCCTAACTTGAAATACAAAACATAGTAACATAAAATATTTAAAATAAACAAAATATTAATATAATAATCAAGTTGACATTTAAATTATTTAAAATAAACAATTCTTGACTTTACATCATTTTCAAATTTTATCAAAATTCTGTCACTGGTTGAAAAAAATAAACACTGTATATTCTTTATCATGAATCTCTCTTTATTCTTAACAGTTTAATTCTACATTACTGTGGGTGTTGTAACTCATTTATTCTCATTTACTGTATTAGATCTCTATACATATATAAACTTTACCTCTCCCTATGGCTCTAATATTAATCAACTTCACTTATCATGACACCCATCTGTACCAAAATATCTATCCCAAAAACACACTAACCCCAACTTACCATTTAACACAAATCGCCACCTTCTCTACATATAAAATACTCTCTAACCCTTTGTATATAGGATACGTGTTTCCCCGCCCCCAAAAAACTCAATTCCCTTATTTGGCGGCCCGGATTCTACCTAAGGCGGCCCCTTCCCCACTAAAATCTATCCCTATCCCGTCCCAACCCTTGTTGCGGACTCCTACATTACACTACCCCCTAATACAAAATTGCCATCCCCAAAAATCTCAATCTCATTGCCTCACTACAAATACACAAAATAACCTCATTAACTATAAAAACAACAATATGTCACTCAAAATCTACATAAAGTCTCCATTACAACTGTGTCAACATTAATACTTCACCAACTCTGTTACATTACATTAACTCAAAAACAACATAACATCATAATCATCTCTGTCATTTCACATTCAACTTTTAATTCAATTTGGACAGGTCTACGTGTCCCATAAAACATTTATCACCCATGAATTATCTTTTATTAATTTGCATAAATTACTGTTATTTTATTTCTCATATTCTTTTTATCTTTACTTCAAAATATCTGTAGTACACTAAACATTAATTACTTGTAACATTTACAAACCAATATACCAGTGACGTTATTGCTGATCAGCTGATATCCTAACATAATAAAAACACATCTCAAAATTGAACAAATTACATGGAATATACATATTTATTTTTATTTATTCTCCCTTCTCACCTCATTGTTTCCCATTTCTCTGATTCTGATGCTTATGTTAACCTGCCAGACGATTTACTTATTGGCTTAAACACATACACACATAATAAAATTACATATTCTTATCTAATAGACAACAATAAAATGATACCTTTAAAATTATAGTATGAACCTTATATTACGAGTCTGAGCATATAATTATGTGGACAGAGCACAAGCATTTTTGATTGGATTAAACCTTGAATAAGCAAAAACTTTTATGTCATAAAATTTTAAATTCGTGACTCCTTTGCGTCACCTCCCAGCCACACACACTATTTCAGATTATGGAGGACTGTCTCGCCCTTGCGCTTCCACAGAGACTATATTTTGGAGCAGGTTTTTTACCTCTCCGTGTCTCTGCTTCCGCTATTAAGTTTAAATTAGTGAACATCATCATGTTCTTGTTATAAAATCATACACCCTTAAAAACGGATCTGCCACCGGTCTTGCTGTTCCTCCTCGAACAGAGTGGCAGCCGCTGTTCCATAGTACCGGAGATTTCCTCTAATGTCCCCCCATTGAATTTCAAATATATACCAATTTCAAGTCAGCTATGGTCAAGGGACTTGATATGACCATAGCTGGCCGCTAGCCAAAACCACGGTTAGTGCTGGTAAGACAGTAACCGCCCGAAAAGTCGAGGAAATCTGAACTTTCATTTCACTGCCTGTTTCACATCAATATTTTTATGTGCGACACGGTCATTTAATATGGTGTGTAAAAAATTTTTTATTTACACGTATAAGGTGTGCCGCACATTTATCGCCAGTTTGGCCTCCGATGGAGGTAACACTCACTGCTACCCCCAACCCTTTTCGCTACTTGTGAGAGCACAGGCCACCCCCACAATAGCCACTTAATAACTAACTAATTATTTACTACATGAAATTAATCTTTCTACAAATGCCGTTCAACACTCCATTGTTATTATCACTTCATTGAGCACCAAACTACCCCCCAAAGTCATCCCCACTTCTTGTATTGACAACAAGTTTATATTTTGTTACACATCGTTTCAAAACGTTCCCATATTCACTGATACTAAAACTTGACAATTATATTTGGTCACTTAATTCTAAAATTTATTTACATTTTTAAATTTACAACTTATAATTCATAACTAAGTGGTCAGTATCCCCGCCTGAAACGGGGGTTTTGCCGAGATGGAGTAGGGGATGGACAGACACCATACGTGAATTCACGTTCCCCTAATCTACCATTAACTCACATTACCTTTTTTTTTTTTCAACTACCGTAATTACAATTTATACAAATCTACTCTCCCTCTCATTCATCCATGCATGCCGTCTGTCCGGCCCCAAACCCATCTCCACAGAATCCATTTTCTTAATATACTGGAACTTCTATCATTTGCTAAATTTTTATTTTGCAAATGACAGTGGTGAAATAATACTTGAAACATTGCCTCACTTTATTTTTGTCTTCATACTCTCCCTTAGGCAATGTTGGTATGTGGTGGTGTGCTTATTTATGCATCTTGAGTGTATAAAATTTATCTCCACATACCTTAGGGGTCCCCCTCCCCGTTCAATAATGTAGTTAAATTTCTAATTGATACCAATTTTGGTGAAGTCGGACCATAGTTGTTTTCACTGCCCGAAGGAAGATCCTGACAACCATGGCCCGCCTCCGATTTCCGAATTCCACGGCCAGGACTGGTAAGATCGTGGCCGCCCGAAAATGGGGGAGGATCCCTCCTGAAAACATACAATAATGTTTGAAAAACTTCTTTATAAACATAACAATTAAAGTGACCTATATAACTTTAAATTCGTCGCATTTTGAGTACCTACTATTTCCTGTGTCGCTGGGTTCCTCAGCACATACGCATTCTGCATTTTTATTTCAACAATTTCATAAGGTCCTTCATATAACAAGAAAAACTTCTTTATTTCCCTATCTTGAGCACTGGACAAATCATGTCTTTTTACTAACACTAACTGACCTACCTCATATTTGGTCCATTTCCCCTTAGCATCATGTTTCTGTTTTCGTCGCTCTCCTCTAGTAAGTAAATTCTCGTTCGCCAATCTAATTTTCATGTTCCTGTCCAAAATCTGACCTTCAGGTGGGTACGTGAAAAGTTGTTCTAATATCCTGGGCGGCCTTGTTCCCCTGATCAACTCATGCGGCGTAAATCCCGTGGACTCATGGGTGGTACAATTCAGCCACTCCTCTACCTTTTTCACGTAGGATGGCCATTCTGTGTGTTTGGCGTGACAGTACGCTCGGAATATCCTGCCAATCTCTCTCATCACCCGTTCTGCTTGATTCGACTGAGGATGGTACACTGCCGTATGCTTGGGTATGATGCCTTCCCATCCCAGCGTCTGCCGCCACTTGCCGCTTATAAACTGTGGACCATGGTCAGATAATATAATTTTCGGCTTTCCCACATTAAGCATATAATCTTGGACTATCTTCTCGCTAAGTACTTTACTCGTTGCCCTCTTAATACTATATAACTTTACAAATTTTGAAAAAGTGTCTAAAACTACAAATACATATAACACACCTCCTCTACCTCTGGGTAATGGTCCATATAAATCAACCGCAACTAGATCGAAAGGTTTATCTACTTTTATGTAATTCATCTCTCCTTCTACTCTGTAATTCACTACCTTCGATTTTTGACATAAATCACACACTCTCAACACTTTTCTCACTCTCCTCTCCATATTCTTAAATATACATGACTCTTTCAAAATATTTGCACACTTTCTCGCACCAAAATGACCATACCTTATATGACAATCCCAAACAATTTTATCTATTAACCCATCAGGTATAATTAACCTCCAATCACGCTCCCCACCATCTACTTTTTTAAACAAAATATCTTGATATATTTGAAATCGCTCATTATATTCAGATCCCTCTACATCTGTTTCTAAACTAACAATTATTTTACCCAGTTTGCTATCAGATCTTTGCAAGTTTTTAATGTCACTTAATTCCTCACCAAAAATTCTATCTTCCCTAGTTAGTCTAAAAATTTCTATTTCTTTAAGGTCCCTACCAGTTTTATTGTCTATAACATCTATTCTAGAAAGTGTATCTGGTACCTTATTATCTGACCCCTTTATGTACTCCCATGAAAAGTTATATTCTTGTAAGGCTAATACCCACCTGGTTAATCGGCTGTGTGTTAGCTTACATGAATTCAGAAATGACAGTGCCTTGTGGTCCGTCCGGATGATCGTGGTATTCCCTAGGATGTACGTGCGGAATTTACCCACGGCGAACACAATACTTAGTAGTTCCTTCTCAGTTGTCGTGTAATTCTTTTCCGCCGATAACAGTGATCTACTTGCGAAGGCGATCGTTAGGTGTTCCTTGTCGCAGCTCTCCTGGTATAACTCGGCACCTAGCGCTACATTGCTGGTGTCGGTCTGTAAATAAAAAGTCTTATTAAAATCGGGATGATTCATCATGATCATGTGACTGAACTTCCTCTTAATTTCATTAAAAGCATTCCGCTCCGTATCGCCCCATCTCCACTGTTTATTCTTCTGCAGTACAGCACTCAGTTTGGATGTTGTGTGTGCGTAGTTCTCCTGAAATTTCCTGTAAAAATTGCATAGGCCTAAAAAACTCTGTAGTTGCTTAATGTTTTTAGGTTCAGGGAATCGCATTATGGCTTCGACTTTGTCTGGGTTGGCTAATATCCCCTCCTGTGTAATAATAAATCCTAAAAAGTGTATTTCTGTCTGCAGAAACTTAGACTTGTCCCAATTCACTGTTAAACCCCCTCTTTGTAACTTATCTAATACATATTCTATGTGTTCTAAATGTTCAGTGAACGTTCTAGAGGCTATCAAGATATCATCGACATATACAGTTAAAAAATCTAAATCCTTAGGTTGTAATATATTATCTAAACATTTGATAAAACTGGCAACACTGGTGTTTAACCCAAAAGGTAAGCGTTTAAACTGGTAATTCTTACCATTAAAAAGAAAAGCTGTGTATTTCCTGCTCTCTGTTGCTAATGGCACCTGCCAGTATCCAGCGGTCAGGTCTAATGACGTCATGTATTTGACTCCGCTAAACTTTTGTAAAATCTCATTTATGGGTTCTGCAGATTCCCTGTCAGGTATAATAATTTGATTAATTTTCCTAGCATCTAAACATAACCTTACCTTGCCATCCTTCTTTATCACTACCACCAAAGGGTTTGAATAAGGTGATACTGAGCGTTCAATTATGCCTCCTTGCATCATACGGTCTAATTCCTCCTGCACAGCCCTCCTCTTCGAAAACGGCACTGGGTAGCTTCTCTGCATGTATGGTGCGTGGTCCCGAACTTTCAGCTCGCAGATGTAGTCCTTCGCTTTCCCTGGTGATTCATCAAACACCGCTCTGTACTGCTCGACAACTGCCCACAGCTCCTGTTGTTGAGTATTTCCTACAATTGTATTTTCATTGAAAAATTTATCGGCTCTATTTGCCCACACACTCTCATTACGCTCATGCATCTCTCTCTCCTCATTTTCTAGACCATCACTCTCTATACATATATTTATTTTAGTTTCTATCTCTCTATCAGTTATCTGTTTATGTAACATTTTTATTCCCGTGACTTTAGCTTCACTTACTACTTTCTTAAACTCTATTCTGACTGGTTTATTCACCTTCTCAAATTTCACTATTTGTTTATTGAAATCTATTACTGCTCCGTTTCTTTCCAAAAAATAATTTCCCAATATTACATCTAAACTCAACCCTTTAACTACTAGGAAAGTGTTTTCAAATTCAACTTCATTTATGAGAAGATTTAATTGTACTTGTCTGGTTATTCTTTTACTTCTCACCCCAGTTACCCCCACTACAGTAACCCCTGCAACTGGTAATGACGGTATATTCTTGTTTAACTCTTTTAATTCACCCATGACATTTTCAGAAATTACAGAGATCTCGCTACCAGTATCAATTAAAGTTTTATAATTCTTACCTTCAAGGTTAATCGTCACCTCAGTTAATCCTGCTCTGCGTTCCATCACCTTGTTCTCCTCTTCTTCTAACAGTTCCTTCGCCATGTCCATCTTGATAACGTTATTATGGTATCTGTTGATTATTTGGACCCTCCTGTTTTCCGTAGACAATGGTTCGGCCCGCTTCTCCATTGTCCTACCTAGTTTTCCGTGGAGGGACCCGCCACAGCTGGATGATTTCCCCCTCTCCCTCTGTTATATTGTCCTCCTCCTCTCGGCGCTCCTCTGTGAAATTCTCCTCCTCTCGACTGTTGATTGGGTGGTAGGTTTGCTCGCTCGTTCCTGGCGCACTCCCTGTTCCGATGACATCTGAAACAATTTGTTCTATTAGCATAATTGTCGGTTTCACATGTTCTACACCTCCAACTCTTGCCCCTATTATCGAAACTTCCTCCCCGCGCTCCTCTATGAAAATTCTGCATACCCCTGTTATGATGGAAAAAATTATTGTTATTATGGTGTGGTACTACTGGTGTAGTTGAACGTCGCCCTATGTCGCGTCCCCTATATTCTGTAATACATCTAACATGTTTTCTAACTCACTTATATTTGTAATCTCTCTAGTCATTAGCGTAATTTGCACTTCTCTGGGCAGGTGTTTGCTAATATGTCTTACAAATGATCGGAAAGGCAACGGCGGTTCTAGATATTTAGCTTCGTTGTATATGGTCATCACATATATGGTTAGGTGGTTATTAATCCTACCAAAATTCCCGTTACCCATTATTTTACTTCTTAATATTTCTTGGTCTTCTTCTGACCAATATTTGTTTCGAAAAGCTATCTCAAAATCCTCAAAACTATCCCATTCGGTATGGTGTACTTCCGACCATATCTCGGCACTACCTTTAAAACATTTGATAATCTTCAGCAACTTAACCTCCCAGCTACTACTATTAAACCGATTAAACTCCCTAACCCTATTTAAAAATTGCATTGGGTGTACTCTACGATTATCACAAGTGAAAGTTTCTAATTCTATTTCATTATTTGTATCTCGTGTCAGAAATATGCGTTCAGTAACATTGTTTACATTTTGATTTTTTACTACACTTAATTCATCTCTCATATTATTAATATTCTGTTCGAGTGAATATAATTTTTTGTCATTACTATACTCAGACTGTACATTATTTTTTGATATTACATCGATAGACTCATTTACGGCTTGTATTTCTGTCTTATAATTACTCTCAATTTCATTCATTTTAAATTCTATCTTATTTTGGTGTTCATCAAAGTTCTGACTGATTTTTTCAACTGTCGTTACTACGCTCCTCAACTTACATTCAGTTTCAATACTACATTTATTAATTTTAGATTCTATGTCATTGTTATACTCATTCATTGAATTTATTAAATACTCGTTATTCTCATTTATTTGTTTATCAACTCTTTCTGATATCTGGTTATCTATCTCATTAATTTTACTATCTAGGTTTATTACAGAACTATCTACTTTGGTATTCAACTCATCGAGTCTGCTAGCAAACTCTTCATTATCGTTTTCAAAACGCTTATTGATTTCACTAATATGGTTTTTTAACTCACTGAAATTGCTTTCGCATTTTATTTTCTGTTCGTGTATTTCGCTTTTCAACTCATGGAATTTAACATTCTGCTCATCGAATTTAACACATAACATTGCATTCATGCCACACAAATATCTCATTACATCACTATTTTCAGATTGATTATTTCTATTAGTCGAGATTGGGGTTATTTGAATCCCCGAATCATCTGTACTATCTTTTTCATTTGTTTTGCTTACATTCATAATTTTCTCGTCTTGACCTACATTCGGTGTTGAATGTATGTCAAGACTACTCATCACAGCTGATTCGTCAAATTCAGCTGTTTCGCTTATCACCGTCGGGTCGGACAAATCGACTCCGTTCTCTGTATGTTCCATTATTATATTTTTTAAATATGTAATTTATTTCTTATCTGTCTGAACAAATATTTTTTACTTATTTTACGTAACTTTACGTCTTTCACTTAACCTCTCAATTGCGCTTGTATCTTATTTGTAGGTATGGTTTTTACATCAAATTTTAACTTATAAAAACTGTCCCTTTCGGCTGCGACAACTGTGAAATTACGTATTTATCACCATTTAATTAACTTATAAAAACTATACCATAATAAAAAAACTTACACTTACTGTTTTGCGTGTTCTTGGGTCCAGGATCTCATACGTACTTTGGGATACAAGCGTAATTTTCAAGGTTGTGTGAAGAACTTATACAATGCATCTTGGAAGAGAAATTAGTTTTCTTTTATTACTCAAAAGATTTTAAATTGATACTTTTTCTCCAAATATAGATTTTACATACTTTCAAAATATTATGATTTTACAAGTTGTGTAATCATTACGTCTTATATACTATTCTTATTTTCTACTACTTACATACATTAAACAAGAGAGCCCAGCCTGCCATTCTCACTTAAATTAATTTTAATTTCTTTAATACCCCATACTCTTTTAAAACCCCCTACCCTTACTTTCAATAAACGAAATAACCCCCGGCCACGTGGTCTTCGCGCACATCCAGTGTTCTTTTCTAATTTCGTGTGAAAGTGTTCAAAAAGTGTCTGATGTTGTTTTATATTTTCCCGACCGCGGTCACATAAACTTTTTCTGCTATTTCCCTGTTATATCAGTTTTAAAAAAATTTTGTTTCTGAGTCCGGTTGACAGGCGACCAGCACAAGCGTGAGTCGACCCAAGACTGGCAGCGTCTCTCAGTTCCCCACTCCAGGAGCATTTTTGTCAAAACGACGGACATCAATGCCTTGTATGTAGTCGTCACAGTTTCGCCTCATGCTAGTCATGTAGTTGTTGGAATGACGATAGCAGACGATTTCACTTAGGCACAGGCTGACATCACGATAGGAACCGGTCGTAAACGGCACTTCCTACCACTCAAAAAGGCACATTGCGGATTTTGTTCGTCCCAGGACATCCTGTTTTTTGTCTGGATGCGTCACTCAGATTTGTGGTGATACAGTTGCGTCTGTGTGCTGTTTACGCAAGTACAGATTTCTGCGAATTTTGTGGAGGTGCAAATTCTCTGCCGCATTCCTCAACAACAACTGCGCCTTATTGCTTTGTTTCACTGTTCTGTTACACTGACTATTATACGTTGCACAATAATACCGTTTTACCAATTTATTATACCAGTCCGCCTGAAAACGAAATAAATAAAAATATATAATAATGCCCCAAACGGTTAAAATAAAAACACCCACAAATGACCCGCTACATACTACTTATACGATGTTATGATAATGTTCAAGTATATTAAAACACTCGTCATAAGTGCACAGAAATTACTGTATAACAACATGAAGGTAAAGGATACAAAAGTGAGAAAAAAATAAATTCGCAAAAATGCATAAAAATTAATAAATGGCATCATTAAAATCCGTGTACTGGAGATTTACACTTCCCTACAGTTGTTTGTGAAATTCAAGATTGTGATTGTATTAAGAATAATTAACATAATACAGAGAAAAACATTTAACATGAAATGATGGGGGCCAGGTTTATGTAAATTAATTAAACCAAGTTTTCTATTAAACAGAAAAACAAGTAGATTATTAACTGTACTGTATAGTAACATAAAGCAATACACATTAATTAGTATGTACTTACATATAAACGTTTTATTTATCCTCCAAGTGTTATAGTTAATTTTCCTTAAAATTTAGTGCATGCGCTAGCTGTTTTTAGTAGCAAAAGCATATCCTGTTAAGCAGCAATAGTAGTAGTAGAAACTGGAAAAATTTTCACTATCCTTATCTGTGTGAAGTTTGTTGGCATTATCACCACATTTACTCTTGTTAACTTGCACTGTTCCCATGATATGGCTGACTGTTAATATGGGAGCTGTAGTTATGTTCTTGCTGATAGTCACACATAACAAGCTATAAGCATCCAGAGTAGTTACACAGACATCTTTTTTGCTTCAATAATAGCCAAGTACTTTTACAAACTTACCTGTGTGTACTAAAATTTTAAATACTACCTTAATCACAAGGTTGTATGATACTAATAGACAAATAAGTTTAATTCCCACCTAAGGTCACTTGAGTGGGTGAGACAGTTGTCAATAATTAACACAGTGTTTCTCTTCTGACTAGTGAAATGTGTTTCTGATGAAGAGAAACAGCCATTCAGTCAATATAATAGGGTTATCTATATTTGTTAGCTATGTATTCTACTACGAACTTTTCAACATATATACAACAAAGTGGCTGTTTGTTATCTACAAACTTATAAACAATAATAATGATAATATTTTTATATTTGTAAATGCTACCTTTGTCAATGAACTTTACATACAATCAATTCACTGTGAGGGCGGCAATTGTAATATTAATTAACTAATAAGTTACTGTGAGGGCGGCAATTGTAATCTTCCCCTCTCTCTCAAAACTACTTATAATATTATTACATATATTTAGCAAGATATGTATGACAAATACCATGATTTGGTATTACGGGTACTCACCAATTCATTATTAGCCGGGCTCATCTTCTGCTTTTATACACTGTTTTATACCTAAGGGTTCCAGGGCTTCGGGTACAGGAAGATTTCGAAACACAGTGGACGACACAATTGATAACACAATATTCAGGAGGTTAACCATTAATTTTAATTTCACTCTACGTTCGTACATACAGCACCAGGTGTTTTCTATAATGACGTCAGGTGGCCTGACTCAAACAAAATGGCGGTTGCCTTTTTATATCTCTTGGTATTCTTTAATTGTTTTATTGCTGGATTAATATCAGTTAACATTACTGCTGCAGCTTCAAATTATGAATGAATAGAGTTTAAATTTATTACACAAACCAATGCCCTCGGCATATGTTTTTTTTATGGCCATACATCCACTCTCTCATTTGCACACTCAGTTTTAGACCCATACATTTTTAATTAACAATGGAATATTAATGAGCTCATAAGATAGAAAATAATGAAAGGAACTTCTCTGGTTAATCGGTGCTGATGTCCATCCGTTGATTGTGCTTGCTGCCCATGGTGATGGCCGGTGTTCGCCTTTTTTAGTCTGCCGTTTAATTAAGTTGATATTACACTGAATTTACATTTTAAGTAACTGTATGTTAATAAATCATATGAGCCTTTCTTGCTCCACTATAATGGCCAGCATTTTGCCAGTTGTATTTAAATTATTGTAAAATTTTGTGCTCACAACGATACATCGCTGTGGCTGCTATAAAGAATGGCGTCGAAATGAGAACGAGGCAAATGTAAATTTTTGCTTGTGTGTGTGTAGTTCTTACGTCATCCCGCTTTGTCTTGCTGGACAACGCCTCGTTACACACATTGTACTCAGTGCGTCATTGTTCTCAGCGATGACGGAGCTGTGTTATAGCCCAATCATAATGCATATTGTTGTACTTCGTCATAAACACCGCCATGGTATATTTTGATGTTTTCACGTCCACCGGAGACCTTGGTGTTTCACTCTGGCCGAATTTGCGTTGTTCCTTTTTCCAGAGGGACAATGTACCTAACCATTCTGTCTGTTTAATAATTACATAATATAAACATTGAAAATACACATAATTCCCATAATTCTGGTACTGAGTCAGTCTGTACTGTTACAAACCCCCTCAAGGAAAATTTTTGTGTCGAAACACAAAAAATTTCCTTGACTCATTCACACTTTCCTAAAAGGATCAGTCTAGATACGTCACCACAACCCCCTGTAACGTTACAAAAAAAATTTATCATCACTTACCCTTGGTCCCATGATGTTGGTCGCACCCTCTGACCTTACTGGACTTCTCCTGAGAGATCCCTACACCATAAGGCCATGAGGCACTCTACACTCCTGTTCTGACGCTCCAGCCAGCCCAGGACTGCGGTCACAACACCACAAAACTCTGAAACATCCAATACAAAATTCAAAATAGTGGTATAATACACTTACATATCTACAATTGATATGTTCCCCTTTAGACGCATTGGTTTGTGTTTGGGGCATTGGTTTGGTCTTAAAATCAACAGGTTCAACCTCACAACTACAAGACTTAGAATACCTTGATTTTTACCACCACCTAAATCAATTTCTTATTGGTAAGAAAATAACAACATATCTATAACTACACACATAACACAATATATCAATAATTCTTTCATATACCCCCAAAATACCTTCACCTAATTAATTCTACAAATTCAGCTTACAACTATCATGGCAGATACTTTTATTATTTGAATTCTATTGCTCAACTTATAATCCTTTATCTATTTTGTAAATGGCAGCTTACTAGAATATTTTTTATCAATCTTCACTTGTAACTTTAGATTTTCAACTTTAGAATATACTATCTCTTAACACTGTTATCGTCATTACCCCTGTAACGACCTCCTAACCACACACTCTATTGCCCCCCAACATAATAAAACATCATAAAACATTGTACATTACATATTAACATTGTTACATTTACCTTACATTAAACAATTTAAATTTACATGATTTGTACCAAACTTTATCACATTTTACTATCAACAACTCTCTATTAACCTTTAATTATTTGACATTCATCATATTCTACACAACAATTTCAAATTTATCCTTACCTTTCAGTTACAATTACCTTCCTTTGTTACCTCACCTTCCTACCATGAATTCTCCTTTTCTAACCCTTCTATCCTTACTCGTTTGGGTGACTCTCTATTATTCATTATTTTCTCTGTCTTATTTTGGCATTGTCAATCTAACCTTACTACCCCCTTTTCTCTACTAACAACCGCTTCTAACCATTAATATATATTTTGACACCAATATCTCTTAATAACCCCCTTCACATATCCCATTTAAAACCTCTGGCACCGCGCCTTTTTTGTACTAGTATGTGTGTATTCCCTCTAACCAACTCATTCCCTTATCGGTTTCTGACCCTTTCAGATAACCCTTTCCGGCACACAACGATCCACTCCCGTCTCAACATCTCTCGTTGGACTCCTACACCAATACCCTTATTACAAAATATCACCATCAACAACTATAAAATTACCACTCACATCACTCAACTCTACATATAATTACTAACCACTGTGTCCCTAAAATATCTAACACCTCTTTATATTTTATCAGCATCTCAACACTTTATTTTTTCTAACTCCCAATAACTCTATCTAACTAACTCCCATGCCTCTATTTTATCCTTACTACCCAAACTCTTTTACAACATTTCAGCTTAATACACCATTACAAATTCATCACTTACCAACTAACAACAATACCTCTCAATACCCAAATCTATTACCTGCTTAATCATTTACTAACCCTTATAACCTGAATCTCATAATATCATTTAAACTTCCTTTAGTTATTTAAAATCCTACAATACATGTTTACATAAAATACACAAAATACACAACAGCAAAAATACACAAATACATAGACATCAATACACAAAATATACAATTCACATAATCACTAAATCATTTACCATAATCAGTCCTAATCAGTCCATTTTTAAAAACACTGTCCACACAATTAAATGTTCATAACACAATAAACAATACACAACTACCCCATATCGTCAAATAATAATCTTATCTTAAGTCTATACAACTTATTTTTCCTGGAAAACATAATATCACCATCATGAATACAGTACTTATTTAAATTTTTATATTCTACAAAACTATCATAATTAATAGGGTTATTCCATATCAATTTATCATACAACCTGTCACGATCGGTTATGGTCCTGTCACCTTCAGTATAATTCGTCACAATCAGATAAGTTACTAAGTCATTATTTTCATTATCATCTCCTACGACTGCTATATCAGCTTCCTTACAAGGTAGGTACTTATTATTTTTATTGTATATCATCTCTACACCTAACCTTTTCATAAACTCTTCATAATTTTTCTTTACTTTATATATCTCAATTTCTCTCTTTCTCTCTCTCTCAAAACATTTCTCACCATCATACCAAGCTACACACTCTTTCTCCATATATGCAGGGGACTCTACTACTTTATCACTGCACCACCTGTGAAGTGCACAAAAAAAACCAGGGACCACTTTATTTGTAGACCTTTTGTCTTCCAAATACGCATTGAAGGCACTCTCGTCCTTCCTAAACACACGTGAAGTCTTTACTTCACCCCCTACTACAACATTACGGGAAAAATTTACCCCCTGCAACCCCTTTATCTGTAAATTCTCTCTATACTTTCTCTCTAATTCATCAACACTTTTTATCACTTCATTATCAAATTCTACTCCCATTATACTTTTATCACCACTCTCAATACTCACACAATTATTTTCTAACACCATATTTGTAATTCTATTATAATTCTCACCACTACTTACCTTGTCTTTGTTTCTATCTGATTTGTCTACCTTGTCCATGTTACAATTTTGTTTCTGTATTTCGTTTTTAAATTTTTCTAATCTCTCTTCTAATTGGTTCAATTTTACATCTTGCACATTATTTTGTTTTTTCAATTCATTTTCGAGGCTATCAAACTTCTCGTCAATCTCCTTTAACACACTATTTTGTGTTTTAATCAATGCGAACAGGTCTTCTAATGATATTTTATTTTCGACTACTTTGGGTGTTTAGAGCTAATGTGTCTTTCCAGTAAAATGGATTCTGTCTCTGAATTTTCTATTTCTATGCTATTATTATTTTCTGCCATTTTGTATTTTAGTATTTTTAATGGTTATTTATCTCTATTTGTATTTGGCTACGCAATTTACTCAACTCGTATTTAACTATTTAACTTCAACAACATAACCTCTCATTCATTATATATCGTCTTCTGTGTTTCTCCATCTATCTGTTTTATATAAATTAATTTTATATAAAGTCCACTGTGAGGGCGACCAATTGTTATCTAACAATCTATTAAACAATAATAATGATAATATTTTTATATTTATATTTGTAAATGCTACCTTTGTCAATGAACTTTACATACAATCAATTCACTGTGAGGGCGGCAATTGTAATATTAATTAACTAATAAGTTACTGTGAGGGCGGCAATTGTAATCTTCCCCTCTCTCTCAAAACTACTTATAATATTATTACATATATTTAGCAAGATATGTATGACAAATACCATGATTTGGTATTACGGGTACTCACCAATTCATTATTAGCCGGGCTCATCTTCTGCTTTTATACACTGTTTTATACCTAAGGGTTCCAGGGCTTCGGGTACAGGAAGATTTCGAAACACAGTGGACGACACAATTGATAACACAATATTCAGGAGGTTAACCATTAATTTTAATTTCACTCTATGTTCGTACATACAGCACCAGGTGTTTTCTATAATGACGTCAGGTGGCCTGACTCAAACAAAATGGCGGTTGCCTTTTTATATCTCTTGGTATTCTTTAATTGTTTTATTGCTGGATTAATATCAGTTAACATTACTGCTGCAGCTTCAAATTATGAATGAATAGAGTTTAAATTTATTACACAAACCAATGCCCTCGGCATATGTTTTTTTTATGGCCATACATCCACTCTCTCATTTGCACACTCAGTTTTAGACCCATACATTTTTAATTAACAATGGAATATTAATGAGCTCATAAGATAGAAAATAATGAAAGGAACTTCTCTGGTTAATCGGTGCTGATGTCCATCCGTTGATTGTGCTTGCTGCCCATGGTGATGGCCGGTGTTCGCCTTTTTTAGTCTGCCGTTTAATTAAGTTGATATTACACTGAATTTACATTTTAAGTAACTGTATGTTAATAAATCATATGAGCCTTTCTTGCTCCACTATAATGGCCAACATTTTGCCAGTTGTATTTAAATTATTGTAAAATTTTGTGCTCACAACGATACATCGCTGTGGCTGCTATAAAGAATGGCGTCGAAATGAGAACGAGGCAAATGTAAATTTTTGCTTGTGTGTGTGTAGTTCTTACGTCATCCCGCTTTGTCTTGCTGGACAACGCCTCGTTACACACATTGTACTCAGTGCGTCATTGTTCTCAGCGATGACGGAGCTGTGTTATAGCCCAATCATAATGCATATTGTTGTACTTCGTCATAAACACCGCCATGGTATATTTTGATGTTTTCACGTCCACCGGAGACCTTGGTGTTTCACTCTGGCCGAATTTGCGTTGTTCCTTTTTTCAGAGGGACAATGTACCTAACCATTCTGTCTGTTTAATAATTACATAATATAAACATTGAAAATACACATAATTCCCATAATTCTGGTACTGAGTCAGTCTGTACTGTTACATGTTAACGTATTCCTGTAAGAAGTAACTGAAGTTTTCTGATCCATCGGCATTGCTACCTACCTTCATTGTCACTGTCTCTTTGCACTTTTTACTGGTACAGTACTGTTTATCTTTGAAAGTATTTTATCATGGATGCAATAAAAAAATAGTCCAGTTTTATTTGCACTAAAAAATATCCTTCCACAGATAGGTCTTTTTAAAACTACAGGCAGCATAGATTGCAACCAGTATTGTCATTTCTTGTCGCACCTCTCCTGACTTGTCACAGATGTTATGTCGATGATATTTTAAACCTCTGTAGTTGGTCAGGGTTGTCAGTGAATGCTAGTTCATCTGTTCAGAAAAGATGTTTGCTTTCTCTATTAGTAGTGGCCCACAAAACAGGAACATCTTGTGCTCTTGCTTGCATAAACCAAACAAGAACAGCCTATACGTTTTCAAACCGGGTTGAAGTGACGCATGGTTTGAGGGCTTTAAGTTATCTTTTCACAAAATTGCCTTTTTATATATGCCTGCTGATCACAGTATGCTTCACGAAATTTTGTGAAAAGGAGGTGCGCATACACCACTGTATGAGAGTAGACTGGGCCAATTTTATTAAGGAGGGTATGTGCTTCGCATCTGATTCAACATCGTATAGAGATATGAGTGCTGTAATATGACAGTTTAAATTTGCAAAACTGTATTTTAAAGATGCAAGAATTATCAAGGATGTGTATATCCACAGCAGTGAATATTTGGAGGCTACTATTGTGAGGCAAAGAAAAGTTTTCTTTGTGCAGTAGAAGACTGATATTCAGATACCTTTATTCCCTTAATTCAAAAATATGTTCATTCTAGCAGTACAATTATATCAGATGAAATAGCGTCCATACCAGGGAATTGGACTATTCCTGGGTATACTTATTTAACCGTCAATCACTCACACAACTTTGATGATCCCTCAACAATGTCCAGTGATCCAGCGTTTTCAATATATCACTGTTCCTGAGTGCGGAGCTAAACAATGTTTCTGTTGCCTCTTTATTTGCAAGCCTTTTGCATCTAACAGTACGACCACTGTGCCAATTTGATTCTCATTTAAAATATTCGTGACTGTATGTACTTCTCGTTATTGTGGTTAGTTGGTTTGATTTGTTTTTGGTGAGTGCAAAATGTCATCACAGTGAAAACATAAAACGTTAACTCTGGTTCAGAAAAATGAGATTATAAAAAAGTTTGAAAAGGTGAGTTAAGTTAACCTTGCAAATGAGTATGATGTTGGCTGTGCTACAACATACAATATAAGAAAGCACTGTGTTAAGATTAAGTCATTTTTTTTTCAAAGACCAGAGTATAAAAAGTGCTAAATACAATGAAATCAGGTAAGTTCCCCCAAGTTGAGGATAGCCTATACAGTTCCTTCATTAATGTAATAGACGAATGCCTATTACAGGAAATATTATTATTCAGATGGTGAAATTCTTCCACACACACATTATAAAAAAGGCAAGTGAAGGTTGGTTGCACAAATTCAAAAGACGTTTTGGAATTTGGCTGTTAACTCTTACTGTTGCCGCAGTTGAACAATACAAAGAAAAGTTTAAAACATTATTGAAGAAATGGACCTAAGTCCTGACCAAGTCTATAATGCGGACGAGAGTGGTTTGATTTGGTGATTTTTAACAAACCACTGTGCTGTGGTTTGTTCACTGTGCTGAAGCTAGTGCTCCGAGACAACAATGGGTAAGGATAGAATCACTTTTATGCCTTGTTCAAATGCCAGTGGTATGCAAAAACTGGGCCTGTTAAAGATTTGTAAAGCAAAAATCCTAGGGCATTTAAAAACATCCTTCCTATCAAATACAAAAACCATGCTGAGCATGGATTACTAAAGACAGTTCTTACAGAATGGTTTTATGAAATACTTGTACCTTCAGTAAAAAAATTTCTCAGGAAATATAGATTCCCGCAAAAAGTCCTGCTAATTTTGAATCCAGGACACCCTGACAAAGATGATTTAAAACCTAAAAATGGTTTTGTCCATGTAATGTTCTTGCCTCAAAATGTATTCCAGTCTAACAGCCCATGGACCAAATTGTTATACAAAAAGCCTATTGTACTAATTTTTGTATAAAGATGAGTATTGTCACTCTTTAAAAATGACCAACATTAAAGATGTTTTTTATCTCGCAAATACATGGGAAATTATGACAAAACCACTGGCTTGTTCACAGGAAAGGTTATGGCATCAACTTCCATTGCTATAAGCATATAAAAGTTCAGACAAAGGTAAAAACTCAGGTCAGGAAGAATCGTTAAATGTGACTAAACAAGCAAATGCTGACTCAGAATAGTTTGAGATACAATTTCCAAAAAACTTGTTGACAAACCAAACACTCTGACACTAGACAATGTTAACAGTTGGCTAGTCAGGATGAAGAAGAAAACAATCAGTTTATGGCAGATCACAAAATTATCCAAGATGTGCACAGCAAAAAGAAGAGGAAGGCAAGGGGGAACTGCTGCTGTTCGCACAGTAAGCCATGCAGTGCAATGGGCAGCTTCTTCATTAAATGGGACGAGGAAAATGGTGTGGCTGCTTGTGATTTTCTCATGCTAAAGAGACTTCAAGAACAAGCATTAAAAATGTTTCCAGCCACGAAACAGAAGAGAATTTGTTTTTTTTTCTCTTCAATAAAACTTTACAAAATATAATGTATTATGCAATATTATTTCAGTAAAGTTTTGAAATATATAATATTCTATGTTCATATTTGAAGTTCAGTTTCTTTTATTGCTGTATTTGCCATTTTGTAATAAAAATACAGTATACAGTAGTTTATGTTATTTAAACACGGTTTTTCGACAACCCTCCAGTAATCCAGCACTACCCTGGTATGTTATGTGCCAGATTAGTGAGAGTCTATTGTACACACAGAAACAATGTGCAGTGTGGCAACTAGTAGGAATTTGACAGATGCCTACAGGTGTGGATTTATGTGGTGGAAGTACTATGAAGAGGAGGACAAGTTTGGAAAAAAACATTTGTGTCAAGTTTTGGCCATCCTCATAATGTAATATTAAATAACATTTTCATATAAATGTACAATGTAATAATAAAATCTAATTGTATGTAAATAATATAACTATTATCAATACATAAAAAAGAAATAAAAGCAAAAAACAATATAAAATTGCACCAGGTCTTAATTTCTTGTGCATAGGGGGCATGCGTACATGCGAGTGTGTAGTAATTTACCATCACTACTTTCCACTGCTATTGGAACGTGGTGAAGGTGTAGTGCTGAGGTGAGGGTGGGGAGTGCATGCACATAACAGACAAAGGTGGTGAATAGTGTAGCCACAAATAGAAAAGATGCAAAAACGTTAAGCAATGTTAAAAAACATTTTATCAACTTCAAATTGTTTTTTTTTTTCAAATCAGTCTTTTGTAAAATAATTTTATTTGTTCAAGAATAGAGTAATTTTACTATAAATAACATGCTAATTAAACAACAAATAATATCTTAAACTTTTTTGTTGTTTTAAATGTACAGGATCATCATAGTTTTTTTAACCTAATTATCCTACAAGTTAATTTTAGCAGATGCAACCATACATTATTGGTGAATGATAAGTAATCAATACCTGATGTAGTAAGTAATGATGTAGTACCTGGTTACTAGTTTCTCAGAATGTTGAAATCTTTTTTACGGCTTGGTGAAGTTTTTTTAATACAGGGACCAGCAGAACCTGACAATTTTCGATGGGACTGTACCTCTCACACAATGCAGTGAGGGAAGTGCTGACTAGTGTATTGGCTTTGTCAAACAACGCCATTTCAGTTAAGATGGAGCAGTGGACCAGGTGACACCGTGCATTTGTGATTTGAATCCTACTTTGAAAATGGCGATTCTGTTATCCAAACCCAACGATTGTTTCATAGAGAGTTCAATATCGATCGTCACGGCCGTGTACCCAGTCGCAACACAATAGTGCTTTGGGTCAGAAATTTTCGAAAGACAAGCTCAGCTCAAAAAAAGAAACCAACAGGTCCTCCGCGTACTGATCGTACCCCGGAAAATGTGGAAGCTTTGCGTCAGTCGGTCATCAGAAGTCCACATCGCTCTGCCTCACAACATGCCGCTGCTTTGGGCATATCATACCGCAGTGCTAGGAGGATGCTGCATTTGGATCTTCATTTCCACCCGTACAAGATTGCGGTAGTCCAAGAGCTAAGTGAACTTGAACTCCAAAAGCGAAGAGAGTGTGCACGTCCATTTTGAATATCCTGAATGATGATGCAATCATCTTTATGTCTGACGAGGCCCATTTCCATCTTTCTGGATGTGTAAACAAACAGAATTTTCGGTACTGGGCGCCAGCTAACCCCCGAGTGCTTCACGAATGACCACTTCATTGCGAGCATGTAACAGTGTGGTGTGGTGTGGCACAGTTCGGTGTGATAGGTCCATATTTTTTCGAAGAAGACGGACACAGTTTCCGTTACTTCAGCTCGTTATGTACAAATGCTGAATAACTTCCTTGCACCCGATTTGGCTAGACGTGGAATTGCAAACATTTGGTTCCAACAAGATGTGCTACTGCGCTCACTGCAAGGATGTCAATGGGCATGGTACAGGAAATGTTTCCCGGACGTGTACTGTAAAGAAATGGTGACCTTTCTTGACCTGCTCGCTCCCCAGTTCTGTCGATGTGTGATTATTTTCTCTGGGGCTACCTTAAATCAAAGGTGTACACTGGAAGACCTCAAACTATTGCTGAACTGAAGAAAGCTATTCACAACGATAGCGGCAATACCAAACGACATGCTCGTGAGGGTGGCGACAAACCTAAAAAAGAGCCTTCGGGAATGTGTACGAAATGGTGGTCATCATTTATCGGACACAATTTTCAAAAGAGAATAGACAAAGAGCCAATAATGTAAGTACTGAAAATGGCAATATTTTTTGTAAATATTGTGATGGTTAAACCTTTCATTACAATAAATTTGATTGCTTATATATGCATTTGAAAATCGTCAGGTTATTCTGCCGGTCCCTGTATTTGAATGTACACACAGTTGACTTCGAATGTGTATATGTAATATCGCAGTTTTTTTTATTTCTTTCATTTCATATTATACCACATGTTATTTACGTATGCTTCCTTTGTTGATGCTCGTGTTCCTGTACTCATGTAATTAAAGTTTTACACTTTTTATTTAAATAAGAATTTACATTTTCAAAGTTTCTACAAAATTTCACATTCAAGCCAACAACAATACGCTTTGTTTATAACATCAAAAATAATCACTGCCTATATTTAGGCCCAGCCTTGCAGTTGAGTCACATACGATCACTCTGGTGTACTAACCTTTATTCAGGTTTTGGTTTTTTGAGTCTGTTTTCTTTAATAAAGTCAGCAAGTAGAGCATCATTTTTTTCATCACGATGTCTCAAGAAAAGCTGTGATCTCTTTTCGTCTATATCACTTAGGAAGTACTCTCTAGGAACAAATTTTGTTAAATAATTACTACATTATCATTCCATACATTTAAAGTCTTCATACCAATTTACTGGAATATACAATGTGAATAAATGTATAACAATTAATTATTTAACTTCAACCAAATCCAATTTCTTTGTACGATATCTCAAAACAGTAGAATGAAATAAGTTTCATACTTGGCAAATAAGTGGGCAACTCAAAAATTATTCAGTGAATGAAAACATACTAGTGTATCAAAAGTGTAATATTGCAAGCATATTCGGTAAGGTAGGGCTTGGCTTATATGAAACAACGCAGATTATACACTACTAATATACTATTACAAAAACCTTACTTTCCTATTTATTGTAGTGGTGTTTTCAAATGAATTCGTCTTACACGTATTGAAAGTTAGGTTATGTAAAGTCGTAATTTTCATTATCAACTGATTTGAGAGACCTTTTGTTTTACCTATTAAGTGTAAGTGGACAAAATACTGACATAATAGACGACTGGTAACACAAAATAAATTTGTGTTAAAGTTTTCAATTTATTTTAAAGAACTACAAAGATTTAAAAGTTCTATTTGTATAGCTGTTAATGTTAAAGGAAAGAACTGCAAACACTTGAACCTTATTTTGTACACGATGGTTTTTAATGTAAATCTTTCATAACCTCAAAGGCTTTGTCATTTACAAGGTCTAAATGTTTCAAAACTGCATAAACTATTAATAATCGTAATATGTACCGAAGTTTACTACGGTTCGCTCAGTATGGAAATAATATTTTGAGACGAAATCAGCGTATGAATTATTACAATATTATTCAAAGAAATGTGTACATTTTATACTAACCTATAATAAAAACCTGTACTCAGCAACACCAAAAAACCTCCAAAAATTACTGGATACCTAAGTAACACAATTTTCGGTTTACCGACCTGCGGTCTCATTTTAATATTTATAAATACGAAACTTTTCTTTGTAGACTGGAGAGCAAAGTTTTTATGGCGTGCGTTTTCTTCAAATGACTTATTCAAATCATATCACCACAATTTGTGCACTACAAATGAGGAATTACTATAACTTAGGTCGATAAATTCCTCGGTTATTAGAGACTTTCAGTAACCTGACCAACCAAAAAATTCAAAAACGGAAACATGAAAATTTAATTTTGAAGGTCTGAATCCATCTTGGTTTAATTCCTCTCCTAATTATGGAGACTTGTTTCTTGAATTTCAAACTACTATTTACAGTGGTAACATAATTAAATCGTGAACTCAGATAGCACGTAAAATTTATGCAATTTTGAAACGATATTCTTAAACATTTAGTACTAATTTAGTACAAGTTTTCTCTACTGAGTCCTTGAAAACAGGTACACTTTTGGTCTCTAGCACTAAGCGCAATTCATAACTTTGTTCCATATTGTATTGTTCAACAGTGTAGTGTCACAGCAGTAGAAAATTAAAAAAAAAATTTATTTACATTGTGAGATGAGAGACATACATACATTACAAAAATACACAAAGAAATGAATATAGCAATGGCGGGAAGTAACAAACTCGAGGCTTTGCGTCTTGTGTAACGTTCTTAACGAATTTGCGCTAAAAATAAAACCCATTCGGGTTCCAAAATTTATCAAAATATGTGTTGAACTAGTTTTAACGTAGTTATTAGTATTTTAGTTTTTTTAAATCGAATGCACAAAGATTTTGAGAGTAAATGACGTGAATCGTGGCACCCGTCAGTCACATTTCAACAGCCGCAGATAACCCTTCGGTTGTTTCAGTAAAATGGGGATGTAAATAGACGCTCTGCAAGAAGCTAACACTTATTAAGGTAGGTTATATTGTATATAATTGTAAACAAAGGAAAAATACGTAGCATATCAGCAGGTTTTTATTGTGGAGCATGTGTGTTAGTGACAGTATGTTAATCATACTTGTATCAAATTACAGACGTAAATGTTTACACCATTTTAGTTGAAAAAATTAATAACTTTGTGAAAAAGTAATTTTGTGAAGTTAAGTTTGGTTTGTAAACCATATCTGAAATGTTTATTAACAATCGTACTTTTATTTCGTTCTTGTTAACTGTTGTGTGGAATTTTAGAAGTTATAATAGTTTCTGGAATTCGCATGTAATCATGTCGTTTGGATATTTAAATGTAACTTTTTATCTCAAAACTGTATGAGGTGTATATTACACTTATGTTTTAAGAAAAGTATATTTTATAAGCAGAACCAACGTTTGCTTAAAAGATGCAAATGATTTAACTGTAATGTAATAATAAAGTATTTTCATTTGTGTAAGCTGTCGCTGTTGTTGAGCAGCTGATTTGTGGTATCGGCAAATAACACCGAATCGATATTGAAATTAATAATTGTTATGAAATTTAATTTAAAACTAACCTAACCTGATAGAAGAATTGCTTGTAAACAATCATATTATGAACAATAGCAGTACTGTTTGTTAGGAAAGAACATTTTAAATTCAGTATGAATTTATGGCGATCAGCTGGACACAGTGAAAAAAGTGATCAAATGAGGAAAAAAAAGTTACCCCAAATTTTGTTATGAAATTAACGGTGCACAAGGGAAGACACAAAAAAAATGGGTTTCAAATTGATTTAGTAAATGTAGGATTTTTAATATGTAAATAATATGTACTTTTTAAAAAAATAATATATCGTTCATATAAATAAATTGAAATTCTACGGTACCACTTTTCCACTGCCGCTTTTTTTGCTCACATTACTGTTACAGATGATAGATTGGAACACTTTAAGACAAACAACTTAAGCTCCAAGTTCATACAAGCGAATTTACAGTAAATGTGCAGATGTATGAAAAATGTATCAATAAACTTATGCTACATTAAGAAATGTTAATTTTTTAAAATCAGTTTCCTTGTTAAGTAGTTAATTTTAGCATTAAAATAACTTAGGCTGTCAGTTTTTCACTTAGCAATCAATAACTGTAATCAGAAATATACTTTAATGACTGGTTTTATAAATGGAAATGTACTGAAAATGAAATTTTTATTTAAACAAAATTCTAAAGCACGTGTTATAAATAAAAGTAGTTAATGTTCAATGTAAACAACTAGCAATTTAATACTTTATCTAAAAATGAAACTTTTACTTGTGAACTTACTGTTTTTTCTTCTCGTCGAACGCGTTCGACGAGAAGAAAAAGCAGTAAGTTCACAAGTAAAAGTTTCATTTTTAGATAAAGTGTTAGTGCTGTGAAAGAAGATGATGAACAATCAAGACAACTATAGCAATTTAAATTGGTAACTAAAGGTACAAGCGGTAATAGTTAAACCATTTGTTGGCTGCCTTTGCAGAAATAAAAAGCTTTGTATATTTCTATTTGCTTTATCAGAATCAGCATTAGAAATTTAGGCGACTAAAATTTCAGTATAATCATAATCTTCATAATCAAATTGCTTTTCAATTTTATAAAAGTTATTCAATGTGGGCTCATAAGTATTATGCTTGCTGATTAATTCCGTAGCAAGTAATTCAGAATTAAGTCAACTATTTTATTAATTCTTATATTTGCTTATCAGTGAAAATGAAGGCAAGGTTTGAGCAATGAAGGTTAAGGCAGTGTTTTGGATTATACAGTGACAGAATAAAGTTTAAGTCCCTACAAAACAATTTACATTATGTGGTGGTATTTTTTTGTGTAGATTAGTGTATTGAATTATACAGTGACAGTATAAAGTTTAAGTCCCTACAAAACAATTTACATTATCTGGTGGTCTTACATTTGTTTTTATATAACTAACTAAAATGTTTACAATAATCTACATTGAAAATGCTAGCTTTTGGTCAAAATAAAATTCTTGAGGCTTAACTGGTTCAAAAAATGTAAATACCGTATTTTTAAAATTTAGGCGTACCTACTAAAGTTGAATATTTTTTAAGAAACAAAAAATTGCAGTTCAAAAATGGCTGGATGCAGAGCTATGATGCTTGGTTTCCGCAAACAGTTTATGTTTCTCGTTCAGATAAATGGCATGAAAAATTTTTTTAAAATTTACTGACATTTTTATGAGGCTTGAGTGTTTTGAAATTATGACAGAAAATCCTAAAAAGTCATTTTGTTTTATGGATAGAAAATTATTCCCCCTCTGTGGTAGCAATATTTTATTTTACATGTCTCTGAAAGTGTGGTAGCACTTTTTCTTCGTTTTCACCTCTAATCAGCTGATTTCAGCGTTATTGTTGCCACTCATTTGAAG
Source organism: Magicicada septendecula (assembly GCA_034769895.1). Taxonomy (NCBI): domain Eukaryota; kingdom Metazoa; phylum Arthropoda; class Insecta; order Hemiptera; family Cicadidae; genus Magicicada; species Magicicada septendecula. The sequence goes on from CM068368.1 coordinate 541,169,271, forward strand.
TTATTGGCTCATGCATTTTGTGTTAAGAGGGAATACTAGGGAAAAATTGGTATCAAATATGATTCGGTGGCAAATAATCGGTTTAATGAAGGCTGGTAAATCACAAAGGTAAATAGGTAATATTCTAGCAGTGTTTAAAATGTGTTCAACAAACTATAGTGTCTAACAGTGTTCCAAACGTGTATCAAGCCCTATAATGAGTTTGGAACAGTCACCACCTGGCCTTGGACTGGCTTTCCAATGAAAACATATCCAAGACAAGACCGTAAGCTGCTTCAACTTTGTAGAAAGAAGAAATGCAAGTTGTAGTGGTCTTTTAAGAGAACTCGTGATGGTATTAATGTAACTGAGTGGACTGTGTGCAACAGATTGAATGAGAAAGGTCTAGGATCCTATTTTGCAATGCCAAACCTTTACTAAATAATAACTATAAAAAGCAACAACGTCAATTTTGCAAAGAACGTTTAGGGTGGCTCAAAGAAGCCTGGGAAAGGGTAGTTTTCTCAGATGATGTCAGAGAGAGGCAGTCTGTACCTTATGGATATGCGTCACAAGTCAAGCTTTAAGAGTGTGGAAAGCTGATCCACTCTATGCCTGACATGACTAAGGCATGTTACAAGGCTATAGAAAGTTCCATTGATTATTAGGTGTGATAATTTAACACAAACAATTTTTATGTAACTTTCTGATTTAGTCAAAATAATGAAACATAAAGGCAATTGTGTTTTTAATGGGTGGTCGTAAACTTTTTTCTGACACTATATTGTTGCTCCAAGTTACATGTATTTAAGTGATATTGGCTCTATTAACATATTGTATTTGTTCTGTCTGTCTCTTTCTCCTCCCCCCCCACAACACATTATTATATAAAAAGTATATTGGAATTAATCATTATTATCTGTTTATACTTGTTTACTCCCTAGGGTTATGAAATTTTTATATAAAGTACGTACAAATTCTAATATTGTAATAATAATATAACAACTGCAAGTGAATTACTCTGTTTACGAGTTCTTGTCTGCTTTAATATTTTGTTAATTTTGAAATAAGTTTATTATTTATTGAATTGTTGTTTATTTAGTTTGACCTTATTTTATTTACTTTAGTTTAATAATAAATAAAAATTATCAAGCAAAAGCAGGTCGTCGCTGAGTTTACGGTTTGAAAATGTCGCCAAAAATAATTGTTCTTAATAATTAAAAATAGATTGTGTGGGTTCTTCACAATCGATTGGTGATCTGACTCAATCTTATAGGTTACCTGTAATTTTCTAGTAATTGCTTGACGTTCCTCACTGTTGCCATTTTCCTCTTCTTGCTTATCGCGTGCAAATCCTGTATCTTAATTTACTTTAAAGAAATAATATGCGTTGTTAATTAACAAATCAATTTATTGGATGATTTTTAAACTCAGGGTAAGTACAACGGTTCGTGAATCGAACGGGATAGTAACCATATCGACTCGTTCACTAAGCTCGACTCGAAAAAATACAATGTTTAAAATGAATTACAATATTATTTTTTATATCAGGTCGTGGATACTTTGAGCTGCTAAGAAAGATCAGAAAATGCCTACAGATAAAATACAATACATCACACTTGGTTAGTTAACATTCTTAATAAATAATACAATTAAAATAATGTTTGAATTCAAGTACAGAGTCTATATCTGAATGTCATACAAAATGCCCGTCGGCCTGGATCTGAGTAACCTCAGAATCTACTTCAATCAATTTCTTTAAATTAAATAATGTATTAATAGTTTTATGTCCACAATGTTATTGAATAAAGTTTGGTTGAATTTCACAAGTGTCTGGATTAACAGTGTTTTTTGGTGAATCTCGTGTTGTGTAAAGGTGTGACTATTTTATTATTAGGCTATTCCAATTTCACCGGATTGCTGATACAACCTTCATATTGGGAACGTATTAGTTTGAGTAACTCATCATCTTGGCGTTCGGTTTTCAATTACTTCTGTTAGTATGGTTTGCCTGTGTAATTCTTTAATGTTTTTTATTAATTTGGTATCGACATCTCTTTATTTTTACTTTTGGTCATTAATTATTCATCAAAATGTGATTCTCTGTTACATGGAGTTCATCTGTACAGCTTGAGTTTTAACAATAGACTAATTCGAAAACTCTGTTGAGTTAGCAATTGTGACCAAGCTTTTTGTGAGCTCTGATTGGTTCTTATTCCCGACCCCTGGTCACGTGGCATTAATTATTCGAAATCTGTAAATTTTAAATCGGTCACCTCAGATTTCTCCTTATTTATTTTTAGATTAAGTTAAATTTGGGTTATACGATGTTGTGTTTGGAAAAATAGAATTATTTTGATACTGAATGTGGTCCATTTCGGCCCAGTACCACTTATTTTAACACATTTATAATTTTAAGTTTTTAGGCTTTTACATTTTTTTTTCTTAACACTTCTGATTGCCGTCTTTGCTGTTTAAATGTCCTAATAGGGTTGTACTTATTACTAACAATAATGTCTGATACTTCTACATTTATATATATATATATATCTCATTACACTTTTAAATACCTATTCTTCATTTTCTTATAATAACAATAATATTGACAGCATGTCAGTTCAATGGCTTGTCTTATGTGTTAATATTACTTTCCCTATTCATCTGGTTATTATAATTACAGGTTTTTACATATAATTTTGTCAATACCTTCCCTGTTTCATTAAGGTCAGGCTTCTAGTTGATTTTATTTGGTTTGATTAAGACTATTTTGGCCTTTTACTGTTTAAGTTCAGCTCTTTTGGCCTATAGGTCTAGCATTTTGCCATTCCTTTACAATGATTTTTTACACAATATGGTGTTTCACCCTGTACCTGATATTGATTTTTCTGAACAGTCTTATACCTATTGTTCTTGACAAGTTAGCATAGCTTTTAACAAATAACTATAACATGATATAATTATGGGTATGCAAGACCCCTTCAAACAATTAATTGCAACATAACAAAATCCTGTGGGTATACATAAAACCTTTAAATAACTAATTCTAACACAATAAATCATGGTTGTACAAAAATCCTTCAAACAATTAACTATAACATAATACATTCTGTGGGTATTCGAAAAACCCCTTTACATAATAATTTAATTATAATGTAATAACTCCTGTGTATATAGAACCCTTTAAACACATATAACTTTTTATTTACTGGTTCTTAATGTATATTGTTTTTTAATGAAGAAAGTAGTGTTAGTGGTTGAAATCACAAGCAGAATGATCACTGTTGCATGCCACTATATAAAAATTATCCTGATTAGCGCTTTCAAGCTTCACAGCTCATTGTCAGATTGGAATTGAAAGAAATTATGTGAAAACAAACCCTTCACCCCATCTCACTCCACCCTACTCACACACAACAAGCTATAATTCAAATGTCCCTTCCCCACCCCCTGAGCCCTTTCCCTCCATCTGGACAGTTACATATTTTTCTAGCAAATTCCTTGTGTTTCAGTGTTGTGTGTGTGTGTGTGTGTGTGTGTGTGTGTGTGCACGCGTGCGTATGTGTGTGTGCGGGTGTGTGTACATTCCTTTTAAACCTACCCTCTCCCTCTTCACACAAGAGTGTCAGTCACACACCCTTATTTTAAAACCTCCAATTAGTACTATGCAATTTAATTCTTAATCTTATCTATCTGTTCTCTTATCATTTACTTCTTAATTATGTTATACAATATTTCTTCATTATCAAATTTAATTTTAGATATTTAAAAACTTTACTTACCTTATTGTTGTCATTTATTACCTCATTTATGGGGTCTTCATTATCCCCTATTCTTGCAGAGATATACATGAATGATTTTGAAAAGCAATTAATAAGTTCCACTAAGTATAAACACAATATAAAATTATGGTCTAGATACGTTGATGATGTATTAGTAATTTGGGAAGGAAGTATAGAAGAAGTGCATGAGTTTATAAATGAGTAAATAATAAGGATAAAAACTTACAATTTAAAGAAGAGTAAGAAAATAAATGACTTAGATTTAAACACAGAAATTAAAGATAATGAGAAACTACAGTTTGGGATATTTAGGAAAGAGTCGTATTCTGATATAATTATACCAAGAGAGTCTTACCACCCTTATAGATATAAAATGGCGGCAGTCAATTCATTTTGTTACAGAGCTCAGAAGTGTTTAAAAGAGAACAAATCAAAAGATAGGGAGTTAAAAACGATAAAGGGAATTGTAAGGAATAATAATTATAACACCAACATAGTGGATAAAGTTATGAAAAGGGTTAACATACAAAAAGCTAAAATAGAACCAGAACAAAAGAATTATGCAGGGTCACTGACATACATAGGTTCACATACTAGAAAAATTATAAAATGTTTTAATAAATACGGAGTAGATATAGGTATTAAAAAATGTGAAACGGTATTTGATAAGATAAGGAATAAAAATATAGAAACAATTCCAGCATTACAGAAAAGCGGAATTTATAAATTAAAATGTAAAGACTGCAACAAAGTGTAACTAGGTGAGACAGGACGAAAATTCGCATGCAGGTTGTCTGACCACAAATGTGGAGAAGGTAATAGAACAACCAATTCGTTATATGCAAGACATTTCATAGAAGACAACCATAAGTTTGTTAATCCTTTGGAAGACTACGAAATTGTAAAAGTAGTAAATAACACAGTTGAAAGGAAGCTGAGGGAGGAGTTAGAAATATTGAAAGAAAGAGAAAAAGGGTTAGACAATTTAATTAATGCTAAAATTAAATTTGATAATGAAGAAATATTGTATAACATAATTAAGAAGTAAATGATAGAGAACAGATAGATAAGATTAAGAATTAAATTGCATAGTGTAACCCCTCTTTATTTTTGGTACTTTATTTTTTTATTTTTTTTTTTAAGAGGGGCCACTAGATATTTAAAACTAGGCATAAGGCCTAGGAGAAGCATAAAATGCGCTGGGTCCAGTGAGATGGGACTTGCAATTAAAACTCGCTGTTAAACAACAATAACAACATTTATTATGTCTGAAATTACATGCAAATTAAAATATCATATACTATCAGAATATCAATAATTCCATAAATTGTTTAAATCCCCCTTCTTGTATAAAGTTGACATAGAACACATAATTGGAGATAATACACCTATTCATACACATATATATGTATATATCTTCCCCTCAATTTAAATTCATCATAATAACTCAACAAAATTTTAGTATCCCAAATATTTTGAATCTCAACAGTATAAAAATATACATACATATATATCTCTCTCACTCAACCACCTAACACATAACAGCCTGTAAAATCACAAATAATTCAAAAATCACAATTACAACGCGCTATCGCATCATCCCCACAAACAGCCCGCGTTTCACTTGTATATTATCCTTTCATCGCCCCATCATATAGAAAAATAAGATGCCTGTAACCCTCTAGTATCTAGTAATTGAGAACAGATATCACCCATTAATAAATCCCACTATAGGTTTTTATAATGTCTGCAACTAGCTTATAGCTTACTCAGAATCTCCAACATAATTTCCCAAGAACGGTAACAATACTATGTCAATTTCAATTGTACATTATAAACTTGAGAGGCACTTCTAATGGTCCATAATAGCAATTATGATTACAATTTAAATTATTGATACCATTTGTCTATTTCTGCAAAAAGTAAAACTGTTTGGTTTCTTATAAAACATAGATCATTCAAAAGGTTGGCCATACGAGTTTAATCAAATTTAAAAGATTTAATAATAATGACAGGCTCGTAATCAAAACATAATTGCAAATTAAGGCTACACACAGCCTACATGAATTTTACCAATTGAACCATTGATGGATCTGAGCAAGGCAGGTTTGACACGTAATGGCCCGAAAATACAATCTACAAAATACAAATATCAGTGAACAGCCTGTATCTGTTCATTAGAAAAAAGAAGCTTCAATTTTATTAAGAAATAAAATTTTTTTAAACAATTCAATTTGACCATAACAGCAACACATGCAACCGTGAATTAAAATGTAAGTACTGCCTGTACAATTTCATTAAAAAGGCAAAATTTTAATTTAATAAACATATACATATATTTTAAGAGATACTGAATTCACCTGGCCGCAGGAGTGCACCAGGACATGCTTGACTTGACAAAGACTGACCTGTTGAAAACCTGCATGATATAGCACCAACAGGTGCCTACCTTTTGATTAGTGGAAATTTATAAAGTAACAACCCGGAAACGGAATAACAAAAAAAAACCCAGCCCTTGTATGCAGAAAAAATAATTAAATGCAAAACCCAGTAATGAAATGAAAATTGAAATCAAACCCGCCGGTTCGGTATATCATGAAAGCCATACCCCTATACTTAATTAAAGAAACGTCTCCCCTATAACTTTTGTACCCATTGTACAGAACAAAAAACACCCCGGGTACCCTCCCACTGGCCAGTTTATAACTATACTTGTTTGAACGGTATTATTATATTAAAGATACATTGAAATTGTCTTGCCGGTACATACACCCAATTAACTGTGTCACTGCATAAAGTTAATCTGATAGTGTTACATACACCTCACATAGTGTTATCTGCAGGTCAGATTTGAATAAATAAATGAGTGAATATCACCTCATAAGATGCGGGCGGTTACATGGTTGTTTGTGGCAGTTACGTCTCCCTCCTCGGTCGCAGAATGAAGTTTTAGCGGTTCATGGCATGATGAAGGTAACAGCACATCATGCTTGGTCAGATCTCCGTCTAAGGCGAGAACCCGGTAGGTCTTAAGCGATTAGCTTGCCATTAAAGATGAGAAGAAACCACAAGAAAGAAAACTCTGCTGACGCGAGGAGGTAGGCAGATTTGTATTCATAACGGTAGCGAGGCAGCGACTGAACCAAACCTGCTCGCTACTGCAAGTCGCCAACAGGTCGCCGATAGGCGGCGCCACAAAGCAGAGAAGAAACTGATAATCGCACTGCCCCGTGCGACATTGTTGAATGCATAAACGAAATTTATTATTATAAAATCGTACTTTTATTTCCTACGAACGCCGGGTTATGCAAACACCGGCACAATAGTACTAATTGGAGGTTTTAAAATAAGGGTGTGTGACTGACCCTCTTGTGTGAAGAGGGAGAGGGGTAGGTTTAAAAGGAATGTACACACACACACACACACACAACACTGAAACACAAGGAATTTGCTAGAAAAATATGTAACTGTCCAGATGGAGGGACAGGGCTCAGGGGGTGGGGAAGGGACATTTGAATTATAGTTTGTTGTGTGTGAGCAGGGTGGAGTGAGATGGGGTGAAGGGTTTGTTTTCACATAATTTCTTTCAATTCCGATCTGACGATGAGCTGTGAAGCTTGAAAGCGCTAATCAGGATAATTTTTATATAGTGGTGTGCAACAGTGATCATTCTGCTTGTTATTTATATTATTGTATTGCATTTTCTACAACTCTATCTACTTTCTGATCTTATCTCTTTTAATTAGTATTATTGTTATTAATTTATATAGTACTTTTTATTTACATTTTACTTGGTCATTAACATTTTTTTAGTTTATTTTCTTTTGTTATTTGTTATTTCTCATTCCTTTGTATTGTCTTGTCAGTAATGTGGTCCTCACTGTGTTGTTGCTTGTTGCATGTCTTTATTTCAGTTAGTTGTTTCATCGTTGGGTTTGTTTATACCTCTCACTTACCATATCTATTGGGTTCATCACGTTATTAAGTTCTATTCTTCTAATTTTCATTATAATTACGATATTACCTTGCTTTAACATTTATTTTGCTCCACCCTTGTTTTGTTTTAGCTTGGAACCAGAATACACTGCTTAATACTCCCTTATTAGTAAGTTTCCTTTCATTTATTATTTATGCTAGTACTTAGTTAACTATGGTTTCTTTATCTGAATAGTTCTTCTATGCATGGTGGTGATATGTATCGCCACGATATGCAGATTGGACAAAATTGTGGATGTAAATTAGTTTTTTTGGAGTGATAATTTTTTTGCATTTGATTAATAATTGTTGACTATACAAAAACTGTTTGAGCCACTTCAGAAGATAATTTTTTTATGCATAAGTTAATTGTAATAAGATAAGGTAGTAATACAATTTGTATGAATAGAAAGTCTTTTCTGGCTAGATAAGTAACAGTGGTGTGTGTGTGTGTGTGTGTGTGTGTGTGTGTGTGTGTGTGTGTGTGTGTGTGTGTGTGTGTGTGTGTGTGTGTGTGTGTGTGTGTGTGTGTGTGTGTGTGTGTGACAAAACTCAGTCTCTGTCATGCAGTTCACCAGTGGTTAATAGTTGTCTGATTTCTCTGGCAGTGGTGGAATGTGAGCTGTACCTTAGCTAGGGGGTTCAGCAGGCCATAGGTTTTGTTGAGAGAAGAAGAGAGATAAAAATTGATACACACAACTTCAGTTTGGTATTATAACATATGAACTCTCGTTTTATGTATGTGATGCTATAGTAGAAGAGAAACGATGAACCATTTTATTCCAAAAACTAGTAACTTTTATCGACTGTTGATTGATTTTTTGAATCCCATATACATCATCCTCACCTAGTTGTCAGCTCGTTATACTTTTCTGTTTCACAAAGGACATGCTAATTATATACAATTGTACAGCGTGTCATATATTTGTAACATGAAAAGCTTGTCTGTAGTTATTCGTTTGAACTGTTAGTTGGTGAGTAATAGTGTTAACATATGTAGTGTGAGATGTCAGCTGATCCCTGCTATAAATTTTGAGTATATTCATATACAAATTTTGGCATGTAAGTTGTTGGTTTAATTGAATTGGGATGAAGTGTAATATAGTTCACTTTAGATATATTCCAATTTGGGAGAAGGGAATCACTTAATATTCATGTTTCAAGATGACGTGCCAACAAACACGAGGGCTACCTATGTACTTAATAGATCCTTGGATAAATTTTCTGTGATGGTCTCAATAGCAGATTAGCTCATAGAATTTCCATTTTATAGACATGCAGATTCTGTGATTCTATACTACTGTATTGATTTAAGAGCTAAATGTTAAATACTGGCAGAAAACAGCTGTATTCAGAATAAAGATGTGTGTGTGTGTGTGTGTGTGTGTGTGTGTGTGTGTGTGTGTGTGTGTGTTTTGTGTTTTATAAAAGTATGCATGCACCATAATAAAATTTTGTTTGTAAGTCCTTCAGTCCCAGAAATTAAAACAATTGAATGATGTTATATTAGCATTGTTAGTGGTAACTTCAATTAATTGTTTAAAACTCTGTATTTCATTGTTCTGTGTTCTATTATTGTTTTCTTTTACAAATATAAAATATTGAAAACAGAAATTTTCAAACCTCTTAAACAGTTTTAACTTAATTAGCATTGCCATTGGAGCCATAGACATATGATCAAAAGGTGTCACAGTGGGAATTTAATTTGTTACCCCCCCCCCCCGAATATGTACAGGCATGTAACTATTTGCCATGCTTTATTTACTTGATCAACATTTTATAAAAACCAACTATTTGTAAGACTTACTTGTTGCTGAACACTGGATAATATATTTTTAAGAGGAAATAGAAGAATTAACAATGGTTTGTTGCACCTATTTATAGAGAAATCAAAACTGATGGAGTTTAATGTTTGTTTAAAGAAAGGCATTGTTGTTTTTCCTATTCTGATGTGTTTACAAAGGAGGAACGTGATAGTAATCCAGCATAAAACTAGGTATGCATGCCTTGGGATACTGACAGTTCAAAAGCTTGTGACAATTAACGACATTCAGATTTGAAAAATATATATTTCTTGTGAAAAATTACTAAAATTCTAAACTTGTATTTTCTGGATCAGGCATGTAGATAGTTACTGAAAAATCTCATTGCATTTTAATTCACAGAGGGCTTTTACGTGAGGTATAAAATGAGAAATCTAACAATATGACAAAGTAAATATAATTATTTCACTACGACTCGGAACACAAAACTTGTGTGTGTGTGTGTGTGTGTGTGTGTGTGTGTGTGTGTGTGTGTGTGTGTGTGTGTGTGTGTGTGTGTGTGTGTGTGTGTGTGTGTGTGTGTGTGTGTGTGTGTGTGTGTGTGTGTGTGTGTGTGTGTGTGTGTGTGTGTGTGTGTGTGAAAACTCAGTCTCTGTCATGCAGTTCACCAGTGGTTAATAGCTGTCTGATTTCTCTGGCAGTGGTGGAATGTGAGCTTTATTTCGTAGTGAAATAATTATATTTAGTTAATTAACGGACACGTTATGGACAACGAAATCGAAGAACATTGCATTAAAGGTATATGATGCATTAAAAAATGATTTAGAATAATTTTATTAAATTATGGTTATAGTTATCCAAAAATCACCGTTAGTTACAGCTGAGACAGTATTTCATGATCTTCCTATAATTCACACAATTTTTTGTGAATGCTACAAAAAAACATGCATCAGGTCTTAGGCATAATGCTTGAAAGGCTGATAATGATGATGAATTATTTAAATTGCATGTAAGATATAATATAAGAGAATATATACAAGTGAGTATAAGGAAGGCTAGTTTTAAGGAAAGTGAAAACAAACGGAAGCTTGTATATTGGTGAACAGTTCATTACCAGCCAGTGGTGATTTTAAGGACAAACTGTAACTAGTAAAATAACTTATCAATATATTATGCTTTGTATGATAATAATTGTTTAGTCACCACAATCTGTCAACTTACATCAATACTAAATATTTCACCAAGGTGATACACTTTTACTAAATGTAAAGGTAACTTAGGTGTTAATGATATTTATTAAATGTACATGTTTGGTAAGTAATTACCATTCATTATAACAAACATTCTAAACATAATTAACCTAGATGTTAGTTGTGTTTAAATAAAAGGTAAGAATATACTGTACATCGGTACCTCAAGTTTTGCTCAGCCAGTAATCATTGTATGCTGTGAAGTCTAATTATGCCTATTAATTAGATGTTACCGGTTAATATATATTATAAAATATATAATATTATAATTGGAGTAATGTAAAGTCTGATTTGTAATGTACATGTCAGAACACCAGTGTTTAATGCCTTTTCCCAAGAAGCATTAATAAAATAATATAGTTTTCCTGAAAATGTCCATTTATCTATATACAGAAAGATCTGGCTGTAGTATCTGTGGTTGAAATATTAACATCAGTAGAATATGGGTTATTACACTCATATACTCAAGTCAGTTTACTTTCTAAACAGTAAATTATGAGTAAGTGATAGTAAAGGTATGGTACTAAAATAATGATAAAATAATGCATTTAAATATTAAAGTGATTATTGAGTATTATAATTACATTTTTTACTGCGTAATGTCTGCTTTCTGTACTATACAAATAATTGTCTTAATAAAAACATAATAATGATGTTAGTTATTATAATTGTTATTATTATTTTGGTGATAAGAGATATTAAGTGAAGCAGTTTAATAAATGACAATATTTGGTAAGCCTGTACTCTTCGTGTGGTAAATATGACAAAATTTATTATTCATTTCAGTCCATTTTTGTAGATACATGGAAATAAATTATATTATCACTAATATGTGATAAGAATAGACTTTTTTTGCTTTATGTTTTATTAATCAGTGTTGTACTTTTGTAATGTTTCATTCAGTGTAGCATAGTATTTGAATGAGTGTATGGTTTAAGTCATCTTATCTTTTTTACTGTTGTCTGTGAAGTAAACACGTAAAGACTAAGTCTGTTGTCATGTTTACTTGGTTAATGGTGAGTCGTGCACATTTTTGAAGGTTTGTGCACATTATATTTGTGTAGCTATACATTTTTGTTGATTTTGTGATGTGAATAATATATATATATTATGGTTTACTTGCAGTGTTATGCTATTGGGAGTTAGTAGTTTTTCCTTAACATAATATTTGTAGCAAACCATTAAAAGTGACTTGTTTTTATGTTTAGTCGTATAAATTATGATTTATTCCAAATTTTAATTCTATTGTAAGTATATGACATGCAGTATAAGACTATTCAAAGAATTAATTTTGTATGTTTGTGCAAGTTTAGTTATTTTGGTAAGACACCAGGATTATAAAGCTGTTTTCGTTTTTTTGTTTCACATTGTCAACTTCTGTCTGCCTTTATTCTCTCTCTCTCTCTCTCTCTCTCTCTCTCTCTCTCTCTCTCTCTCTCTCTCTCTCTCTCTCTCTCTCTCTCTCTCTCTCTCTCTCTCTCTCTCTCTCTCGTGTGCACACACAGTTACAGAGTCTCGCTGATAATTATAATAAGAATAATTAACTAAACATGGTTTCAGCTTGAAGTTTTTTCTGAAATTACATAATTAATAATGAATTAGTCAAAGTGTATTGATTTGGTAATAGTATAATTTAAATAAAACATCTCTATAATAATTTATAAAAAGCTGAGAGAAGAACAAACGTTTTGGTGACCAGGTTTTCTACAAAAAATAACTGCAAAATTTGTTTAAGATTATTGAAATAATAATCATGTTTAGTGTCTCATAAGTCAGATTATTTAAATTTAATCAATGAACAATTGGTTTAGTTGTATATGTACTTTTTATTTTCCTGGCAATTGTTTCACCAGTTATGGCAGTGGTTTAGATTTGAACTGAGGGCATAATGTACTTAGTTTTGGGGGGGGGGGATGGAGGTGTTGTATGACAAAGGGGACAATTGGGAAAACCCAGGTTAGTGAACAAAGGTGTGTCTTCTCTTACAGTTTGGAACAAAACAAAAAGTATCTGTAGAACTAAACCAAGTGGTTATTTATTAAATGTAAATATTATTAAAATGTTCTACCAAGTGCCAAGTGGCCATTTCATCAGTGTAAGTCAGATTATTATGTATTTGTTACGTAATAAATACGTTGATGCCCATATGTTTAAAATCTATATGTGCTTCTATATAATATTTTAAGTAGTAATTATGAGTAAGTTTTAGGATAAAGGAATTTATTAATTTCATAATGAATTCTTTTTATTGTGTGTAAATCTTGACTTCGTAACTGACATTGCCTGTACCAATTAATCTCTTTTAGTTCTATTTAGTCTCTTTCTTAGTTTACCATGTTTAATAGGTGTACAGTAAAGAAGCTTGGTTACAGAACCAAACGTGAAAGAAGTATAAATGTGAATTATGATTACTAAAAACCTATTGTCATCAGTTGCACCATGAACCAATATTGTTAGCCAAGGCTTTCAAGGTTTTTATTGTGTTTTGTCTCAAAAACTGAAGGTGATCTGATTGGTGTTTTCAATGAAACTTATTCAATTATTTTATTCAATTTACAAATGACTAACTTTTTTGAAATGCAGAGTTTATTCAAACAAGGCATTTTGGGCTCTGTTTTTTTTTTCTGGCGACATGCCAATTTCATTTCTTTAATCTTGGTTCTTTTCTTTTTCTCCAATATTCTTTAATCTTTTCACTATGTTCTTCTTCCTGTCTTCAGTCCACTTTGAACCTGCTTTTTTTCTCTCCTACCCTGGACTCCTTCCATTTTTAACACTTTGCCCAAGAAACTTCTCTTTCAATTTTGCTTCCTCTGCATTTATATTATTTGTTTCTAAATCCTGTTGGACTTCTTTAATCCAACTTGATGTTGACTTCTTCCCCCACAGATATTTGAAGATCTGCTTTGTTAACCTATTGTCGTCCATTCTATATAAATGTCCAAAAAATAATAGTCTTCTTTTTCTCATTGTTTCTGTTATATTTTCTATACTCTGATATATTTCATCATTACTTCTTAATTTCCAACCTTCTGATTTTTTTCATGGACCTAATATTTTCCTAATAATTTGTCTTTCCAGTATTTCTAGTTTGTCTAAATTATAATTTAGTGCTAGACATTCACTTGCATGTAGGCATTCTGGCATCACTACTGTACTGTAATGCCTTATTTTCACATTTTTAGATATGCACTTTTTATTATAAATATCTTTAGTTATACCATATGCTCTTTCCATTTTATAGCAGATTTTTCTAAACCATTCTCTTCAATTATTTCCCCTACATACTTAAATTTTCTAACCCTCTCTATTCGACCAATATCTGTTTGCAAGAATTTTGGCGCATTTTTAATGTTCGTGTGAAATTTGTTTTTTCTGCAGAAATTCTTAAGCCTGTTCTACTGGCTATGCCCTCTAAAAAATTAACTTGTGTTACTGCAGATGTCAGATGTTCAGAAAGTATAGCAATGTCATCTGCGAATGCCAAATAGTTTATTTCAATATGTTTGTTCCTTATTCCCAACATGATTAATGATATTTTGCATTCCTTAATTTTTCATTCCAAATTCTCACTACTTGCTCCCGGGCACAGTTGAAAAGAACTGGGGATAAATCATCACCTTGTCTTACACCTGTATTTACTGTATTTTAAACGGTTGCGTATTTCTCCCATGAATCACAGACTGTCTGTTTTCACAGAGTAGATTTGCCAATTTAGATTTAACACCAAATTCTTGGATTATTTATCTATAGTTTCTCTATCAACAGAATCAAAGGCCTTTTTGAAAACAACAAATGTTACTACAATCTCCTTTGAATTCACTAGCCTGTGACGGATTGTTGACTTCAGAGTGAATATTTGTTCTGGACAGGATCTTCCCTTCCTAAAGCCACCCTGATATTCACCCAAATGGCTATCCATATTTTTTTTTATCCTGTTGTAACGGGACAGAATTGGGTGATGGATTTTAATTTAATTGTGAATGCGACACACAGGAGTTACCCATATTGGGCCTCAGTCTTTAACAATAGGCATTCCTGTAGGGAACGCCCATTTGCACGTTTGTCCAGAAAGTCTGTCAACATGCACCATTTCCAGGTGCTCTGGAATGTGCACAAGTGTGCGGATGCTTGCTTGCACATGTGAATCATCACGTACTAGGCTAGCTGGTCAGTTAGAGTGAATGTACTGCATATCGTGGTAACTAATTATTGTGTCACATGATTCCTTTTGGGCCAATGAAAAAGCAAATTGGTGTGCATGAAGAACGCATTGACCATTTTGGACGCCTGGTGTTGAGCGTCTGTCGTCTTACAGACGCGGCTTCGGCCGGTTGAACGCTAAAGGCTCGCGAGCCAAAAAGTTTATTGAACTCTCAAAATGTGTTCTAAAATACAATTTAAAGTGGAATAAAAATGTGAATAACTTACAACTACAAGGGCAGCACTTAATTTTGAAGAATTCGATAGTAACATCAAACTAAAATGCAGTGAACAATGTGGACGAACTAAAATATACGAAGTGCGACACGTGGTTTGCAGAGACGCCGTGAGTTAAGTAACCGATTATCAAGTCACTATATAACAAATTTATAAGAGCTCTAAATTATGGGGTAAAACTTAAATGAATGAAAGTGTGTGTGAGTAAATACTGGGTTGCTTTAATTTAATTAATTAGTAAAAATAAGTAATTGAATTTAATTATATAAGAAAGTAAGAGGTAGACGTTTGTTGTTTTGATCAATTGGGTTGTACCTCAATATTTAATGTCGTTCAGTTGAATGTAGAGACTAGAGAAGGAGAAAGCCTGTTTAATTGATTCATAAAAGAAAAATGATACAAGCGTAATAAATGAGTTGAAATAGTTAACCGTAAATGAGCGTAGTTATTGAAATACATAACCCTAAATCACGTTTACAGATCACAAGTTCGTGTGAAGGACTCTGGCCGACACAAGGTAAGAGAAGTTTTATTATAATTAAAATGTGGTAAAGCGTTTGCACTATTACATTTGGCGCTCAAACTCGGAAAGTTTTTACAAATTCAATTTTGTACAAACCACACTTACTCGTAGGTATAAGCGTGATTTGGAGGTTAAATGGTAATGCGTACCAATTACGCATAAAGAAGTGATGTTAAGTTATAGTTAAGTGGTACTTATATTATACTATATTGAATAATACTGAATACATTTAAGATTGATTTTTTATGTAGAGGAAAATCTCATAAATAAGATAAAAATGGATAATAATGAAAGTAAAGTCAGTATGATTGATGTAACTGTCACGGGGGAGGTAGAAATTCATTCAGACCCTAATGTGGTCAAAGAAAGCGTTTTAAATGAATCAGATGATATAAATGATTCAGGAATGGAGACAACTCCAAGCCTGATAGACGAAAATAATTTGACGCAATCTGTAATAATGAGTGAAGCAAAAGCAGAATCTACTCCTGTAATAAGTAAAGTAAAAGAGTTGTCACTGGACGATATATATAATTTCATGAGAACAATGTCTGATAACCTGAGTAGTAAAATTTTACGTTCAAAATAGTAATTTTAATGCCAAATTTGATGAACAAAAGAATGAAATTAAAGAAGTAAAGAGTAGTTTCGAAGTACAAAATAACAAGTTGGATGAAATAAACAATAAGTTTGATAAAATAAATAGTAATTTTGACAAAGTAAATGTTAAACTAAATGAACGAAAAATCAAATGTGAAAGTAATTTCAGTGAGTTAAAAAACCATATTAATGAAATAAATAAGTATTTGGAAAATACAAATGAGATATTTGAAAGTAACTTTAACAAATTAGAACAAAATATTGAGAGAATAGGAGTGTGGAGAATGAATACAGGTGATTGTAACAAGAACAAAAATAGTGAAGAAATAATTAATAACAAGGTAAGTGGTAATTACAGGAATGAGTCCAATATTGAAGTAAAAAGTGAGAATAACAATGATATAAGTAAAAATGTGGTGCTAGAGAGTAAGGTGGTTAATATTGAGAGTGATAATGAAGATTTTGTTGAAATAGAGTTTAGTAACGAAGTGTTAGCGAGTGCTGAAAAGATTGGGAGAGTGTGTGAACAGAGGTTAGGTGGGCAAAGGGCAGATTTTCCCCAAGTATATGGTGAAACAGAGTTTTCACAAGTTTTATGAGGACAGAGTTTCCTCCAGAAGTTATGTGGAAGACGAGGTGTCTTCAAATAGTCCCCTAATTTTTTGTAAACCTGGAAAAGCCAGGAAGTGGTATAGTAAGTTTGTTGTGCCCTTTGCATGGAGTGAAGTAGGTCGTTGGTGTTGTGACAGGTATTGTGATGAAAGTGATTATGAGAGAGAGAGAATGATAGTGGTATTTAAGTTAAGTAGAAGTTATAAAGAGTTGATAGAGAGGTTAGAATTGGAAAAAATTGATGATATGAAAGACTTACCTTGTTGTGAAGATAGTGCAGAAATAAATGATGATAACGTTGATAATTATATGGGAAGCTTACCTGTGCTTAGATGTGGAGTATTAGTAGTAAACGATTCTGAAATTGAGAGGTTAAAATGCTTAAGGGTGATAGATAATAATACAGACGGTGACAAGACCAAAACTAATGATGTAGACAGGTTATATGATTTAATAATAATGTGGGATAATCCAGTAGATTATTATGTGCGTTTTACGGAACAATTTGAAAGATTGAAGAATTATTATATAAATAATAATAATGTAATAAATGTAAGTAAAGATGATAATTGTTATGTGAAAATAGGACGGACTTACGATGATGGTGGTTAAACAAACAGTGGATGAACATTTAATTATTTTAGTTTATGGTGATGACCTGGCTAACTTATGAAATGAGGTGTGGTAAACAGAAAAATAATGACAAAGAATTGTAAACAAAATTTATAGTGAGATTAATTGTGTTTGTGTGGTAAAATGTATTTTATGTAAACAATGTATGTACGCAGTAGTAATTGATTTTAATAATATTTTATCAAACTAAACAAATAACAAAAGTAATTAGGAAGTTTATAAAACAACTGAATTGTAATTGTTTTGGCAAAAGGTGATTAAATTAACGTAGTGTTAAAAAAAAAAAAAAAACTGATGGAATTAAATGATTTGAGATGAATTAATTGATTAATGAATTTTGTATAGATAAATTTTGATAATGAATTTAAATGATTTTTATAAGATTTGAACTTTATAATAAATAGTAAATGAATAAATGTAAAATGTGTTTAGTTGTGGAGTCATATGATTGTTACAATGTTTCAGAAGGTACATATGGTTTTGTACGTTATATTTGTGGTGATGAATGTTTATATTTTGAGTCTATGACAAGTGATGATGTGTTCATTTGATGGAGTGACTGACCATAATATGTAAGTATGAATTTGATAATGACTTGGAGTAAAGTAAAATGTTTTAATAATGAAATTAAATGCGTTTAAAAGGTTTTAAAGTAAATGATTAAATCAATTTGATGTAGTTATGAATTTTCTAGTGTAATTTTCAGTGGTTAACTTAATGTAAAAAGTTGCAAAAGACGGAGTTTGGGTGATGATTATTTCAATAAGGCATTGAGTCAGGCAAAGTTAACTTTAATGGGTGTTAGACAAAATAAGAATTCTGGAATAAAAATAATACAGAAACGGGTCAGTAGTAGGGACACAGTAGCGATAGTGCATGTATGTAGAGAAAGTGAGAGTAATGTAATTGGAGAGTAAACAGGTGGTGGTGAAATTTTGTAAAGAAGGTGGTGTGGTAAGAAGTCCTCAACACAAGGCGTTGTGGCGGGAGGTGAATAGTTTTAAATGGGGTTTGGCGGAGTTACCTGGGAGAGGCCAGGAACTAATAAGGGAATGAGTATAAGGGAAGGGAACACACATCCTAGGTACAAAGAGGGTATTTGGTAATATGAGGAGAATGATTTAAGTGGAGTTAGAGAATTAGTGGAGATAAATTTTATTGAGAGATTGGTGTCACCCTATGTAAATCAGTTAGTGGTTGTTAGAAGGAAGAAGGGAGGTAAGGTTATATCTAAATGCCCTTTCAATAAATCAAATCATTGTGAATGACTGAGAATCACCTAAACAAATTAATGATGAAAATGCTTAATAGAAGTTCATAATTGAAATGTAATAATAAATGTAACAAGTGAAAGAGTTAATAGAATGTGAAACTAAATTTAAAATTGAAATGTATGTAGAGTTTATTCAGACACAAATGAGATGTTTATTTAAATGGAATGTTTATGTTTTTTATGAATGTTTATGTTGTATTAGATTAGTGGGTAGGAATCTTAAATATGGAAAACATATTTTATTATTAATATATATAATAAATATATATATATTACTTGCGATTCCCCACTTTTGGGCGGCCATGGAGTCACCGAACCCTGACCGTGAATTTGGGTTATTGGCAGCATGTGTGGTTAGCCAGATTGTATCCAAGCCATACTTGTTATTATTTTCAAAATTGGTGAATTTAGAAATCAACCGGGGGGTAGATTTAGGGGAATCACCAAACTATGGAACAGCGGCTATCATCGTAGGGGGTGATAGTGCCGTGTTAAGGGCTTGTAAATAATATTTAGTAGGATTACTGGTGTCCTCGGACATCAGTAATGCCGAATTTTTTATAACGCTGAACCAAGAACGGTATAGGCAGCGTCTATACCCTATATAAACTTCAGGGCTTGTGGATGCAAATGGGCGCTACAGTCCACCATCAGGAAACAATAGTGTATGTGGAAAAGGAGCTGGCCGTTACAAGCTAGGGCCACAGATAACGCATCTGTGCATAAGGCAAACGCTCGATCCGGTTTATCCGGCGGGTGGTTACCTAATTGTAACTGGGTATAAAGGGGGGAATTAATAGAATGATGAAGTAGGGGACGTAGCTGAGAAATCAGCGAGAGGTAACGACCACTGTAACAGCAGTCCAATCAAGTTGACCTACTCTAACTAGAGAGTTGGCAATGGATGAATAGTTGGATAGTTCCTGTTCAGTAACGGTTACTATAGCTATGATTCAATGATTAGTGATGAATTTTCACTTACTAGAACAAACGATTCTAAGTGCTAGGTTCAATATTGTAATGATTGCATGACCAACCAGGACATGCTGGGAGTTAAATTAAATAATGTTGTATATTTATGTTTTTTGTATGTAGTGTGCCTAGGGTAAGGTCATTCACCTGACCATGAGGCATCAGCTGATGACTGGTGTGGACTGTATAATGTTCAGTGTAATCAGTTCATATGTTCTTTGAGTAATTAATTTAATTTAATAATTTGTTTTTATTGATTGTCAGAATATATGTTTCTGGAATTCATTTATTTATTAATAATTGGAAAAAAAATTTTTTAATTTTTCTTTGAAGTAGAGAGTGTATTTTATTTTGATGTTCACTATAGGTTGAGAATGTGTCAGCTGATTCACAATCTTTATATTATGTTATATTTGGCAATCAAGTGTAGTTATATTTAAATTGATGATAGAAATAAGTTGTTTATTTTATTTTGTTTATTATGATTGTTAGCATTTAGTCATGAGGAGTTATAAAGAAAAGTACAATCATTTAAAAGATTTTGGAATTTTGGAAAGTTGCAATTAAAATGATTAACTTAAAGAGATGATGTAAATTATCTTGAAAGGGAATCTTTGATAAAGGACTTAGATTTATTTCACTATTTGAACAAAACTTAAATAATTTAATTTGATTTGAAACAGTAACGTCAAGCAAACAAATAAAAGTTGAGAAATGGGAATGAATTTTGTTTAGAAGCAAATATAAAATATTTATGTGAATTTTATATTAATAATTAGTGTGGAGATAGTGTGTTTAATGTAATAATGAATATGTGTACGCACCCAGTACTTGCTAAAGGGAATCCAGTATGTATGTAAGGGGAGATATGTCGGTTGAGGATCTGGTATGGTATAAGGCTGTTCGGGTATTTTATTTGGAATGTTACAAGGTTAGGTGGTACTGTGGTGAGTACCTGTCCGACTATACGGTGTTGGGATCTCGAACAGAGAAGTCCAGTAATGTTGTGCAGGTGCAGCCATAGTCGCCGAGCTAGGGGGGTAGTTTACCCATGATGTGTTAAGGAATAAAAAGGGGGGTTGTTGGCACCATATCCTCACTGATCCTCTTAGGGTTAGCAATGAGAGTTTTTCTGCTTCGGCAGAAAACCTCTCATTGGGGGGGTATTGTAACGGGACAGAATTGGGTGATGGATTTTAATTTAATTGTGAATGCGACGCAGAGGAGTTACCCATATTGGGCCTCAGTCTTTAACAATAGACATTCCTGTAGGAAACGCCCATTTGCACGTTTGTCCAGAAAGTCAACATGCACTGTTTCCAGGTGCTCTGGAATGTGCACAAGTGCACGGATGCTTGCTCGCACATGTGAATCGTCACGTACTAGGCTAGCTGGTCAGTTAGAGTGAATGTACTGCATATCGTGGTAACTAATTATTGTGTCACGTGATTCCTTTTGGGCCAATGAAAAAGCAAATTGGTGTGCATGAAGAACGCGTTGGCCATTTTGGACGCCTGGTGTTGAGCGTCTGTTGTCTTACAGCCGCGGCTTCGGCCGGTTGAACGCTAAAGGCTCGCGAGCCAAAAAGTTTATTGAACTCTCAAAATGTGTTCTAAAATACAATTTAAAGTGGAATAAAAGTGTGAATAACTTACGACTACAAGGGCAGCACTTAATTTTGAAGAATTCGATAGTAACATCAAACTAAAATACAGTGAACAATGTGGACGAACTAAAATATATGACGTGCGACACGTGGTTTGCAGAGACGCCGTGAGTTAAGTAACCGATTATCAAGTCACTATATAACAAATTTATAAGAGCTCTAAATTATGGGGTAAAACTTAAATGAATGAAAGTGTGTGTGAGTAAATACTGGGTTGCTTTAATTTAATTAATTAGTAAAAATAAGTAATTGAATTTAATTATATAAGAAAGTAAGAGATAGACGTTTGTTGTTTTGATCAATGGGGTTGTACCTCAATATTTAATGTCGTTCAGTTGAATGTAGAGAATAGAGAAGGAGAAAGCCTGTTTAATTGATTCATAAAAGAAAAATGATAAAAGCATAATAAATGAGTTGAAATAGTTAACCGTAAATGAGCGTAGTTATTGAAATACATAACTCTAAATCACGTTCATGGATCAGAAGTTCGTGTGAAGGACTCTGGCCGACACAAGGTAAGAGAAGTTTTATTATAATTAAAATGTGGTAAAGTGTTTGTACTATTACACTGTTCAATACAGTCTTTGAAAATATTTTATACGCTGTCAATATTTTATGTTGTTGTCTTTATTATTTTTGTCTGTAATACAGAGTAAGTCTAATGCCTTAAAGATTTGCATAATTCATTTATTACCACAAAATGTGTTCTATATGTATATAAATTCATGGTATGTGTGTGTGAAGCATTAATAAAAGTTGATCTTTAATGACCACTTTGCTGTTTGGAATTCTTTGGTTTGTTCTTTTTAGTTCTAGCATTAATTGCCACATATATAATAAAGTAGGCACTCTTACCACTTTGTAAAAAAATAGTTGGGTTTCTTTCTTGCACTATCTTAAATTTTTGATGGCTAATTTGGATCTGTTACATAATTTATTATTTATAAGATTACTTATTATTATTAAATAATAGTCATTAATAATAATTATTATTATTTTAATAATATTCACATTTACTCACCTATTCTTGTTCTTCTAATTTATAATAAATAATAGTATTTTATATTTTGAAACAAGAATATATTTTATTGTTTTTTGTTTACAGTGTTTCAACTTGAGTTGTGTTGGGTACATGGTCAGAAATGTATTCATTTATTTTATAATACAGTAAACTCCTGATTATACGCGGAATTTGGTGACGCTTCAACCGCGGATAAGCCAATTCCGCGGATAATCTGCAAAATGGCCGAAAAAGGACACAAATCAAACGAAAATGCATTTGAACAATTTTTATTTACAGTAGGAGGTCTACAAATACAATTATGACTTAATAAACAGTAGTTTTATGTACTTACAAGTTTGTTGGTTTACTTTTTCACAAAAAAATCAGTCAACTGTTTTTGTTATTTCATGATAAAACACCTCTTCTTTATTTTTGATTGAAGTTTTTTTAACAACATTTTGTCACAAAGTGATGCATCGTCTTGTTCTTCCAGATATTGAATGAGCCCATCAATGTGTGCTAAAACTGCATCATGGCTCACTTGCTTCTGCGTCTTATCCTCTTCTTCTTCCTCACTCTCCTCCAAAACCATACCTAAAATGTCCCTAACAGTGCTTTCTCCTATTCCATACTGCAAGATCATTTGCTTTTTCGATGCACCATTTTCAATTTTTGTAATCAATTCTAGTTTCTCTTGAATTGACGAGACCACTTTATTCAGTCATTTTTCAATAGTAGTGTAAACTAAAATCACGTACAACAATTTAAACACACACGCGAACTGCTAGTCAACACATGAACGCAGGTTGACAGAAACGCACAAACTGATGCGTGAGTTATGAGAACTGGAAGTGGCGAGTGAAGGGGTAGGAGGGGAGGCAATAAGGTGCCGGTGACGAGCAGTGCCAATGACCTTGGCTGATTGACTTCCACTCACCCCAACTGATGGTTGTCCCTCTAAAAATAGCTTCTGCATCTGCCGATCGTGACTCATGCATTCTCTCTCAACATGCGTGCTTCCATTTCCCTACATTCTTTGTTTTCATTTACAGTATTCTATGTTTCACTGTAACGTTTAATTGTAGGCCTAATTTTATAACTTATTCTACTGTTGTAGGAAAAAAAAAAGGGAAGACCGCGGATAATCGACAGTTTACTGTACTTGTAACGTTGCATAATAAATTGGCATGGCCAACATGAGACTCGATATTTAATGTTAGGGAACATAATAAATGGGCATGAGAATTAGCACATTGTATTATTATTAATATTATTGTTTTGTCTTTAAACATTGTAATAATTTTAATATTGTTGTGTATTTCACAATTGGCGGTCAACAAAATTTAAAGAGGAGAGAATAGTTGGCTTGATAGTATTAAATAAAAAACCTGTAGAGTCATGGTTTACCAATAATCAGTAGTATAAAACAACAAATTTAAATTTCTTTATAGTACAACGAAATGGCTGCACTGCAGAAGGGATTTTATCTCGAGGCTATGTTGAAGAACTTAAAAGCTGTGAAGAAGTAGAATAGTGAAGAAGTTAAAGCTGAATTAGCAAAAATAAGGATGAATTTAAAGCTGAATTCAAAGATTTTAAAGAGCAAGTGACTACACAACTCGAAGAAACTAATACCAGAATTAAAAGTATTAGAAGCTAGGGTAGAACAATCACTGAATGAACACACTTTAAAGATCAAAAATAAATTTTAAGAACACAAAGCAGAATGGTCGAAAGAATTAAATGATAGTGTGAAACAATTAGCAGAACACTGGAATGAGATGTTTAGAGTATCAAAGAAGTAGCAGGATATGAAAATAAAAGCAGTCAGTGAACAAGTCCATGAAAACATCAATAAGACACAGGAGTTGGAAACCAGAACGACTACATTGGAAACTGCCGTGGTAGAGTCTACTAAAACCATAAATGAATATTCAAGTGAAATAAATACTCTAAAGGAAAATCTACGTGGAGAAGTAGAATTACTAAAAACTGTAATGAAGAGAAGACCAACACAGTGACGGTGTATCCAACACAGATTGATGAAAGGACAGAGTTATTGTTCAAAGGGTTAAAGAAAGATATTCCAATTGAATTCTTACTGAACTATGAATGAGAAATAGAGTTAATAGGTAATGCTATAACTGATAAAGAGAAAATTGACTTTATTAGTAAACATTTCCAATATTCTGCTGCAAAATAGTACACAATTGTTCGAGATAATTAACTACTTACGAACAATTTAAAAACTCATTTGAAGGTCACTATTGGAATATTCACATGCAAAGACAAGTAAGAGACCAATTAGAATATGGTAAATATCAAGGTAAAGGTACGCTCACCCTTGAAGAATACGTCATTCATCTGGTTGAAAGAAGTAAACACTCAAGGTCCACATTTACACAACATGAATTGATACTTAAATTAGCACATCACTTTCACAGAGATGTAAGATTAGCCATATAAACACAAGGCATTAAAACTATTGAAGAATTGTTAATTTTACTCACACAATTGGAACATATATTCCACAATGACTCACACACTAACCGACCCGAACTGCAAGCGAGAAGCGTAAATTTTGTACAGAGAGAAGTACTGTCAAGAGAGAGAAACTAAATATAAAAACACTACTGACCCTTCTAATGCAGGTAAGGATGGATAACAGTAAGCGAAGAAAAGAGACAGATTCAGAGCGGGGAGAGAGAGAGAGAGAGAGAGAAAGTATATAGCATTGTTAATTCAACTGAGTCTTTTAATGCTAGTAAATATGGAGAAAGAGGGAAATCAAATAAGACGTGTGAGAAAACCAAGAGAGAGAGAGAGGGTGGGGGAGAACACCTTACGCGGCACAAAATAAGGGAACAAAGTAGCGGCATAACAACAGTACACTAGAGTACAACAATCATTGTTATGTCTAATACACAGAAACAAATGTAATGCAGGATGTCTATCCGCAAGGAGATTTAAAAACAATTGTAATGTATATAATAAGATGTAATTGTAATTATAGAGTACGTATACGAAGATGTAAATAAAATTTGAACCACATTCAAATTTTATTTTAACCCACCTGGGAAATATATGCAACAATACGTATATTTGCATACTTACCCAGGCCAGTATGTTATTATATACTTACCCAAGCCAGTAAATAATTAGAGTAAAAAAATGACGACGAACAGTTTTAAACAATTTTTGTGGGAAAATGCAGGGCGTTGCCTATCGAAAGTGTATACCTGCCCCGACAGTGTAAATACAACGTTTGTGTGTCTGTGTGTGTGTATGCCAGTGACGACATGCAATATACGACGAGAGGGGAGATATGTACTAATTGTTGGTTGTCATTAAATCAGGTATTGACAGGATTAAAATAAATTAATTAATACGTTTTTTACCTGTTACCAAAGACATATCACAATTCTAAAAACTATTAGATTAAGGACATTTAAACGCATAATGTGATACAAAATTATTGCAGAAAAGTGCAATAATAAAGACATTATGTAAATTAATGTTAATTACTACCATAATTAGCTAGTAATTAACGAGTGAGTTATAAGTAAATGACGAGTGAGAAATTATGAAGACAGTGCAACCACTCATGTAAAGATAAAATTTACATGATCACGAAAATGGACTAAAAAGTGATCCAGTAATAAAAGAGACACCACACTCTATAATATTAACATCGTCCTGTATGTTGTAGTTTATTCTTACTTGAGTTACTACTGTTTCAATCTTTACGCATCTTTTATTTTAAAAAGCCACACATTGCTGTCGCCACTTCTATAATAATCAATCTTCCCCTCTTGTTTCTCTTACTATTGTTTTATAACTTTTACTGGTTGTTGATTTTAACACTCGCGTTCATTAAATATATTCTTCAACTATTTTTTATTTATTTGTTTAATTGTTTAATTCAATTATGATGTTTTTGTTTATTTATATTTGAGTAATTATTTGGTTGTAGATCCGTTGTTGAATGTATACAGTTGCGTAGATCTCTTGACGTTAGTTCACTCTCCTGTTTGTGTGTGTCAGTGTATAGTCTAGATAAAGTTATTTTATATAAATTAAACCTTCACGTACCTGTGATGTTGTACTGGAAGTTCAGTTGGTCACAGGTGGTTAATAAACTGTCAAGCTTTTGATTAAACAGTATATTAATGCTGTGAAAGTTTTTTGTGAGCACTTTTAAATTTTACTTGGGCGCCATATGGGCTTTCGAGAGAAATGTCCCATAAAAAGAATTCTTCTGAATAATTTACTAATTAATTCTGATATTTTATAAATCAATAATTGATTAAATAGTTAAATCAAGATCGGGCATTAATTTTCTGTTTATGTGTTTGCTATAAAAATGCAACTCATTAATTAGTAATGCTGATTAATTATTTGTTGAAATAATTGTTGACAGTTGTTGTTACTTTACAATTCAGTTACTTATTGCTCGTTCTAGAATAAATTAAATGAAATACATTCGGTTTATAACAACAAACGGATTACAGATCATCCGGTTTTTTACTCTTATCTAGCTCAGTTCGTCTGCAATGAATACTCTAGTTTTAATTGATAGATTATTTATAATTATTGTCTATCTCAAGGGTGACTTCTTTTAATTTACAGAATAGAACGCCACAGCCTTACTTTACAATGCTCTTATGATATATTATATTGTTAGGTTAGACACCTTTAGTTATTGAAAACTAGTAAACGAAAAGTTCGATTATTCTGAACCAGTTTAGGTTAGTTATAAGAACGTTAACACATGAAATCTTACGTTGGAATATGTTAATTCCTCTAAATAACTTTAAAACAGTGTTGATTACTTATTGTATTATTGTTTCTTGCGTCAGTACACATGTGTATTATACTATACTGTTAATAGCTAAAATGTGAACAATGTAAGTATTTGCACCGTACTCCCTGGTGATTAATCGCAATGATTAATTATTAACACTTGTAATGATCTGATTCAATGATCGTGGTTACACTTCACTTAATTTCGCGCATGAACGATTTTATTTTCTTCTTGATAGGCTACTGCCTTGGTTATGTATGATACATAACCTCGTTCTTTTACACGCACTTCTTGTAAAAGTTTCACTACTATTGTCGATGCACTGATTGAATTATACTTCTTCCTTCTCGTTGATTATTAAATTTTGGATGATAAGTTGGCCTGGATTTGTTGTTGTTAGTTGAGTGAAATTAGACAAAATGCTTCTCTGTTTACAATTGCAATTGTTTATATACATTTTTGAGAATCCCACTTGGCGCTGTTGGCACGCTTCTAAAGTCGTCCGTGATTGGTCTGAAATTATGTCATGATGACGTAATTCTATTTATAGGCATTACATATTTGTATTCTGAGCGTCACTTTCATTTTTGTTATTATTTCTTCGTATTTATTTGAGATTCACCAAATTTATGATGCTAACGTTTATATCTCAGTTATTACAATTCCAATTCGGGTTCTATTACTATCATTGTAAAGCTTGTTTATTTATCTTTATTTTGACATGGCTTGATGCCAGTTTGGTCATAGTTTTCATTAACATTCTTTTATTTTAAACTAACTAATGCATTGTTTACATTTGTCGTCTGCTAAATGTTGCAAATCCGACTAATACCTTTTTCCTAATATTTGTTTAATTATTCTTAATTTCTAATTTGAACATGAGTAATTGATTAAAAAGAATACCTTATTATATATAAATGCTGCATTCAGCTGAACAATATTAATTATCTATTTACATTTGTTGATTTTTCTAACATAAACTTCCATATTTTAATATTTTTACTTTAACATGTCCTTCTTATCTCTTATTCTTATAACATCACACATGTGGTGGTGCTTTACATTCTTTTTATCATTGCCATGATTTTACTTCATTATGCTTGGTAGGGTTTCTATCTGATTCTTATTTCCATGACTTAAATTGGTCATTCATGGTTTGTTATCATTATTTTACAATGTTTTGTTCCGTGACTATTATTACATTTCTGTACACATTTTATCTACTTATGACGTTACCTAAACACATTCAGTGTTTACATTTATAGTTATTCTTAATTCATGATAATACATATTTGGCTTTCACATTATCTTTTACAGTTTGTGATTATTCCTAGCATGGTTCTCTATATATTTGTTTCTTTTAAATCATTGCTTTGACTTGGATCAGCTAATGTGCTTTTTTTATTTATAATATATGGTACAATAATATTCAAGTCAATTGTTATTTTGCTTATTCTATTTGAGTTTATTTATCAAAGGTTTTTATTTGAGCTCACTTAACAGTTTATGTGGGAATCTTGTCTTGTCATTTCGTCTTTGTCATTCTGTTTATTTATGTTGTAGTATCATTTAGTACAGGTAGTGGATTTACCACTGTTTACTTGAATTCCTTCTCTCCTTTCATTTTTTATTGGTTAATTATTTTTACTGTTACATTCTTCCTGGTTACTCATTTATAGTTCTTTTAGTATTATTCACCCTTCTGGTGTTCATTATTATTATGTAACATTTTGTGATGTTACATATGCTCCCCTTTCAAAATTGATAATTTGAGAAAAACAAGTTCTTTGGTTTGATGAAATTATCATTTTAACTTGATATTATAACTTCAATTATAAAACTACTGTTTTCTTCTTTATCTAACTTAATGGTTTTTTTGGTGTATTGGTCTAGACTATGTTCATCGTTAGTCCTATCTTCAGCTTACAAGTATTGGTCAATTTTTCATTTCTTGGGTATTTGGTTATATTATACATTTGTTCTTATTTTGATAATTTCCCTGTTCTCCTGTAGTAATACATTTCTCCTTCTCATTATACGTATCTCGATTCTTATAACAATTCTCCTTTTCTCTTTCATTTACCTCGAAGTTGTTGATTTAATCCTTGAAATATTATAATTCCCTAACATTTATAGCAGGTTTGGAGTCAGAGGGGCTCTCATTGGCATCCATTCTCCGCCGTTCCTTAACTATACACTCGCAGATCAGAGGAATCTTCATCTCTGTCTGAGACAATAAAAAGTTGTACATAACAACAGTTGCACTATCACAACACATAAGACATAATAGATTATTCATATTTCATTATAAGACATTATATTCATGTATTAGAATACTCAGGGGATTAGAGGTTCCATTACATAAATTCCATTACTGTATCACTTCTGATGCTTTATCAATTCATTTAACATATTTCTCCTCACAGGTCATTGTCACAACTTGACACATTTGTTGTATTATCATAAGCTTTGTTGTTATTCATCAATACTATCTTGGATGTTGGTTTTGTTATCATACATCTTCTTATTTTCACGCTTATTTTCATCATCATATAATTATGTAGTTAATTCTTAAATTCATTGTCACCTTATGTTGTAGTTTTCTATTCTTCTTCATTTTCACCATAATTCATTTTTAACATTGATTATACAATAGTTTGTAATATTTTATGTTGGTTAGTTTCTTTTAATTATTTATTTAAGTAGTTGTTTCATTTATTATCATTATCTCTTTGTTTGTCGTTTATTCATTATTCTTTTCATTTATTATACACTTTATATTAGATGGATTGTTCATGATATTGTCTAGTCTTCGTCTGTTCCCGTAATCATTTTATTTTTACTCGTAGTTGGTCTAATATATTTCATTTAGGTTCACATAATTCTTCTTCTCTGGTTTGCTTCATTTGGTTCTATAATCTATAACATCCATCCTTTTTCTTCAATGGTTGATGGTTACTTGGTTTAACTATGGTCGATTATCCTTGTCGCTCTGTTTCCACGGATTATTTTGGTGTCCAAATTGATCTCTGTACTGGTGATGTATCTACTTATCATACGGCTCTTCCACTTGGCTGCTACTAAATCTTCATTTACTTCACGTTCTTCCATCCTTGTTTGAACTGCTTCCGTCGTTGTTAATTCTTTTTTCACTCTCTGATGTGGCAATCTTTCTGTCATCCATGGTCGATGGTTCTCCTTCATTCTTTTATGGATTTCATCTACTCTTTGGCAGAATTTTTTCCCGTGTATTTTGTTGTCTTCTATGAACAATTCCATGGTCTTCTTTACTGGTTCCCTTTATCTTTTCTCTTAATCGTTGGAATTGTTCCCTCATGATCTTCATTAGTATTCCGTGCTCCTCGGTAAGTTTTGGTTTTTTCGCCCTTGCCGATTCTTCCGGGAAGTCACTTGATGTTCGTTTAGCATTTCGAAATTGACTCACTCCTCATGGTTCAGTAATTGGTATATTGTGCCCCTTAATTAATCCATTTTTGATCATCTCCAATCCTTCTTGTGTACTTATCATCTCCTTGTGATGCAGTTTTTCTATTTTCTTTATTTTATAAATTACTCGGTTTTTTATACCTTTAGTGCTACTTTCTATGTGTTTATTCTTGTCATGGTTTTCGTTATGTTTATTTTCAAATAACAATGTACTTGTGCTTTCTTCGTCTTTTGTTTGTTGACCATTATTTTCAGAATCCCTCTTTAGCATTGTATCCCACTGTTTGTATCCACTGTCCATCGTTTTCTTGAGTAGAGTTAATTTTTCTTGATTTCCTTGGTCTGCTTCCTTCATCATTTGGGGAAATTGTTCCTTCATAAACTTTATCATTGACTCCAGGAATTTTTCATTTTCTGTTTGTGCGTTCTGTCAGGTGGGTTTACTATGGTATTACCTCCTGTAACCTCCGCTTCAGGTGCTCTCGTATTATTGGTTTCTTTTAATTGTTTATTTAATGGTTCTGTGTTTTTATCGATATTTTCTATGATTGTTTTTTTCATAGAGTCCAGTTTAACTTCAGTATTCTCTTCGAGTTTGTTAATTCTTCCATCTGTCTCTCCTTTGATTTGCGTCAGTCAGTTCTTGGTGGTACTGCTCACACTTCTCTTGGACTTCTGCTATTTCTCTTCTGACTCCAGTTATCTCCCCGTCTATTCTGGTATTGATTTTCTTGTTGTTCTCGTCTATTTGCTTACTGACGTTGTCTATTTTATCCTCCATCTTCTTGTTGTTCTCAGTCATTTGTTGGCATAATTTTTGATTGTCTTCCTTCAGATCTGCTTTTAAAGTTTCCATGTTTTTATTAATGTTGTCTATTTTCTTACCCAGTTCTTCCGTTAAATTTTCTTTTAGTGACTCATTGTTTTTATTTAAAGTTTCTTCCATCTTTTTCTGGTTATTTTCTATCAGGGTCCTCAACATTTCCGTGAGATTAGCGTCTCCTGTTTGTGTGGGTTTCGCCGGTTGATTTTCTTCTGGTTGGTTTTCTTTGGTAACATTTGCTGTAACTTCCATTTCAGTTGTATTGTTCTTCCTGTACCTCCATGTTTATTTCGGTGTCTGTTCCTCCTTGTTTGGCCTGGAATCTGGTATCGTATGTGTGAGTGTGAGGCATGGTCGTTCTACTGTAATTGCCGGGCTAAATGAGGATAATTTAATTAAAATATAATATTCTGTCTATTTTTAAAGCCAGGTTGGTCGCCAATTCTATAATATTAACATCGTCCTGTATGTTGTAGTTTATTCTTACTTGAGTTACTACTGTTTCAATCTTTACGCATCTTTTTTTTTAAAAAGCCACACGTTGCTGTTGCCACTTTTATAATAATCAATCTTCCCCTCTTGTTTCTCTTACTATTGTTTTATAACTTTTACTGGTTGTTGATTTTAACACTCGCGTTCATTAAATATATTCTTCAACTATTTTTTATTTATTTGTTTAATTCAATTATGATGTTTGTGTTTATTTATATTTGAGTAATTATTTGGTTGTAGATCCGTTGTTGAATGTATACAGTTGCGTAGATCTCGTGACGTTAGTTCACTCTCCTGTTTGTGTGTGTCAGTGTATAGTCTAGATAAAGTTATTTTATATAAATTAAACCTTCACGTACCTGTGATGTTGTACTGGAAGTTCAGTTGGTCACAGGTGGTTAATAAACTGTCAAGCTTTTGATTAAACAGTATATTAATGCTGTGAAAGTTTTTTGTGAGCACTTTTAAATTTTACTTGGGCGCCATATGGGCTTTCGAGAGAAATGTCCCATAAAAAGAATTCTTCTGAATAATTTACTAATTAATTCTGATATTTTATAAATCAATAATTGATTAAATAGTTAAATCAAGATCGGGCATTAATTTTCTGTTTATTTGTTTACTATAAAAATGCAACTCATTAATTAGTAATGCTGATTAATTATTTGTTGAAATAATTGTTGACAGTTG
Organism: Magicicada septendecula; assembly: GCA_034769895.1. Lineage (NCBI taxonomy): Eukaryota > Metazoa > Arthropoda > Insecta > Hemiptera > Cicadidae > Magicicada > Magicicada septendecula. The sequence continues at coordinate 541,201,995 of CM068368.1, forward strand.
TTACTTTACAATTCAGTTACTTATTGCTCGTTCTAGAATAAATTAAATGAAATACATTCGGTTTATAACAACAAACGAATTACAGATCATCCGGTTTTTTACTCTTATCTAGCTCAGTTCGTCTGCAATGAATACTCTAGTTTTAATTGATAGATTATTTATAATTATTGTCTATCTCAAGGGTGACTTCTTTTAATTTACAGAATAGAACGCCACAGCCTTACTTTACAATGCTCTTATGATATATTATATTGTTAGGTTAGACATCTTTAGTTATTGAAAACTAGTAAACGAAAAGTTCGATTATTCTGAACCAGTTTAGGTTAGTTATAAGAACGTTAACACATGAAATCTTACGTTGGAATATGTTAATTCCTCTAAATAACTTTAAAACAGTGTTGATTACTTATTGTATTATTGTTTCTTGCGTCAGTACACATGTGTATTATACTATACTGTTAATAGCTAAAATGTGAACAATGTAAGTATTTGCACCGTACTCCCTGGTGATTAATCGCAATGATTAATTATTAACACTTGTAATGATCTGATTCAATGATCGTGGTTACACTTCACTTAATTTCGCACATGAACGATTTTATTTTCTTCTTGATAGGCTACTGCCTTGGTTATGTATGATACATAACCTCGTTCTTTTACACGCACTTCTTGTAAAAGTTTCACTACTATTGTCGAAGCTCTGATTGAATTATACTTCTTCCTTCTCGTTGATTATTAAATTTTGGATGATAAGTTGGCCTGGATTTGTTGTTGTTAGTTGAGTGAAATTAGACAAAATGCTTCTCTGTTTACAATTGCAATTGTTTATATACATTTTTTAGAATCCCACTTGGCGCTGTTGGCACGCTTCTAAAGTCTTCCGTGATTGGTCTGAAATTATGTCATGATGACGTAATTCTATTTATAGGCATTACGCATTTGTATTCTGAGCGTCACTTTCGTTTTTGTTATTATTTCTTCGTATTTATTCGAGATTCACCAAATTTATGATGCTAACGTTTATATCTCAGTTATTACAATTCCAATTCGGGTTCTATTACTATCATTGTAAAGCTTGTTTATTTATCTTTATTTTGACATGGCTTGATGCCAGTTTGGTCATAGTTTTCATTAACATTCTTTTATTTTAAACTAACTAATGCATTGTTTACATTTGTCGTCTGCTAAATGTTGCAAATCCGACTAATAACTTTTTCCTAATATTTGTTTAATTATTCTTAATTTCTAATTTGAACATGATTAATTGATTAAAAAGAATACCTTATTATATATAAATGCTGCATTCAGCTGAACAATATTAATTATCTATTTACATTTGTTGATTTTTCTAACATAAACTTCCATATTTTAATATTTTTACTTTAACATGTCCTTCTTATCTCTTATTCTTATAACATCACACATGTGGTGGTGCTTTACATTCTTTTTATCATTGCCATGATTTTACTTCATTATGCTTGGTAGGGTTTCTATCTGATTCTTATTTCCATGACTTAAATTGGTCATTCATGGTTTGTTATCATTATTTTACAATGTTTTGTTCCGTGACTATTACTGTATTACATTTCTGTACAAATTTTATCTACTTACGACGTTACCTAAACACATTCAGTGTTTACATTTATAGTTATTCTTAATTCATGATAATACATATTTGGCTTTCACATTATCTTTTACAGTTTGTGATTATTCCTAGCATGGTTCTCTATATATTTGTTTCTTTTAAATCATTGCTTTGACTTGGATCAGCTAATGTGCTGTTTTTATTTATAATATATGGCAGTGTTCCGCAACCTTTTTTTTACTCACGGCACACCCCAGACGGGCCTAGACTCAAATTCGGCACACCAAATTGTCTGTTCCCTCAAAATCATATGAATCTTAATATAATTACGAAATATTACGTCGTTATGTAATCAATTTTTATTATTATTATTATCATGATCATCATCATTATTATTATTATTATAAAACAAGAATAGACTCATGCATTTATTAACAATTTATTAACTTTAATTCACTGTAGAAAATACGAATTTTAAAGTAAATAACTCTACTCATACCTTCAATGTGATACTTGAGCCTGCTTAGCTGCACACAGACGGCTGATTCGTGGCGGAATCGTTGACAAAGCAAGGCTGATTTCTTCATCGATGGATTTGAGTCTCTCTCTCTTTGATGTTTTAATTTCAGTCAACGTCGAGAAGCCCAGTTCACACAAATATGTAGTTGAAAATGGTAGTAACATATTAACTGCCATCTCGGAGATAGCCGGGTATTCACTGCTTATTGACAACCAAAATGTTTCCAAAGGCACTTCGAAAAAATTTTAATTTCAATGTTCTGTCTGCTTTCAAATCTGCCAGTTCGGAAGATAAGGCTTCAAATAAGCCTTAATTATTCGGAAGATGTTTCGAATCCATAATGAATGGATCACGAACCCAGAATTCACGAAGTCAAAATCTTCAACACTCTCTCCAAAATATTTTTTGAAATTCTGCTGCAAGAGTACTAAATGTTCTTAATTAAGTCCATCAACACCTTATTATCGTCAGCAAGGGGCCATACAGTTGGGAACATCTCACATGATCCATTTTCAATTGTCTGTATCCACAAATTTAACTTATTAATAAATCCTTGAATCTTATCCATACTAGTCAGAATATTTTCGTTTCTACCTTGCATTTTTCTGTTTAGTTCATTCAAGTGTACGAAAATATCGGAAAGATATGCCAACTTAGATACCCATTCATCATCTGCAAATAAATCTGCATACTCATGCCCCTCAATAGTCAAAAATGCAAGTACCTCCTCTTTAAGTTCAAACATTCGCGTTAACACTTTACCTTGAGATAACTATCGTACTTCTGTATGTAGCAGAAGTGTAGTGTGCTCTGATCCCATTTCTTGACACAAAACGTTAAAAAGCCGCATATTTAGGGGCCGCGATTTGATGAAGTTCACGACTTTTACTACTTCGTCCATCACGATTTTCAGAGGAGATGGCAAAGACTTAGCAACAATGGCTTCGCAGTGAATGAGACAATGGTCAGTTCGTAAGTTAGGATTTACTTCGCGTACTTTACCCACGAATCCTTTCACTCGGCCTGTCATAGAAGCGGCCGAGTGAAAGTCTGTACAAACACTAACGCAATCCTCCCATGTTAATTCATTACGGACCACATATTCATTAGTCGTACGAAATATTTCTTCACCGGTTGCTCGGCGGCTGATTGTGTCAGCAGAGAGAGGAATTTTTGAAATTTCAGTACCAGCTTCTAAACCCAGGACTATTTTTACTATTTCTTTACACGCGGGCATTAACAACGTTTCTGCTATTGTGTGTGGTTTTTTGGCCTTTACGATAAGTTCGGCTACCTTATAGCTAGCTTCCTGTACTTTTTGCAAAACATGTACCGACGTAGTCATGAGCGTCACTTGTTTTTTATTTTGTTCCAACAACCGACGAAAATAATTCACATCTTTACTTAACAGAGAGGAATGTTTTGTTGACAAATGTCGTTTCAATTTACTGGGAACCATAGCAGCATTACTGAGTTTTTCACCACACAGAACACACTCGGGGATTGGGCATGTTTTGTCACCACACCAAAAAACCCCGTAAGATAAATAATTATCACTATATTGCCGGTGAACTACTTTCTGTTTCTTTTTTTCGGGCTCGATGGTTTCACTACTTGCACTCGAGGACGGACCACTCCGTACAAGGAATTTATCCATATCGAAAAAAAATAGTGTAATAACACTGTAATAGAAAATAGTAAGACTGGTGTAGCAATTACAATATTCGCACTACTGCAGAGCACAGCTGTGATAGAACTGAACTGAAATACTGTAATTGTTGTCTGACAATGTGTGGGTCCTTCGGCGAAGGAAAAGAGCAATAAAGTTTAAGAAGCGCCGACAAACAGGCACAAATATCAAAACAAGGCAATAAAATAATAAAAGAGAGGGAAATTTTTGCTAATCCCCGCAATTTTAGTTAAAAGCACGTACAGCCAGCTGTACACAAAAGATGCGGTGTTACAAAGAACTCTCTTGAATAGAGTTTTGAACGTAAACTCTATTGTATGATTGGTGCGGGCCGCTAAAAGGCTTGCTACGTCTTACGCTGCTTTCTTTGCGGTGAACAGAAAGCTTGCCGCCTGTAACCCATCAAACTGGCCCAATATTTCAGGCGAGAATACAAATAACTTAAGATAAGCAAACTATAACAACAATATTGAGTAAATAAATTACATTTAATTTCTATGAAAATATAACAGTTATCAGCATGTATTAAAGAATAAACAAGCACCTTCTTACTTAAAATCGACAATTAATTTATTACAATAATGGGTAAAAGTTCGCGTCACACCTTTCACCTTGTGACGGCACACTATTGTGCCGCGGTACACCGGTTGCGAAACACTGATATATGGTACAATAATATTCAAGTCAATTGTTATTTTACTTATTCTATTTGAGTTTATTTATCAAAGGTTTTTATTTGAGCTCACTTAACAGTTTATGTGGGAAACTTGTCTTGTCATTTCGTCTTTGTCATTCTGTTTATATATGTTGTAGTGTCATTTAGTACAGGTAGTGGATTTACCACTGTTTACTTGAATTCCTTCTCTCCTTTCATTTTTTATTGGTTAATTATTTTTACTGTTACATTCTTCCTGGTTACTCATTTGTAGTTCTTTTAGTATTATTCACCCTTCTGGTGTTCATTATTATTATGGAACATTTTGTGATGTTACAACTCAAATCAACACAATTTAACATGTCAAAAACTATCTGACATGTCAGTTTGCCATCTACTGTAAATACCTCCGGCAATTTTGTGCAAAGTCAGACTCAAGATATCTTTACACGCCGTCACTATGTAAGTCTGCCGAGTGACATGAATTCATCATACGTTTTCATCATCAACATCACCATCATCTGCAATACACCACGGTTGATGGAGGAGCACTGGACCATCATCCACAACAAGCCATAGAGTACCAAGAACACATCAGCATCATCATCGTCATTGTCATCATTCAGGACGCACACACATGTACACACGCAACAGTAACTTTGACAGTATGCAGGTGACAAATGAACAATTATATTTTGTGCAAAGAACTCATAAAGAACATCATATGAGATAGTAAAGACTTAAATGAAAATTTTATAGTAAAAGACGTAATGGTAAAAATTGTGGTTGTTACAATAATAATTTTCTTCAGTTCAATTTTACAAATTGGGTGTGTCATTAGAAATAATAAATATTCTTAAAGTATATAATGTTTTTTTATTAAAATATTAATAGCAACAATTTAATTTTATTTTAGTAAAGTTAATATTATTTTATAAATGAGTTATTTTAAAAATGAGTCACAGTCAGACACCCATGCAATATAAAGTAATTGTATAATTTGTTCATCATATGTGTTTAGACATTTAAGATTATATGTTATTAATGTGTGCTAAATAGCAAAGGCATGTTATGTTGTACGGAGTGTAAACTTATAAAAGATAATATTTTGAATTTTATAATTTCAATTATTAATAATCAAGTAATTTCTTTGCAATATTTAATAAAATGTTGAATGATTCTTTTAATATGTTTTAATTAATTATTTCATGTCATCAACATCTCACTCCTCTAATTAAAAAAAAATATGTTTATTGTGCAACCACATATACTTAACGCAACGAACACACAAATCCTATGACTTGACTGGTGTGTAACACTTTATAGTTGCGTTGGGTATATGGTCAGAAATGTATTCTTTATTTTATAATAGTTGTAACATTGCAATATGTAGTGACAAAAATACATACACTTGCAGAACTAATGTGTGTGTGCGCGCACGCGCGCGCGCGTGTGTGTGTGTAATTCAGACTGACATAATTGATGGAGACAAAGATAGTTGGAGTTGGAGACATTGATATGCCATGATAGTTGGAGTGAATATTGTGTATGCGCCTGCCAGATTTATTATAGATCTGTATCCAATAAAGAATTTCTTAATTATTGTTTGTAATGAATAGTTTCTTTGTTCAAAAATTTTTTTTAATTACTCAGTGGAAAGAGTACACACCACATATTTACAAGGGTGTGGTCTCTAATGTGATGTATCTGAGTGTGTATTTGTGATGTGTGCATGTGCTATGCAAGTAACTGTAATTGGTTAGAAACAATTAATTCGGAATATTAATTTATATAATGAATTAATTATTGTGTTGTTCACGCACTTTTGTTCGTAATCATTATCTTGTGAGTATTTTCCTATTTTTCATATAGTTATGTTACATACAGTTTCAGTACTGTATCACAGTGTTGAGTAGTTAAATTGTGAAGTTAACTATATTGATTGGACTAAATCATAGTGTTTGTGCAATAGCAAGGAATGTATTTTTTTACTTTTCGTTATTCAGAAATTTAGCTTGGAAAAAGGCATTTTGGACATTTAAAGAATTAAGAAAATTCATTGAACATCAGTATTCTGCAAGCGATTTTTAAGCAGATATATAAAAGTACAGTTATTTATTAATGAAATACATTTTTAAGGAAAAATAATTGTGCATGTAATCTTTTTTATAAAAATATTATTTTCATGTGCCATGTGGAGTATATGATAATGAATAATCATATTACACACACATACATAAATCATATTATGTTTTAGTGCACACGTATCACACTGCAGTATGATATACTTTTCATGTATTTTAAGCCATAAAACATTTTGTAATAATTGTAAATAAAGTTTACTTACCATAATTGGTATATGTAGGTACATAGAAAGTCAATTTTGCTAAGTAGGAATTGTAGATTTTGCCATTAATTAGTACCTTTAGTCAGGTTATAGATTCTGTAAGTTTAGTCAAATTTGTTCAGATGTAGAAGGTTAAGTATTTTGAAAGTCATTGGTGGGAATTGATGTGCGGTAATTATGCGCAAATATTTTAATTTTATCAATATAAATTTTGTGTAATGTGAATCATTTTTTGTAAGTTGCATATTTTACAGCTTCCCTGTTTCAGAAAGTTCAAGAAAGTTTCTTCTGATCTTGTTTATGTTTAATAAGTTTATTCATTTAATGGAAATTTAATATTATTTAGCATTTTATGTAAGTTTTTTACCATTTTACGTGTATTATATTTATAATTGAGTTTGATTATATTATAATTTAATTTTTTGTACTAGAAACAGTAATAGTTGTTATGTATCTGTTTATAGGAAGTACAGACAAAATTTTGTTGTTCCCTGGTAATATCAAACATTAGTTGAAGTAGTAACTTGAACATGGTTTTTACTTATTTTATTTACATTTATATATTTATATTTGATATTTATACTTATTTTAAATATTTTTTATTTTTAAATGGTTGTTCATAGTTATTTTGCTAACGAACAGTTTTGGTAATTTTCTGGTTCACTTTGTAAACACGCATTGAGTTTTTTTCTTTTTTTCATTAGAAATGATTCTTTGAATATTTTAATATTAACCACCAGCGATATTCATAAAAACACATGTTTATTAAAATGTTGCTGTGGTTTATTACTGTACTTTGTTTCTGAAATTATAACTGACTTACATTGTCAAAGGTGAACTGAATGTTTGTGTAGTATTCTAGTATGTTTTGTATTGTTCTGTTGTCTTATACTAATCAGTTTTTCCTCTGAATACATGTTAACATGCATACACATTATAATATTAAATGTTTTATTGTATATTATTGGTGCTTAAGCCTTAAATTTTAAATAAATTATGTTTGAGGTTACTCGATGTGTACATTTATTAACAAATTGTTTTTATTTATGAATTTTCAAATTTTAGTAAAATAGGTGCTTAGCCTTTCAATACACAATTGGTAAGCTGTTAAATCGGGAACATTTTAAATGACCATGTAGGAATTTTTATAAATAGATGTTACAGGTATCTATCTTGTAGTCATTGTTTGATTCTATTAGTATCATTATAGTAATAAACCTATCTTGTTTTAGTTCTATACTACCAATAATACTATTCAGCAGTGTGAGTTACATGTATTTGTATTTGTAGGCATTTGGGATTCTTTTTACTCCTGTGAATGGTAATATATATATCTCTCTCTCTCTCTCTCTCTCTCTCTCTCTCTCTCTCTCTCTCTCTCTCTCTCTCTCTCTTGTCCCTTCTCTTTCCCCTTCATGTTATGAATTATGCTGTTTGTAGAAAGAATAAAGCAAGAAAAAATACAGTCCATAACTTATAAGTAAACTTACATTCAAGTTGATTATTCATATAACAAATCAAACCACATGTGCAGATATATAAATGGCAAAGTTGAAACATAGTAAACAGGATAAGCAAGAAACAATACAGTTGATATAAAGTGTAGTGAAGAGCAAACAGGATTAATTGTGGAGTGCCTACACTTATAGTATTGAAAGGTTGTATGTTATATGAATGGTGTGTGTCATTTATGCTTGGCACTGTGGGTGTGTATGTACACACACACACACACACCACACCAGTATGATAGGAGCCAAGCATGATAGGAGAAGTGGGGATGAGAGAGAGAGAGAGAGAGAGTGTGTGTGTGTGTGTGTGTAGAGGAGACTCAGGTGATTGCACGCAGTGTTTTTTTTTTTTTTTTAATGATTAGTACAGACTTTTTGTTTATATGTTAAGTTACATTTATAGACAGCTCGTCTGTTTCAGTGAAAGGTGTTAACTAGTTTGAACTGGTTTATGTTTTTAAGAAACCAGTTTTGCTTTGAACAATAATACCACATGGTTCATACAATCTTAACCTATCAGCTTTACATTACTGAAAACAGATAGCAGTTTTTTAGTACTCAGTGATTAGTCTTGTTTTATTGGTCTGTGTTTATATCATTATGAGTAAGTGTTTATTGTGTCATGGTTTCATTTTATGTTTCGGTAATGTTTTTCTGTTGGAATGAAAATTTGTAGATATATATTTTTTGTTTGTTTTGATTTTTAGGCTACATGTTTTTGTTTTATCATTTTTAGGGCCTTCAGTTGACAGGAGCAGTGTGACGGGCACAGTGTGCTATTCAGTTTTGATTCCAAGACATGCACAGAGTGTACTTGTGAAATGTTTATTGCTTTCTACCAGTGATAAAACCTAACCAAAATATTATTCATTATAATATAATAGGTAATTAAAATCTATTATTTTGAGTGCAGTGAGGTAGTTATATTAATGTATTCAAGGTGTACTATTTCATTTTAAATCAAATCATATGATTAAAAATTAGTATACATTTGTGAGAGTTTAGTTAATATAGTAGTGCAAATTAATCAAACTGATTATTAATTTTGAACAATTTGTTTCAATTAATAGTGGATCAATAAATAAGTAGATTTGATATAAATAAAGTCTTACGACAAAGGTAAGGATTTTATCATTAATAGTAACACTGAGTAAAATGTGATAATAATTAAATAAAATTTCTTGAATTATTAATATTAGTACCGTAGTGAATTTATTTTAAAATAAAAATACAAGACATCAACATTCAGAATGTAATTAAACTGTATTTAAATAATGTGTTAATAATTTAGTTTAAAAAATTAATAATAATAAATGCATGAACTTTAACAATAAATTTTGAATAATTGACATATTTGGTGATTGATAAATCAGATTATATTTTTAAATGAACAATGATATTATCGCAGCATGTGTATTAAATTCTATAGTATGTTCCCTGTTTTAATTAAGATAACCTTAAACATACTTAGATGTGTAAAAGTATACGTCTTTAGTAATTGAAATAAATTGTCATTAACTGAAATTAAAGTTAACAGCAAACCTTGCTTCTATTATTAGGAAAATTTAACGTATTAAAGCAGTGTGCAAATTGTCATTCCTGAGTGTACGCCTTGTGTAATACACATAGTAGTTTTTTGTGTGTTTGGTTAAGGTCTGTGGATAGAACCAAGGTTTGTAGATATAGAGGTCGCATATAATATGTCACAACCGATTTATAGTTTCAAGTGTCTCCAAATAATTTTTTTTTAGGATTTTTTTTGTTGAATTTTCTTGAACTAGTCAGATAGGCCCTACATGTATATTATGTGGTTGTTAGTAATATATAGCGTAATTTTAATTTGGTAAAACTATTTTCTTATCATGTTTATCTAAATTTTCATAGTTAATACAGAAAAATCTTCACATTAAAGATAAAAATAATTGCATACACTATTGTACTTATTAGACTAATTAGTGAGATTTAAAATTTGTAATTTTAGTAAAATGTAATGTTTCCATTACTGTTTTTTTTTTTTTGTAGTCAAATGGTCGTGAAGAAATAAATGCATTTATAGTTCCACTGGTGAATAAAAGTTTAGTGAGTTGTGTGGGTGTGATCAGTGTTGATATATTCAGTGTCATCATTATTGTGATTTATTTGTGATATCTGAAGTCAAGAGATACTAAACAATGTTTTCCTGCCATCGGTATGAAGTATGGGGTATGTCCGAATATGAACAGGCGCGCAGAGATTTTCTATGTGGACCTAAGGTAAGCCGTGTGTACGTTCTGTTCATAAACACCAACTAACTATTATAATTAATGTGTGTCTATTATTGTGTAAATATGTATAATCTAACATTAATTGCAAGGTATTGTGCGCGTGCAAAAAATTTTGTGTGCTTTGCTTAATTCATCTGTATTTGGAAACATTGCACTTTTTGAATAGTTTTTCTGTAAAATATTCTTCTTCAAAGTACTGTAAAACTACTGTATTATCCTGAATAGACAGCAATTGTTCATACTTATTATATGGTTATCCAAAATTATGTACTACTTTTGTAGAATAAATTGAATTTACATGAAATTAAGTTAAACCCCTAATTTAGAACATATTTTGTAAATTCTATTTACTACATTGCACATCTTTTTTCAGTTGCATTATGTGTCAATCTTTCATCATTTATGATTATTTTTCTTTATCGGTAACTGGAGAGCTGAAAATAAACTGCCTTTGACTTCACTTATTATTATTATTGATTACTGACATTATTCTTAATGTTCTGTCTAATCCATTGTTCTGTTCTGTGTTTTAAAAATCCATTTGCATTATTAGTATTTCATTTTACTTTTTCTTATACTTCCAACATGAAAGATCACAGTATAATAATGACATTGTCTATTTATTCCCATGAAGAAAACAAAATTAATAATAACAATTAGTTACTTAATGGGCCCAATAATGATAACTTACTTATTGATACTTATTACTTAATGATAACCCAAGTAATATAATAAAAGTTACTTGTTAATCATTAAAATTTTGTAGGACTTTCACTGGCAGTTGTTAAAAAGATCATCATACATTTGGGATAGTACAGTGTGTGTAAGTTTCTAATTATTATATATGTACATTATCTATAAAATATAATTTTTATATGAAGTTCGAATGTCGTCTTTGTGTAAAACATGTCTCTTTTAAAACTGTACAGCAAACTCTGTATAATTTTTTTTCTTTTAAAATAAAGTACATTTTTTAAATGAAAACATTTTTTGTGTTATGTTTTTATCAAGTAGTGGTAGCCAGTCAAGTAGTTAGTATTATATAGTATTACGATTTAATTCTTAATCATAATAAATTACTTTTTATAAGCTTGTATCTTCAAACACGTTATGATGAGTACGTGCATCTACAAACAAGTGATGATTAAATTGTAACACATTTTTTAGGTTTCAAGTATTTTACCTAACTGCATTTTGATTGAATTTATTTAAAGCTGTGTAGTTTATGAATAATTTTTTGAAAGTATCAGAAACGTGGTGTAGCTGTGTAGTTGTATAAATTTTTTTTATAGTATCAGAAACGTGGTAAGTATTCTTGTACTTTTCATACTAAGATATGCAGTAGACTAAACAGTTCATGTAAATCAGCAAGTTTTTTTGTTAGTTTTCAAAACTGCATAATTAATGTTTTATAAACCTGGACTTGACATGCATCTGTTCTCAGCTGTATGTATGTTCCCCAAACTAACATTTAAAAGTTTGTTAAAAACATTTATGTAACATGTAAAACAAAAACATTTTTAACATGTAAAAGTTATGTGCGTGGTGAAAAGGTGCCTATCTATTATTTCCATGTATTGTGTTGTCTTATATAACTAATCACTCTCTTTGATTTGGATTTTAACCGTACATAAAACATTTCTGTTAAAGAAATTAATTTAATCAAAATAATTATAATTAACCAAATGTTGCTGGTTAATGTTTTAATGAATGAATTATACATACAACTATTTATGCTAGTTTAAAATGTGTATATTTAATAGACGGTAATTAATATAATTGATATGGCCAAACACATACATGGAATGTCTGATTGCTTTGGAACCTGCCACTCAATGTAACTAGAATATAAGGTAGGCCACTCCGGCCAATTACGCTCCCATTGGTTGCTTCGCTGTGACGTGACTGGTGGAAGAAATACGCGCGAGTCTTGATTTACCATGCAATCTTACCTGAGACAATGTCCTACTTAGCATCTCTCTGCTGTTTACACGAAATATTAACAATAATTGTAATGAGCTATTCATATAGAAAAAGGATTAAACAACAAGATTAAATGGTTTGCGGCAAAAAATAATGGTAAAATCTATTTCTACAGTTAATAGAAAAGTAAGCATGTCTGTCCACATATAACATTGACAAAATGGCACAAGATGTAAAATTAAGTCGGAAAGGAGGCGATATTATATATATATAATTTTTTATTATTCGTTAATTTTATATTAATAGAATTATTTCGATTGTTGTTAATTTACTTAGAAACCTCTGATGATACTGATATTTTTCAGTGAAACGTGCGTCAGGTGTTAAAAAGAATATACGAAATTATACTACTTGCAGAAGAAACAAATTGAAAACATCACAAATTTTATATATATATATATATATATAATATGCCTGCGTGGGTGGGTGCGCGTACGTGCACACGCGTGCGCGCATGAGTGCGTGTATAAACATTTCTATGTAGTATAATATATTTGAAACAAGCTTCCAATTATTATAATTATAATCAATATCATAATCATTTTCTTTATCTACATTTTCATTGTTATTTCATTGTTACTAGTTTCAGTTAAAAACTGAAGCTAGTACGTTTAGTTGTAAACATAAATACTTTTATCAACGAAATGAAAATGGTTATTTAGTTGATACATACCCTTCATAGGTGACTTAAATTTTTGAAGACGAAGCTACCCAAAGCCGACTCTTTGCTGCTGCATACTTTTCAAGTGACTTGAGTTTGAGCTGTTTGTTCAGATAGCGGATTCTGATGAATGTTCTTGTCCTGACGTACAGACAAATGACTTTCTCGTCCACCTCTGGAAATTTAGATTTGAGTAAGGTGGCCAAATAAGAGATAACTTTCACTTGTTTTGATACTGTACGTCCGTGGAAAGAAGTAAAAACTATCTCAAACTGAATCAGTTTTTGTAACCACTCGTGTGACGGATTGGTAAGCCCCCCCTTTGATATAATCGATATCCAGTCATGACTAAGTTCCCCGGAAAGACCCAATGTTTCGCCTCTCACACCTAGACTTTCATCAATGAAGCGGCACTTGAATGCGATGTACCCGGCCAGATATTTTAGGCATCTTGAGGAACATCGTTGTCACTTGCAGACGGGGCCAAGTCCTCTGTTTTTAACAATTCTGCTTCGTCGGTGTCATTATTCGGAGAACTTGGTATTAACGTATGTTCAACTATGTCTATGCATAGTTCATTGTTAACAAACTGGATGAAATCCTCGTCAGAGTCATTTGATTCCATAACTTCGGTGGAATGAATGCTACCATCCTCAGCCACAGACGCACTTCCAGATAACGGTAATCGTCCGTGCTACCCGTTAAAAGTAAGAGCCGAATTCTGTTGCGCACTTCAAAGGGAGTGGGATTATTATAAAAGACGCCTAATCCCCGAATTTGTGAAAAAAAGTTTTCAAGGCAATCTTGATTGAATCTAGCGGTCAAAATGTACGTCACCCCATGAATCATTGTCATTTGTTCATAAAGGCCGAACAATTAATTTAAAGATATAACGAAACCTTTGTGAAAAGGTAGTAAACTTTTTTTACTTGCTACTCGCATGTTAGTTATTACTTCCAAAAACCTTTTTAAAGTATTTTCTTGGCTCCTTAAATTCATGCCGTACCCACTTCTGAGGGGCGTTTTCTGGTCTTTTGGAAGTCTTGAGTTTAAAACATCAAATGCACCGTTTACCAGTTCGATGAAGCTGCTTTCGCACTCTTTATTTGCAACATACTTCAGCGCCTTTGCTGTACGATTAGAAAACAACTGTGCAGCAAATCTTACATTTTGACGAGATCGACCAGTTACGTTAAGGTGTATCTGACTAATATTGGGTAAAATCGTCAATTCTCCTTTCTGTTGCTGTAACAGATTTTCGATTGTATCTTTTTTAAGCTCAGTGCCGTCGCAAAGTAACAACCCATGGTCTAGAAAATGATTTCTAAGCAGCTTCAAAAGATGAGGTACGTCACAGAAAACCCACACCTTATCGTTTGTAGTCGGGTTAATGAAGAAATTTTTTTCTGTGTTTACATCTAATTCCTTCCAGACTTTTGAATTCTTTCCCCCCATATCACACGTCACAGCCGCTACATGAATATTACTGCTCTCAACGGCACTGATAATGCTTTTAAGCAATACATCTGTCATGGTCACATCAAAATCATAATAAATGGGTTGCTTCCACTTGGCAAACAGACCTCTAATTCATCAGAATCCGCCATCTGAACAAACAGCTCAAACTCAAGTCACTTGAAAAGTATGCAGCAACAAAGAGTCGGCTGTGGGTAGCTTCGTCTTCAAAAATTTAAGTCACCTATGAAGGTATGTATCAACTAAATAACCATTTTCATTTCGTTGATAAAAGTATTTATGTTTACAACTAAACGTACTAGCTTCAGTTTTTAACTGAAACTAGTAACAATGAAATAACAATGAAAATGTAGATAAAGAAAATGATTATGATATTGATTATAATTACAATAATTGGAAGCTTGTTTCAAATATATTATACTACATAGAAATGTTTATACACGCACTCATGCGCGCACGCGTGTGCACGTACGCGCACCCACCCACGCAGGTATATTATATATATATATATATATATATATATATATATATATATAAAAAATTTGTGATGTTTTCAATGTGTTTCTTCTGCAAGTAGTATAATTTCGTATATTCTTTTTAACACCTGACGCACGTTTCACTGAAAAATATTAGTATCATCAGAGGTTTCTAAGTAAATTAATAACAATCGAAATAATTCTATTAATATAAAATTAACGAATAATAAAAAATTATATATATATATATATAATATCGCCTCCTTTCCGACTTAATTTTACATCTTGTGCCATTTTGTCAATGTTATACGTGGACAGACTTGCTTACTTTTCTATTAAATGTAGAAATAAATTTTACCATTATTTTTTGCCGCAAACCATTTAATCTTGTTGTTTAATCCTTTTTCTATATGAATAGCTCATTACAATTATTGTTAATATTTCGTGTAAACAGCAGAGAGATGCTAAGTAGGACATTGTCTCGGGTAAGATTGCATGGTAAATCAAGACTCGCGCGTATTTCTTCCACCAGTCGACGTCACGCGGCAAAAACAGCTGATCGCTAGGTTAGCGCGGGAAGCCGGAATGGCCCCCCCTGCCTGCCACTGTGGTAGTAAATATATGGATCATAAGCCCACAAGCCTTGCATTGCTTTGCTAACTGTTATTGGATGTAGATTCTTGCCTTTTTTTTCAGTATCAAGTAAGCAGATGTGCAGTATGTTACATCTGTTCTACAGAATGTTTGCATTTTTATGCACTTTAATTTTTATTATTTGAAATAGTGAGTTGTGAAGAGGTGTATTTTCTTTTAAGAGTTGTGTATGAAGGCTTTATTATTGTTTATATTAATTGACATAATTTTGCAGAATGTGACATTTGTATACGGTATACATATAAATAAAATTGTGTATGTGTGTGTGTTTCTTAAACATAGAATCATACAAAACAGTGTTAATTTTTATTTTAATATTAAACATTTTGAAAAAATTTGTATTTTCAAAGATAATAATAGGTTATATGAAACAGCTGAATGCTGCAGAGAGACATCAGCTTTTTAATGTTAACACTTGAAATGTTTAGTTTGTTTCAAAGTCAACGCTGATAAGTACAAAGAAAATGTTGAGTGTACAAAGTTTGCTCTTACTATTTATAAACTTCTCATAATAGTGAGTTATAAACAAGGGATGTGATAGTACACTGTTTCTCAGAACACCTCAATGAGGCTGATTCACAAGATTTGTGATAGTTATCTTTAAATACGTATTACTAATATGCATAGATGAATGAAATGTTGTACATTGTGAATCAGTCCAGTATGTTGTCAAGAAGCAGATGTTATTGCATGATTATTTCCTTGTTTTGAAGGAACCATTGTTGAACATTTGAAAGGATATTTCTCTTATTTTGGAGAGACAATAGTTACACAGACGTCTTCAAAAAATGTGTTAGTAAGCTGGACGGAATGTCTCCTTGCATTTGACAGCATTTATCTATGAATAGAAAAACATGTGAGCATAGTGGTTGTGATCTAGTCTAGATTTTGTTTTTTCAATGTATGTAACAGATAGAAAATATTTGTATCAGCTAGTGATTAATTTATTATTCTCCTCCAACAATAAGCAGGTAGTAATTTAAAAATTCTATATTATTACACATTTTTGTAGAGCATTCTGATGTTTGTGTAACTTCTGGTATGAATAATTTCCTTATTATAACTTCTTATTCTGTTTATCTTTGTGTAGTAATGCAATTAATAAGTGCCACAGAATGTGTTTGTTGGTTACACATTACAATTACGTTATCTAATCTTGTATCATTTTATATACCATAATTAGGTGTACAGTTTTTATCATGTGAAGTTAAAATTAAAGCTGATTGAATTAGAGAACAGTTAATGATATTTTTATTGTCAGTCTTTTCAGTTATAGGTTTTTTTTATTTATTCTTTTGTATGTAGTTTGTTAGAAGAAATAAAAAAAGAAATTATTAAAAAAATATCCATTTGATATACAGCAAAAAATTTCCTTATGATTTGAACTGTAATAATGTGAGTTGAGATTATACGAGTTTGGTAAAAATGTAGGCCTGTATTTTATGCTTTCTCCATTAAGATAATGATATGGTAGAAATATAGGTGAAATCAATTCATATCTTTATAACATTACAATCATGGCTCAATAATTTCAGAAAAATTTGTCCTTTTTAGTTACAATAACTCATTAGTAGCTTCTACATATAGCATTATTTCTGTGAGAAAGTTTGGAATAAATCTGGATACCAGCCTTTAGCAACAAAAATTTAATTTTGTTCTGTTTTGTCTAGGTAATATATAGAATGTTTTCTGTACTTACAAAAAATCAGTTTTGGATGTGAAATAATTTAGAAGCATTCATCGAACAATTTAAATCATTAACAGTGATGCCAAATATAATAAATACTGTACTACCAGAATAAATAAACATAATGAAATAAACAAAAATCTGAAGTAGAGCTGCCAATAGAGTAGGTTTTCCATGATAATTTGACTTTTCTAGGAAACACAAATCTAATTATTTTATCTAAAGCCATTAGATTTTAATTTAATCAAAACCTTGGTATCTGATCCAGTGAATGTTCAAGTTCCAAATTTAGAATGTATATATTTGTGCAAAACAAGTTCATTAGTATCATGCCAGAAGTTCTTAACTTATTAATGTGCAGTTTCTATTATGTCTGAAAAATTCCATATATGAGGAATTGTGATATCTAACAGAATTTGTAAGTTTTAATATACTTTGTTAATGTTTTTATATTTGTGTAGTTATTGTAAATATGAGACAAAATATAAGATATAAAATAAGACAGCTGAAGAGTGGTCATTTGATGTGTAAGAGCATATATTCTAGGGTAAGAAATAGAATTTTTTACTACTTTTGGTCATGTTATTTGTCACATAGTGCTTTCAGAATAATGGGACCTCAATGTGTGTATTAAAATTATGATAGAGTTGTGATTTTAATAGAATTTTGAACACCCTTGATAATGTATGTACTTTTTGTGTTCATATGTAAGTAACTAGAGTCATTTAACACTTCGTGATATGATAATAGCTAAACTAACATTCATAAAAGGCTTTGATTTTGTCATGTTAATGCTCCAAATTTATGACTTTGTGGAATGTTTCTGTACTTTTATTTGTAAATCATGTGCACTGCTTGCCATTATATATTTCTTTTGTTCTCTGAGGGGTCCTCATGCAATAGTTTGTGCCGGTTTTGAAATGCAGTGCTCTACTGGGTGTGCGTGTGCACTTTAGTTTCCATTAGCAAAATGGATTTGTGCGTGCTGTTCACATTTGTAATCTATATTTGTGTAACCAACAAAAAAACATGTTTATGAAGTTTTCAAACATATAGTAGTAGTGACTTCTATTGTTCTGGTGATTATGATTTCTCTGACTATTGAACATTTTTGGATAAATTATTGTGTGCGTGTTTATTAAGAGGTTGTAGGGTTTTATTAAGTTGTCATTTTCTATAATGAATAATATCTCTGTTTATTTTCTTCGTATTCATCTTTATTAATGAGGTTTCATAATTCTATTTCTCTTCTAACATGTTTATGCTATATTTTTGTATATTGTCACACAGCTCCCTTTTCGTATATAATTAGTGTACATTTCAGTATCGTCTAGAGGCATGCTCATTTTGATCTCAGCTATACAACTTTGGTCTTCTTTTGCTGTAGCTTGTCAATTACATCTTTTCTGTATTTATACAAGTTTTTATTTCTGAGTTTACAATGGGAATACCAACTCCTTGTCTGAGAAATCCTGAACACATACATTACAACTAAATAATACTTGCAAGTATTGTATTAAATTTTTGTGATTTACATATATAATAGTCACTTAGTTCTCCATAAACGTTTTTAAGCATTAGGTCAGAGTGCATAACTTGAACTGCTCGAGTGGTTTTCATCCATGAATTTTCTATGCTTGATATCCATTCTACCGATGTCATCATGCCTTAATTTTGTCATCAATTTAATATCAGTTTTGTAATATTTATTGCTAGTAAAGTTTTATAATCTTTAATATTATTTTTCATATTCACAGAACAAGTAGATTATGTCGTGTTGATCATCTACTATGATTTGGTTGTCACTAAAGAGTATAATTTCACAGATGTTATTAACTAATCAATTCAGCAAAGATGATTTTAAAATTTGTTGAATTGAGCAGAATATTTATAAGGCCATACATAGGCAAGCCCTTGGTGCTCTAACAGCTTACGTCATATAAGACTAGTTTGGTACTAGGTAATCACTTTTATAAAATTCCATACTTGTATCAGTCCAGGCAGTTTTGTTAGTTTAATTAGAAAGTTACGGTAGAGGTGTTCCAAAAAGAGTTGTGATTAGTACATTCTACTAGAGTTGGTCAGTTTGTAAGTAACTTGAAGTTTCTGTTGATAAACAATACTAATACTATTAACTATTATAAAAATGACACTTATTTTAAAATAAAAGGGAAAATGATAAAAAATAAGCAATGTTAATAAAAGCTGACTTTTGCTAATTGTATCTTAACTCCTTTTGATACTTGATGATTATAAAGAACCATCAGGAGTGACTACTGCAGTGGTTAATGTATTATATTGCAACTTCATATGCCATAAGTGTAATTTCTACTGGAAGAAAAATATTAAACTGTAGGTCATACAAAAGAGTACGTATCAACACCGATGTATGACGATTAAAAACCAGTTCATTAGGTTATTGGTAAAAATGAGATGGAAGAAAATTTATCCAAGTACTTAAAAGTTTTTTTGCATATCTGTACTGTCCTCTTCATATCAGTCAATAAGCCAAAATTTTTGGTTGATTTATTGTGTCTTTAAAATGTTGTCACATTCTGAGTCATTAATTTGACCTTGTTCTTGTTATGTAGTTAGATAGCATGATATCCTTTTTTCTCTGAGACACATTCAAAAAATGTGTGTGTGTGTGTGTGTGTGTGTGCGTGCGTGCGTGCGTGCGTGCGTGCGTGCGTGTGGGTGTGGGTGTGTGTGTGTGTGTGTGTGTGTGTGTGTGTGTGTGTGTGTGTGTGTGTGTGTGTGTGTGTGTGTGTGTGTGTGTGTAAGTTGGTTGTTGTAGTATGGTTATAACTTTTTTTTTCTTGTGTGGGCACAACTGTGGATAGCGAGAAACAGAAATGAAGACATTATCGTAAGTTTAGCTAATCATTTTATTCCCACGTATCACTTGGTTTGACAGTTCTTCATAAATACAGCTGTCCGTTATTTACAAATCACAGTTGCCTGTAATAATGGACTAAACCCGAAACCAGTAAATGATAGTCAGTAATAAGTGATCACTGAATCATGTCATATGAATGCAACTCACACTAATAGCACTACTGTAAGATATACACTAGTTTGTGCCAAAGCACAGCTGACTAGGAGAAGTTGTGTAACACTCGACCATAAAAACAATCAAACCTAAAGGTAACAACTTTGGGTGTGCACGCCATACATATACTTCTTGTTATTTTCAGTTTGCACAAGAAGCTTACTCAGATGCATTACAGAAAACCAGACAATTCCAGAAATTTATTTTCTTTTTATTGTGCTCTATGGCTTTCTCTGTGCTGTGGAAATATTTATTTTCTTACATTTTTCAAGTAGTCATTTTATAAAGTGGATTTGTTCTAAAGAAAAGAGCACACACAACTTAAAACACATGGTTACATTCTTGTTTTGTTTTTATCACTGTCAAAATTTGAAGGAAGTTTTCCATAACCAAAACCTATTTTCATAAAGTTTGTATCAGTGGTTCAAAAACATCAGTATAGTAATATTTTACTACAAAAGGTCAGAAGATTGTAGGATAGTAGGGTATTTAGGTCAAATTGAACTGAGGGCATAGAAAATTGAAGTTGTAAAAGATGTTAGTTTCATATCACTTACTTTGTAGTGCATGGTTATTTAGTTAACGCACTTGGTCACAGTTTGATTATTTAACACGAAAGATTTAATTTAATCTGTAAAATTGGAAGTTCTACTTATATAATCTTTTTCCATTGTTGTTACGAATTTTAATCGTGCTTTAGGATAAGAGATTATGGGTAAGATAACAGGATTGTTCTAAGTATGCAAGCAGTAATTAAATTTTTATGTAGTAATTTTGAATTGTTGGAGTGCTTATACTAATTGCAGTTGTACTCATTTAGAAGAGAAGGTAAAGATAAAAAGACACTTGTTTGAGATTTTGTTTATTATCTTCATTTTTAAATAAAAGCCAATTATGATTGGTTTATCTACAAATTGTGTATGTCTGTGCGCTCGCGAATGAGAGAGGGGGGGTTGAAGGTTTAAACATTTAATTCAAATGTCAGAATTCAGTTAATATGCTTTTTATATTTTTTAATGTTTCTTCTGAGCTGTTTAATTAATAGTCATTATTAACTTAAAAGATTAATTTCCAGGCTGTTGGGCTATAGTTGATGGTTGGGTGTTGTCATAACTAGGTGTTTCAGTCACCTACCAAGGCCTTCTTCAGTATTAAAAATAGTTAGACAAGGCATGGTAGGCCAAAAGTACCCCAAGTTGAGGTGAAAGTAATGACAACACCAAGGAGCAATCGACCACGCCTCATCAGTCTGGAAATTCATCTTTTAAGTAATGATTCCGACTGTGATAGCTTCCATAATAGAATCATTATTATCTGTTGAGGATATGGAAATGTGATTTTGTATATGTAGGAACAGAGGGTAGAGAGATAGGTAACATTACTCTAATCTGTGTCAAGGTGGTGAAACAGTAAAACTGATGAAGGGTGTTCAGATTAACTGGATTGTTATATGTTTTAGAAACTATTGTTACCTGTATGTGTCTTAAGGGGAGCTCTGCGCCATATCTTCTGCCATGTTAATGTAGGTACACTTTTCTCAGTAGGTATCATCATAATTTTTTTATTTGAAACTGTCTTACTGAACCAACAATATTAGGTTTACTGAATAAGTTATTGACAATAAAATTTTTTGAATAAAACTTGTAAAAAATTTGTTCAAAATAATTTAAAAATTTTTTCCAACAAAACTATAGACAATTATTTGTTTTTTAAAGGTTCCAAATGATTATTGTAGTGTCTAAAACACACACAAAACATTTCAGCTCTTTACCTCAAACAGTTCCTGAGAAAAGTGTACCTAAACCTGAAAAAACACAAGTTTTGGAAAATGCGGAAAAACCTACGAATAAACTAAAGAATCACGATTAATACATTATTTTAGCTTTAATACATTCCAGGGTTATAAGATGGGTTGTTCCCTTCCTCCTCCTCATATTGGTCTTCTAGTCTTCTCTTCATCACATGCCTCTTCTGCTGAATTTTCTTTTCAAGCTCCTCTAAAGCTTTGTCACCCTTGCTTATCTGCCGTTGGTCTACTCTCTTCATAGCTGCTACGAAGTTTTTCCCTGGTATTAATCCAGCTTCCTTCATCAAATTGCATTTCCCTACGTTCCCATCATTGAAGGTTGTCACAGCTAAGTACACTCCAAATTTTAAAGTGTTCAGTTCAACAAAAATTCTTTTTGGAATATAACTCCAAATGACGTTATTGAGCGACTCATTTGGGTTTTGCATTTTGCCCAGGAGACATTTCTCTAGGAGTTCGATTTTGCATAAGTCCTTAAATATTGGTTTGATAAATGTCATAACACTGTCTGGTAAGTGGAAGTGGTTGTTATGGTCATATGTTTTATTTTCTCTTATAGCTTTATGATATTCACCAGGTGCCGTCATTGTCAGGGCAAAGCCCATGTTGAGGTCTTTCATTTGACGAGAGAATATGAAAATACTCCGCCCAGATACCTTTCCTCATGTCTTCAACTGATTTTACATTCCGTCTTATTGCCAAGCCATAATATTTTTGTATTTGGAGTATAGCTGCATTTGTTAAGTCTTTTTTGCCCACCAAGAGGAGTACCATCTGGTAATTTTTTTGTTTTGCTTTCAAAGCCTTTAGCCTACTTTCCATTCTTTTTTGAAAATGCCTTTACTATTTGTACATCCTCACCATAAGGTTTTAAATTACAAACTTCTATATAAGCCTTACTGTCACCATCTAAAACTTTCTTTGCCTTGCACTGCGCATGAAAACCATCATCGCTAGGCAAACGCGCGTGAACATGATTGTTTCAAAAAATAATTTAAAATGTGTACCGACATCACAGACACTTTTCAAATATACCGTTGGAAAGCGGAAGGTCTAAACT
Organism: Magicicada septendecula; assembly: GCA_034769895.1. NCBI lineage: Eukaryota > Metazoa > Arthropoda > Insecta > Hemiptera > Cicadidae > Magicicada > Magicicada septendecula. The sequence continues at coordinate 541,225,420 of CM068368.1, forward strand.
TTACATTAGAGCAATAAAAAAAATTCATAAATTTTTCGATTTTTCGCGCAGAGCTTCCCTTAACAATGTAAAGAACATGATAGAATTGTTACAAGCCTTATAAATGCTATAATAATGTGATTGAGGTCAATAGAATATTTACCAAACACACCTCAGTACTAGAAACCAAGAGGATCGGAATCTGTAAATATAAATCTGTTGAGTTGAGTAGAATATACAAAATAAGATAAGACAAAACTGTAGGCACAAGTTCATACAATGTTTCGAGTAATTAATGTCATAAAATACAGCGCAGTCACCATATTTGACGAGGAATCAATGATATGTTTTATCTTTTGGTCTTATGGTTTATTAAGTGTACCTCAGAAAGTATTAGTGGTAAATCAGCTGAAGTGTGCTGGTAATGACTAATAATTGTTTGAACACAATTGTGCTACATGTGATTGGTACACAAACATGTTTACTTGTTATTAATGTTAGATTTTATTTTTTCTTAAAGGCTATACTTAAAGAAAAAGAAGGAATGAAAAGAAGTGTCTGACAGTACCTTAGTTATCATTTCATTTGAGAGAATGGGGAATACTACAAGAACATTATGTAGAGAATTTTGAAACCACAAAATTAGCCAAATGAAGCAGCATCGGTCAATAAACAGAAAAATTTTGTTTTCACTGTCCTATTTGTGGTTTTTATTGGCAGAGGAAATTTATGTCACTCAACCTGGAAGGTTCAAGTGGGTGATCAAGTATGACCTTAAGTCAGGCTTGAACGAGCTGTTCATTTTTCTAGGACAGATATCAAAACAGGTGAACAGCATGATGTCCTAAACACATACAAGGCAGTAACGGGTGTAACTACTGAATTTTGCAGTTAGGTTAATTTGTAATTCACTTAATGTGTTTCGTGTTTTGAGACCGTACTGACTATAAAATATACAGTAGCAATGCTGTATGAACAAAGAGATAATTGACAGCTTAGCAGTGAGTATAAGATTCTTGGAGAGTGATTCCAGTCAGAATTAGATTAGATTCAAAGATTCATAAAGAGGTCAAACTAGTTTCAAAAGTTATAAAGCCTGGTTGCAGAAGAGTAATGCTTTTCCAGTTTTGATCACTGTTTCTTCTCTGTCGACCACCACAGTGACACTTCATATATACCTACTCTTTTAAAAATTCATGTTTTAAAAGCTCTAGTAACTATCCTATAATCCTTGAGGGAAGATCTTTAGTTCCTTGCATGGATCCACTATTGTCTGTAGTTAAATTAAAGAAGAGATAATGGGAATCAAAAATTAACTTCTTTAACCTGAATGGTATATGTATGGTATATAGTGTTCTGCAATATATAAATGCATCATATTGTTGAGGCTTTTCAGCAGATCCTAATATTCTGTGAGATTGTTGGAGAAATAATTAACAGACATATTCAACAGCCTTGTGACTAATTGTAAGCCAATAACTTTGCAATATTGACACATCTTTATAAGAAATAATTACCTGTTTAAAAGAACTGCTATGGGTTGTACCAGCAGACCATAACTCTTATTTGTGTGATAGGTACATTATAATAATTTTATGATTTGGTACTTTAATTAAATCCAAAATATTTATACTTTGTTCAGACTTTTGTTTCTGTTGCAAATGTTTTTGTATCTTTAGCCAAAATACGTACATTTAACCATTTTATATAAACCATTATATCCAGGGCCGCATTTAGGATTTAGGCGCCTCTAGGCACTTCAAGGGCCGGTGCCCCCCACTTCCAATTAATTGTCGTCATCGATATTTATTGCCTATTCTCACATTACACACATTTTTGAGACTATTAAATGAGGACTGTCATTAGGATTAGGCCTATAAATAAGTAATAGAATTGTCTTTGAGTAATAATCGTTTTTAATTATATTTTGAACAGTGATCTATTACAAACTACAATACATAGTAATTAATTGTTTAAAAATCTACAAAAAAACTACTAAGTCTATTAATTCATTATCAAAATTTTTTAGTCACAGCATTGCAATCTTATCGAGTAGAAAGTCCACGAATATCTATGTTACTTTTTAACATTTACGTTCAACAAGTCCATTGGTGGTTTCTAATGCACAGTAAAAAGTCTTTACTTTTTCAATTTTTATACTGTGATCACTTTTCTCCGCTGCTTGATTTCAACAAATTTCTCTATAACTTCTTGGAAATCCAGCACTTCTGTCATGTCACTTTTGATCACCATGACGGGTAGAGCATTCAGTTTAATTTCTCCCATTGAGTTTTGCAAATAGTTCTTAACATGTTTCATTGTAGAAAATGAACGTTCACCAGCGCAATTTGTCACGGCCATACTTAGAATAATTCTAAGGATAATTTCTACATTCGGGAAGAAGTTTTTAAGTTTCCTTCCCTAATTGTACGCAGAAGATATGAGAATGATCTTTTTTCTTTTCTTTCTTGTCTTTCTCTTCTTTGTTGTCAGTTCCTGAACTTGGCTCAAAAAAAAGTCGCATGAGGTGTGTTCTTCAGGAAGTATTTAAACTGTACACATTCATCAGGAAAAGTATCCTGCAAATCTTTGCTATATATTTTCACAAGCTCCCTGCAGCAAGAAAGGATATTTTTATCGTCAAGTGTTACCAGGTTTAAAATAAAACCAAATCTCTTGAAGATCATTTCCTATGCTACCGCTCTTCTTTGCAGCTCTGCAATTAACCTGCCAATTATTACAAGATAAGTTCCTGTCCTGAAATACTCTTTAGCATCAAGATTAGAGTCAGAATCAGATGATTCTTGTTTTTCGTGAAAGAACAGTTTGGGTTTTCGTTTTCGAGCTTCACAACTCCATTCACTGGATTTTGTTATAATATCAGTCTTCTGTAAGTATAGAGAAAACTTGTCTCTACATAAAACCATGTAATTTTCCAATGATGTGAACAGAGCAACAACATTCTCAATGTCAACATTTTTGTTTTGTAAAGCTTTACTAACTTTGTGAAATTTATTCATAGCTTCTTCCCAGAATACCAGCAAAAACACATTTTCTGGTTTCTGCAGTTTTCGTGCTAAGCCTTTTGACTCTTGGTGACAGGCAGGCTTTTCATCAACATCCTCAGATGTTTTCAGATATTTTCTTCAATGATTCCGTTATTTCGGGCAGAGATTTAAGCAAAGCCTTCAAAGCATCAGCTCGGGCCGACCATCTTGTAACTGACAGTGATTTTACAGGACGACCATCTTTAAGAATTTCTTTCAAAACAGCCCAACGATGGGTGGAGGCAGAAAAAAAGTTGTACACGGCCTGAAAAAGGTCAAAAAATGCTAAAGCATTGTCACAGGCTTCGGCTGCTGTTACCCCAACTAGGTTTAGTAAGTGGGCGGAACAGGGAATATATTCTACCAGTTCATTGTGTTCCTTGATTTTTGCCTGAAGACCAGAATATACTCCAGACATGTTGGCAGCGTTGTCATAGCTTTGGCCTCTACAGTCTTTAATGTCGAGGCCAAAAGTTTCCAGCATTTTCAAGACAGCCGTTGTCAACCCTTCTGATTTATGTCCTGTATTTGGTGGGAATTTTAAAAATCTCTCCACAGGTTCACCGTCTTTTTTTACATAGCGTACGATTAGAGTCAGCTGATCAACATGCGCTATGTCAGGGGTTGAATCAATAACTAGAGAATAATACTTGGATTCTTTAGTCTCCTCAATAACGTTTTGTAAAACAGTGTCTCCCATAATCACGACAAACTCATCACATGTGAAGTGTGAAAGGTATGACGTACTTCCTTGCCCTTGCGAGTCCATATTGGTCATAATGTGGGGAGGGCAAGTCGCAAGTGCTATTATGGAGGCGCGTAGTGGCGTTGTGTCGGTTTGCAGAGCAGGCGCTTTTGCTGAAGGAAAGACAGCGCCTCTGGGTTTTCGTTCTATCATTTTCTTAAATGCAACTAGAAACTTTATAAAACAGCGTTTTAAATACCTACCATATTTGTCTTTAAAATTGTGATTTAATTTTTTTGATTAATTTTCTGATTTTTTTATACAGTTCTCAAAACTTAGTTTCTCTCAATATTTTTCCTCTTTCAAAATTTTGCGCTCGAGGCACGTACCTAGTCTGCCTATTGGTAAATGCGGTACTGATTACATCACTTCAGTTTTATCTTCTTTTCTTTAATTGACCATCATGCGATTCTTGCGTGTGCACGCACACACACACACACACACACACACACACCTCTTGTCTGCTGACTGGTAAGAACTAATATCTCTAACCTATAAATCGTACTTAAATCATATGAGGCTAAAAATTTATTTCAATGCAGTTTACCATGTTGGTCCTTTTCATGTTCTTTTCCCAATACAAATAAAAAACTGTTATGGTTTTTCCAGTAATTGTCTAAAACCTTGGGGATCAGATTGCTATCTTTTTATGTTGTCCTTTTTTACCTATGTTAATTTGTGTTACTAACCTTATATCTTTTAGTTTGTATGAGAATTAATATAATTGAAGAATGCAAAATGAAAAGTTTGTAAATATTCCAATAGTGGACAAGTAAAAGGGTTGATAACTGAAAAAACTTAAAGCTTTGTAAACTTGACCTAGGTTTTGGTGAAAAGAGGGCGTGGTATCTTGATGTATCTTGGTCATCAATTTTGCAGAATTATAGACCATATGCAATTCTTGCATTGCCAGGTTTGTGCTTACATCTATTTTGTTGTCTTGTTCTGCAATGATATTAACTATTCTAGTTTGCCTGGGTATTCATTGGTTGTTATCTTGACTGTCTGTATTCTCAACACAGTCCTTTCCAAAATTCTGTGGGAGTTCAGTTTGTGTTTTGTGGGGTTGATGACCTACTTGTCATTGCAGAAAGTATGTGTTGATTATTATGGATTAATATTGATTATTTTTTCTGCATGTGTTATGCCTTATTCTTTATAATATTACTTATCTTTCCAAAGAGAATCAACTCAGATCTAGTTGATTGATAATTTTTATATTACTTCTCTGTTGTTTGTTTTTAATTTATTCATGTATTTCATTTCATTAACAGAGCATTACTATCCACTGCAGACTTGTGTATGCAAGCAAATATTTGTGTAAAGTACTAGTAAATTATATAATATATAATAAATACGTACAGATAAAATATAATACATAAATATATAATAATCACACACACACACACACACACACACACACACACACACACACACACACACACACACACACACACACATTATTTTATGAAACTTACTTTTCACTTGCATTAATTTATTCATAATAAATATAAACATTTCAGCTTTCTTTTGCAAGGATACAAGTTCTGTAAATTAAGTAATGAGACTAATCATATGTAGTCAATATGTCAACACTGTAAGGTTTCCATTAACACAGATGGTTAGATAAACAGCTGATTGATATTGACTGACTTGACTTAAGTCCTTAAATTTCTAGGTGGAACATAGGGCCTCAACGATTGATATTGAGTATTAATATTTATTGCCTATTGTTGCCACGTGAAACGTAAACAAGCTTTTTGTAAAGTTGAGTTTTTGTTGTGCGTTATAAAAATAAATGACATCAATTACGAGCAACGTTGTGAATCAAGTTTTGTGTTAAACTTGGGCACAATGCTACTGAGACTTTTACAAAATTGACAAAAGCGTATGGAGATGAATCTTTGTTAAGAGCACAGGTTTTCACATGGTTTAAAGCATTTTCAGATGGCCAGCAATCAATTAAGGATGATCCACGCTCTGGAAGACCGTGAACATCAAGGACTGATGACAATGTTGATTGAATCAGGGACTTGGTGTGGCCTAACCATCAGAATCATCGCAGAACAATTAAATTTGAACCTGAACCACACTTAGTCCAAGAGCTGACCGTAAAAATTCCAGCCAATAAGTAAACAGAAGAAAATGTTTTGAAAATGGTAGTTCACACAGCGAGAATGGAAAAAATTATTTTGTGCCTGGGCGGAAGTTGTTCAATAATTTTTTCTACCCCACCCCCACAAAATTTTTTGCACAGCAATTCAGCCAATAAAGTAACAACTTAAAATTACTGCGAAAACTTAGTGTTTATATAGGCCTAGTTGAGTAAAAAAATATTTTTGTGCCTCATTAAATCTTGTTGGAATGTTTTGGCACAATTGTTTTTTTATTTGTTTTTTTGAGCTGTTACTATACCCATCGAGTAACAGCTTCAAATCATGATTAAATTCAAGTTTATACTTTCTTTTAATGAAATATGCATTTGTGCCACGTCTAAGCCTGTCAGAAGTACCTGGCACAAAGCTTTGTATTTCTAAAAATAACATGGAATTCCCATCTGCATAGGTTCTCCTTGCAGGTATATTTCCAGCTGGTAATTTTAGAAAACTATTGTTATTATTATTATTATTATTTTTAGTCGCATGCCTCGAAAGAGTATGAGCGACCAGTTGATTTAACTCTAGAACAAACAATCAGTGCCGATGCAGCTAATTCTCTAACAGGTATAAGCCATTTCACCAATTCCATTACCGCCAGGCAACGTTGGGCGTTGAGTCATAGCATACGAACAAAAATTATATCCACAGTCTTATAAAACTTGAAAATAACCGAAGCAAAATGATACCGTCAAAGAATTAGACCCGCATAGAATAAATAAAGACCAAAAATGCTTAGAAAACATAATCGATAAGATAAGTAAAAATAAATCCATTTGATAATAATAGTTTATTTAATATTGTCACCGGTCGGGCTGCGTCTAAGGAGACTGCTTGTTTTCTACTGAATGTATATAAATTAGGCGAAGAACAGAAAGAAAATTTTATAATAGCTTGCAATAATGATTGCGATAGATTTGAAGCATCAATAAAAAAGAATATCATTAAGAATGTTGCATCGGAATGTCTGAGAAAAATGCAAAAAATTACTGATGGTAGTAAAAACGTCTTAATTAAAATGGAGCGTGATATTTTTGGCCGGTTGCTGGCAATTGCCTTAGAAGAAAAAATTGATATGGCGCAATGTTTATCATATCCATTATCACCAGCACCACCTGCTTTATGCCAATGTACTGGGGAAATGCACAAAACAGATAAATCAGCACTTACAAAAATATTACGCTCTTCTAACGAGAATTTACCACCAACTCGAACAGATGTTGATATAATTGATGGGTTTTACTTTTTATACCATTTAGGTCCATCAGTTCCTCAAACGTTTGATAAAATAGCAGAAGTAATATTGTCAAAAGTCTGTAATACAACCGCATCCGAAATTCATATCATTTTTGATCAATATTTCATCCCCTCGATTAAGGAAATAGAAAGGCTCAATCGTAATGAAATTAGTACTCCTTATACAATACTTGGACCATCACAAAAGAGTCCCAATGATTTTTATAAGGCTTTAAAAAATATTAAATTCAAAGAAGCATTAATTTCTTTTTTATCAGAATATTGGTGTTACAATAATGTGGTACCATTTTTGCGCAATAAAAAAGTTTATATTACAAATAGAGATCAATGTTTCTTATATCGAATTATGGATAATACTGTTTTAAAAACAGTTGAACAAAATTACGATTATCGCCATGAAGAAGCTGATACCCGAATCATTTATCATTTGAGTCAACTGGAAAATAATAAAAAGGTCATGATTAAAGCGTCTGACACCGACATCCTTGTTATTGTACTTGGAAATATACATAAATTACCGACATTAGAAATATATTTAAGCACGATAGGATCAAAGCCTAACGTAATAAATTGTACAAAATTAGCTGAAACACTTGGTGATCTTTTGTGTCGTGCTTTGCCCGGTTTTCACGCATACACAGGGTATGATTACACCGCTAGTTTTTATAGGAAAGGAAAGGTAAAGCCATTTAAAGAATTAGAAAACAATCTGCAAGTTCAACATGTATTTGCTTGTTTAAACAAAATTGAACAAATTGATAATATGAAGAACATGGAAATATTACAAGAATTTACATCCAAATTTTACGGCATAAGTTGTAAGAGCGTAAACGATGCCAGATTGTTAATTTTTCAAAGTCGATTTTCATCAACGTCGGTCGCGGAATATTTTGTAACATAAGTGAAAAGCTTTGATTTAACCCTAATTCCTCCATGCTGGAGATCACTGAAACAAAAGATCTTACATACAATTTATGTAACGTCAATGTGGCAAAATGCTACAGAAGTAAATTGCGTCAAACTGTTACCAGAACAATGCGGTTGGATTGTCGATGATGACAAAATCGAACCACTTTAGTTCGAAGGTGAGCCCACACCTCTTTTAGTTGAAGACATTGTCCTGGTAGAGACAGATGAAGATATAGAATTTAATGAAGTTGATAATGATAGTGATGATTATAATGATGTTGAGTAAAAATTAAAAAAGTAGTACTTAACGCATGAAAAAATGAACTAAATTAATAATATTACAATTTTCTGTATAGTTCAATTCATTTAATTATAAGTGTGTTAAGACCAATTTAATTATATTATATATATGTATGTTTTGTAAAATGCTGTAATAAATCATTATTACTTTTTGTAAATAGTGATAATTATTCCCATTCCCATAGTGTTTACCATTTTATTCCCAAATACTCATGTAATATATGATACTAGAAATTGCATGTTATTGTGTCACTCTCTATCTTATTTTAGTGGTATATTGAAAAATAGAGTATTCAGAAATACAGTACAATGGCATAGTATAGCATTCGTAATCATTAATTGGACGAACAACAATAGTTTTCTAAAATTACCAGCTGGAAATATACCTGCGAGGAGAACCTATGCGGATGGGAATTCCATGTTATTTTTAGGAATACAAAGCTTTGTGCCAGGTACTTCTGACAGGCTTAGAAGTGGCACAAATGCATATTTCATTAAAAGAAAGTATAAACTTGAATTTAATCATGATTTGAAGCTGTTACTCGATGGGTATAGTAACAGCTCAAAAAAACAATTGTGCCAAAACATTCCAACAAGATTTAATGAGGCACAAAAATATTTTTTTACTCAACTATATAAACACTAAGTTTTCGCAGTAATTTTAAGTTGTTACTTTATTGGCTGAATTGCTGTGCAAAAAATTTTGTGGGGGTGGGGTAGAAAAAATTATTGAACAACTTCCGCCCAGGCACAAAATGATTTTTTCCATTCTCGCTGTGTGAACTACCATTTTCAAAACATTTTCTTCTGTTTACTTATTGGCTGGAATTTTTACCGTCAGCTCTCAGTCTAACTACAGTTTATCAAGTATGATGTGGTGTGGATTTGGGAATGAGAAAAGTTTGTGCAAAATGGCTCATAAAAAACTCACTCTTGAACAGAAAGACAACAGGATGAAGTGTGCTGTGATCTTCTAGGATGAATTGAAAATGATCCTGATTTTCTAAAAATTGTATTACTGAATAATGGATTTTTTTTTAGTACGATCCAGAAACAAAATGCCAGAGCGAGGAGTGGCACACACCAACTCACTATGTCCCAAAAAATCAAAATGAGGGAATCCAAATTAAAACCCATGTTCATTTGTTTCTTTGATAGTAATGGCATTAACCATAAGGAGGAGGTGTTGCCCACAGGACTGACTATCAATCAACATGTTTATCAAGAAATTCTTGAAAGGTTAAGGAAAAGAGTTGCTCACGTGAGTCCAGCCATCTTGAATACCTGATGCTGCATCATGACAGTGCACTTTGCACACAGCATTCTCGGTTAATGAGTTTTTGGCAAAGAAAAATATCCTGTTGTTCCTCAGGGCCCCTTATTACCTGACTTTTGAGTCCCTGTGACTACTTTCTCTTCCCGAGATTGAAAACATCTCAAAGGACACCATTTTGTGATAATAGACAACATTTAAAAAAATGTAAATAACTGACCAGTTGAAGGAGATTCCAGTTTCTGAGTTCCAGCACTGCTATGAAGAATGGAAAAACTGTCTAAAATGTTGTGTGGCTTCCCAAAGGAACTATTTTGAAGGCGATAGAGTCTAGATATAGTTTAATTATAAATAAAAGGTTTTACTGAATTAGTCTCATTACTTAATTTACAGACCTTTCAATATTTTAATTATTATCTTAATACATACAGATTTCAGAATACTCAACTTTTGTCTTCAGAATGTAAAATATATTCATTATCATTTTAATTTAATAATCTGAATGAAAACAATGTTTAGATGTTGGTGACACGCGGTTTTGATATGTGTTAATACAAATAGCAACATTTATAAATAATAATTTAAATAAATTCTTGCAGAAAGAAAGTCCGAGTGAGTAGAATTGTATGAATATATGTTTACATAAAGGAGTATAGATATGCATAGCGTGAAAACGTAGGTTTTCAGGAATTAGATATTTTCTTGGTTTTGATTGTAAACTAAATACAAAATGAAACAAAATGAAGTGTAGTGATTGGTACAATACATAAACATGTCATCTAATGAAACTATATACAATCCTTCGTTTGGGTCATTAATCGGTTCTGAAGAATGTCAACAGCACTGGTGGCCGAATGCTTCAGGGACTCGGAATGGAACTTAGCGGTAAGGCACAACAATTTTGACTACTCTGCATTTGTGTGAGGAAGTAACATTAGTGTTGTTTTAGGTAGGTATGAAATGTAGTTTAAAAAAAAATAAATATATTTTTAGAGAATATGTTTTCACAATAAATGTTACACTGATGGATATGATGAACGTGTGAGCACAGTTATGTAGGCCTAACTCGTTCTCAGCAAGTAGCTATTGTTTACTGGCCAGTAGCTGTAGTGTAGAAGGAAGCATAAGCGATCAACTCCATTGATCCAAAAATTCTGTGGCTTCTCTAAACTCCTAAGAGAAATCATCGCTTTAACTAAGCTGTCGCTTGCAGATTGAAGGCGGGTGCTACCCACTCACTCTTTCTGACAATGACTAGCGTTCAAATGAATTGCTGTAACTTGTGTGAATGGTCACTCGAAAAATTTGAATTTTTTTGTATATTTGTGATGCCTGTAGTGTAGTCCATGTAGACTGGATGTGAACTGATGAGAAAATTAAATTGCCTTAATTTGGACATGATTGCTGCTTGGAGCGTTATTCCTTGCTATTCAGTTTTGTATAACCTACAAAAAGAATATGAAGGATCGAGACTACTGTTGTTTTATAAAACTTGATTATATTTTTCTTCCTGTTTTATTGGGATGAATTGTTCAACAAATTGATCTAAATTTACTTAAATTATCTCTTACAAATGTAACTGAATGCAGCCCAGGTAGTTGAAATCTAAACTTGTACAGGGAAAAGATTTGTCATATCATTTCTACTTAAAAAAAGTCTGCAAGTACCAACAGATTTGTATGACTCGTACCATTGTAGGTATGCAATGATATCAATTACGCGTAAAATAGCGAAACTCAGTTTATCAGTTTAGTTACATAATAATTACCTCAAACGGTACATACCCATCAGAATTTTTCACCGACTATATTTCGTGTTTTGTTGAATGGAATTTTACGGTTGTGAATGAGTAATATTTCTGCCAGTAACAGTGTAATCTATAAAATGTTACGTTATCTGCACACTTGTGCATTGAAAACAGTAGTGTATTGTGCGTATTGGTCCTTGGAAACTGTGTCGGCTAATTTCACGTTCTGGTGTCACGTGAACGACTCGTCTCCCATGGATAAACGTTTTGTAATTTGAATTGTATTGTGATTCCTCGTTACAGCGTTTATGGCACACGCAGTAGCCTATGTGGAAATCGATTTTTTTTTCCCTAAAGGTACTATATGATGTTATTATTTATATTGTTAAAGCGATCGATTTCGGTCATAGACCATCGTCAGGTTATATAGCACATTTGTGTTCACAATTTTATATAATTCACAATATTTGAATTATAGATACCATTAATAAAACAATAAGTGTAAGTATAAAAATACATCACATTATCATTGATTACTTTATTGTAAAAACAATAACGAAACGGGTATTCCCAGCTCGCCCTTTGTAAAAGAACGATCTGCTAGATGTTTTATTTCTTGTTTGCAGAGTGTTCATTCCCCTCATAACTGGAAAAAAGAAATGGCTAGATTAACTGTAACCGGATACGAGAAACAGACTCATGAATTGCTGCATTAGAAAATATGCAACGTTTCGCGATTCAGATAGGTGATCAGCCTTAAGCTGTTTGAGAAATTACTAAAATTGCATTTTATATAATTCATTAAAGTAACTGGAAGATTCAAGATAAGAATTGATATTTACTACTTCTTTATTTGTTGCTAACCGTTATCTCTTCGTGTGTAGTATGTTAAAAGTCTCAAATCGTCTTTGCAATCATCTATTTCAGTCCTCTGCTTCGCCAGTAAAATTTCACCATTTTGACATGATGGCTTTAAAGTAGGTTAAAGGTGTTTTCTCATGGTAAGGGTTGTGATAAGCTTTACGATAACATTTTGTTTTATAATTACAGATTTAATTTAGTAATGTTTATGTGTAATGGAAATACATAAAATAGAAATAGATTATTTAGATAAATTCTGGCCGATAACAAATGTGTGAACGTGCTTCAGACAGAATTGTAACTTCGTATTGCAAAAGACATTATATTGTGATAGACGTATATACAATATACATTTTAAAACATAAAAATACGAAATAACATGTTACTGTTACAGCACAAGTGCGCGCGCGCATAAGTTGTATTGTGTGATGCCACAATAGATCCAGACCCAATCCGTCTGTGGTATTCACCTTGTTCCCAAAATTCAGCTCGTTATACCGTGGCGCTTAGCAATCTGCCTGTTTCGAACATCACAATGAAGGCTATAAAATAAAAAAATTGAGCAACAAAATATTGAAACCTGTGCTCGATATTATGAATGGAACTGAATTAAGTCGGAAAAGAAAAAATATTGTGAGGGTATGCGTAATGGCTATCCTTTTTCTTATAATATTTGGTAATCGCCATCATATAATTATGGACAGCTTATGTCCTGACGTAATTTGAGAAATCAGTACCTATTTTAAAAGATTTTGTGGGGGAGGGGTCAGTTTCCCATTATGTATCGTTTTGAGACAGTTTCGATAAAACAGATGTCTTATCCAACTCGTTAGTAATTGGTTCCTTACTCACCTGTGATTTAATTAATTTTTAACTTCTGCCCTTTTCGATAGTCACTGGTAACCGCAACATAATTTCCCGAAATTTACGTTTCGAGAAAAATAATGTTTGATCACATAAAAAAGTGATTATATCGTCAATGACCATATTCAATGGATACCGCGCAGTTGGGACAAACATTTTAGCGTTAACCTGTCGGTATGCGGTTCGTTTTGCCCATTTTAATGAATGTACTAATGTAAGTCGTATTTGTATAAGATAATGTTAATAAAGTGACGTTACATTAAACAAATCATTAAATTTTAATGTTTCTTTGGTTAATTACGCGCGTGCGCGCACACACACACACACGCGTACGAGGTAAAACGGATGGCTGTTGCTGCTAGCATTGAAAAGCCAGCAAGCGTTGCTGCTATGGAGTTGATTCGTGAATCGTTAGTAAGAACGCTAGGCAATGATTGAAAGGGTTTTGAAACACGATGCTGAGGGGAGGGGTGTTGAATTGGTGGATTTTGTGGTGGAGTAGATGGTCAGTGAATAATATGTGTAGAAAAGTCTGTGGAAAGCATAATTAGAAGAAAATATCATTAGTTGGAAACTCTAAGTATTATAAACACTATCACGACGCGGAACAGAATATCCAAATATTTTGGATAAAATTTTAAAAGTTTTAGTCTTATTGCCTGAGCCAGCTTTCGCTTTTTGCGAGCTTCATCAGAGGCTGCCGCTAGGAGTGCTGTCCGTTCTGTTTTTGGAGACTGCATCGTTGTTTGAAAGATCGTTGTTGTTTAATGTGTTCAAAAAGTATATGTGATTTAAACTGTCTCCGTTTCTTCAGTGTGTTGTTTCCATTTTCATCTGTTTTCTTGCGTTTGATTTTTCGTTTCAGCAAAACATCGTTTCTTCGTTGTCGTCATCTATATATCTGTGCACCAGAGGCATAAGACACCATGTAACGTACACAGTACTTTACAGGACAGCTAAAAACATTTTGTTTGCTTCAAGAAGCAATGTGAGATAGTGTTATTTTAAACATGTGTATTGGCTGCATAAAAATAACTGCCATATACTACTGGAAAGAAGACAGTCTGTACATTAACACTATATAAAAACCTATATTTTATAAAAAATGGAGATGGTGTCTTATGCCTCTAGGGCACAGATATATAAAACTCAAAGTCTGAAGATTTATGTGTACTGAATACAAATCCACACCGTTACGCCGATTGCCACCAAATTTTGCACAGGTAACCTTTGACAAGGGGAAAAATACTGTCTAACTTGGAATTTGATATTTTGCCCCCTTCGCACGATTTAGGCCCTTTTCGTTATGCCTTTTCGTTGACGATTAGTACGATGTCAACAACACCATGGAGACCAGAATTAATTGCCATAGTAACAAGTAAATAAACAAATGATATTTAGCGGCATCATAACTGTCCCTTTATCCGTTCCTGCAGTTTTTAATATGCAATTGTATCGATATATTTTGTAATTTTGTATACAGATACGTCTATATATTTTGTAATTGTCTTAAACGATTATAAAATGTATGTTTATACGTATTTCTGATTATGCAATGAATAAGTAATGAAATATATTAAATACTACTACTAAAGATGTCAACAACACCATGGAGACCAGAATTAATTACCATAGTAACAAGTAAATAAACAAAAGCCATTTAGCGGCATCGGAACCGTACATTTATCCATTCCTGCAGTACATTTTCGATGTTTTATATAATATGCTATTGTATACAACCTATTTACGTATACAAAGATTTTCAACTACCGTTTAAAGTGCTTTAAAGAACTGTAGTTTAGTTGTATTTTACGATGTGGAAAAGATGAAGTGTATTAATTGTAAATTGTCCTATTATTTAAAGCAAAGGCTAAATACGTGTTGTTTTCATTTGTGAGGTCAGGTGACAACTGTTTTTGGTGTTTAGTTTACTGCTGAAATAAATAAAAGCCATGGTTGAGGAAAACATAACGTTTAATGTGTTATACAATGCTTCTAACACAGCAACACTTAAAATATAGAATTTAGCGTTTTTGATTTAACGCTAAACAAAAACCTTTTTAAACCTTAAACGTTTTTAAACCTTATAAATATCTTCAAAGGCTTTATAAACGGGTACTTTTAAATCTCCAAAGGCTGTTCCACCAACATAATAATTTAGTACATGTTAAAATAGTACAAGTGTTGAAAACAGCTTTGGAGAGAATTTGACTAATGAGTACAAAATTGTTATACGAGCTGACAGAACACCATATAGACATAGACAATAAAAATTCTATTAAAATACTTATTAAAAGTCAAATATTCGCGTGCGAAGCCGCGGTTAGCAGCTAATTATTGATAACACAAACACATCGCGGCTGACATTTCTGTCTTCTGTCTGTTGGAATTTTCCTACAGTAATTAATTAAGCGTAAAGAAATGGCCGAGTGTGCAGAGTGCAGTCAAGTTTTAATGTATCATTTAGGACGGGTCGTTGATCATTGTATTACGTATAAATAAAAAATTAACCTTTCATGATTGAAACGAGTTGGTACTCGTTTGGTTTGCTGTTAGCCTATGAAACGACCACTAGGTTACTGGATCATGAATAAAGATATCACGAAATTGTCATAAACTTCAGTAGGATGATGTAGTCTGGCAACGAGTATATTGATTTCCTTTCGAAAGGTGTAAAATAAAGTTAATATATTTCTGACATGTAAGAGCCACGCTAAGAACACGGACAATGTTGAACACAAATAACTTATATAAAATAAATAAAGCAACTTATTTACGTATACAAAGATTTTCAGCTACCGTTAAAAGTGCTTTAAAGAACTGTAGTTAGCGTCAGTAAATCGGACACGTTTTGCAACACTGTCCTACCTGGTTTCATTTGAGCTGCAGCTGACGTCTGTACAGCGTTTACTCGCAAAGGAGTCACAGTGTTACTTGTTTTTTTCTGTGAATTGTTTCAACATAATCAGTCAGGGGCGTATTTGGGGGGGGCGAACGGGACCGGACCCCCCCCCAGAGGGTGGAAAGTTGACAAGACATTTTGTTAGTTTCTTAATTTTTAAGCAGTTTTATTAATTTCTCAGCTGTAAACGCTAATACAGTAGTAACCCTTCTTTAAATATAGGTTACAAACAATTTTATTACACAGTATTTCATTTAGTTTGAAATATGAAATGTAGGAAAATCAATTAAGTCAGTAAGTACCTCATAAACAATGTTTCTATAGCGCTTATTTGTATTGTGTTAATGAGATTGATTTTAGTATGTTATTACACGTTTTTCAGCTACTTTAAAGATTGTAATATTGATTGGTCTTAACTTGTTTTTTATTTTGTATGAAGCCGACTCGACCCCCCCCCCCAGACCAAATTCTAGATTCGCTATTGAAATCGGTGACAGTTTTCTGATCGCTCATCATGAACTTAGAAGGCAATTCGCTTTCAGCGAATCGTCCTTTTCAGTCAGTTCATGCTATCAAGATTTGAATTCAAAATTTGGAAAGTATTAGGTATACATCATACGTCAGCATTGTAAAAAAACAGACCCCCCCCCCAAGTTAGCGGCATAGAGGCCACTGAACGAAGTTCATACCTCTCTGCGTAGCGGCACTATCACTGGGAATGTGAAACCAGTTGTAACATTCCGACTACCACTGAAGCTGTGGAACTACCACTAGAAATACATACGAGTGAATTGACAAGAGGAAAACAGCTTAATTTGTAAAAGCTTATGATAGTTCCTAGGATAAGTAAGAGGATCGTGCTGGAAAAGAATGATTAATCTTAATCTTCAAGGTGTGAAGATGCGAGTTCCTAAGTAACAGAATACGTACAGAAAGATCATAAGATTATCATTATTATCTGCTTTAAGAGACATTTGGTGCGATATCTTTCTTAAGATGTGTTGAAGAATAACTGATTGTATCTTTGCTACGAGATTGGAAGTTAACGAATTATTGGGTTATTAATTATTTTAAAAATATTACCATTATTGGGAAATCGAAACATACCATGACGATGTGAAAGGTCAAAGGAAGTCAATGTCGCGTCGGCTACCTGACACAAATTGGGGCGCGACACAGGAATGTCTGGAATCACTATAAATTTGCTTTCTTTAAAGTAACGCTGCTTTTTGTTATTAATATTTTAAAGTGTATACTGCCAGACACTAGTTCGGGACAATTCAACTAATTTTACATCGAGATCCCGAATACCGCATGTCTGTGTAGTGGATTCGTCGAAACCAAGATCGCTCACAACTGTTGCAAGCGTCACGTGTGACGTGTACGTTACAAAAACATTAGGCACACTAAGTGCTGTGTTTGTTAGTGTCTTTGCAACGTGTTTACATTATGTGTACTTTGATAGTTAAATGTGCTTTGTAATTCTTAACTGCTATTGCACTATTAACGTGACTCAGCAATTTTTTTGCGTTTTTGTCGTGTTTGTTACGTTTACCCCGCTGATTTACGTTAATAAATTAACGAAATTTATGGTGTAACTAAAAGGGAGGAAGCACAATATAACAACTTGGCGCATATACTACAAAGAAAACATATTCTTTCAGTTCATTATAAAGCAAGAGAGGTAATTAAGAAACACAACTGCACGGTGATATCCAGAGACTTTAAATTTGTGAAACAAAAACACGTTTAAGATTGAAATGGTCTCAAGAAAGCGTATGTGCAACCTCGGATTAACAAATATAGCACTAGAACAAAAATAAACAGATACAAATGTCAAGATTTCCTTTCCCACACACGAACGTTGATATGAAAAATAACAAAAGAGCTGACTCTTAACACGCGGCAACGCACAAAACTGTTCCAGATGTGTGGGAATAATTCTGGGCGGCAGAGTTACGTAACGCTCTAGATAATTCGAGATGCCCCTTCCACACGTTTCTCGACTATTCATTCTATCGGCATCCAGGTCCGCTGTGTCACTACCTGCAAGCGGCCTGGATATAAACGCAAGACGGCCTATTTCAGTTAGACCTGACGATATTAAAAAGGCGTTCGGAGTTATTGTTGCGGTTTAGTGGAAAGTGATTATCGTGGTAATTAGTGCAAAACTATAATAAGGTGACATTTTTTGTTGTGTGTTAGACTTTAACTTGATCTATTGTAAAGAATATCTGTTGATTTAACTGTTGGTTGTGTCCAATTAAAGTTTGCAATTAGTGACGTCATTAGTGTCAGTTATTCTGTTTCCGTTGTACAACAGGACGATCCGTGAGACCGTCGTAACAATATCTTCACCCGAGTTTCTGTAACAGTCAGTCTATAAATATTCTAGAAGATCTGACGATACTTCAAGACTACACATATTTTTACAACGGGCGTTTCGCGTACATGAGAAATGTGATTCCTATGTGCGATTATTTTTCATAAAAGTAATCGTAAACAGAAACAATAAACATAAAGAGAAGTAATGAAAACTTAAAAAAGTGAAACTTCTTGGAATACCAAGCTTTACACTTTCCAATAAAAAATAAACGTGACAGAGAAATAATGATATAGCCTATATTGTTACGACGGTCTACTCGCTCGTCGTAGGTACAGTGGAAAACAAATTACAAGACACCAATTAAGTCACTAATCACACCTTTAATTTTTACAGTTAAACAGTTCGTAATTAACAACACTGTCTTTTACAACAAATCAAATGAAAATTGTTCACACGCAATAAAATGTCCACTAAAATTAAACACAATTGTATTACAATTATACCGTCCGATTATAAAACACCACTCTTAACTAATAACCACTTGAACGTGCACAGTAATATCGCTACTATAACCCTCGAACCGCACGGTCAATAATTCGCACTAATACTGAAACTTAAGTCGCTGCCGCCATGTATTTATACCTGCGTTCACAGACCAGAATGTTCCTAATTGCGTCTTAGCGGTCGTGTGAACTACGTAATTAACTGCGGCCTTGACACAGTCCGCGCGGCTGGCGCCTTCGAGAAACCTCTCGAAAATGCGTCGACAAGCGCGTACGCCACACGCGTTACATCGAGATTGTTCTGTGATGTAACAGTATTACTGTTTTCCCATGTTATATATAAATCAAAGTAAAACTATCAAAGTAAAAAGTGTAAATTTGAGTTTTTATACTGACAATGATATTGAAGGAAAGTGACAGTTATCTATTACTGGACGTTGTGACGGTACCTAGGGAAAGTGAACGAATTTTAAGAAGACGAAGTTTTATTAGTGGATTTCAGGTTCTAAAGTAAAACTGAACTTGTTAATGCCCTCTAGTCGTGGGATTTAGTTCATCATTACATCGGATTGAAAACCACAACCTTTGAATTGAAAGCAACAATTTAAGTTGTTATTACGAACAGATTTTCGTTACACTTCAGAAAAATATTTTAACGATTTGATGCATACTGTCTACAAAATAACACATAGTTACAGGCATATTCTGTTAGGCCTGTTGTCCCAGATTGAGTTTAGGTCTTAGGTTCTTTCATGTGTCCTTTTTCCGTACATCTATGATAGCCCTACTATTCTCTTTGCATCATTATGTCGTGTTGTTATTTGTCAACCTTGATTTCTCTTTCCCGCCCACGATCCTCATCTGAGAACTTTCTGGCCTTCCGTTTACTTCTGTCTGTACTGTGGCCCAAATAGTCCCGTATACAACACGTATTCTCCTATCAACTTTTGTCACTTTCGTTCTCTGTCTTATCTATTCATTTATCTCAGTGAAATGTTTAACTCATTTCCATAGCTCTTTGAATGACTTCTAAGTTAGTGTTACCTGCTTCGTAATGTTAAGGTTGAGCTTTGTTCGCTATAACAGAGAGAACAAGACCACTTTCGGTGTGAAGCGTCAGGGTACTTTTCTGTACAGTGTACTTAAGACAAAAGCAAGCTTGCCCATGTCAGACGCCGTGCTCTCAATTCACATATTTGATGTATTTTTCCAATGTTATTATTTGCCTTGAACAGTTTCATTTTGGATCTTAGTTTCGCTGACGATTAATCGAGGCTTCTCAGGACGATCGCTTGGTCACAGACAGTCTTAGGTTGATACAAATTCAAGTAACTACGAAGACAGCTTATGCGATTAAAAAAGTTCACAACAAAATAGACAATGCTTTGACTAACTTATACGGGACTCTCGGACCCCTATTTCTCTGAAATGTACTACATAAATTGTCTTCCGCCGTCAAGAATGATTAGGTGTTGTATGGGGTCGACGTGTAGAGTTGATTGCTACAACAATCAATGGTTTATAGCCATTGGAGATGTGACTGCACAGAAGAATGCTGAGAATACCCTGGACAGCTATGCAAACCAATCAGGCGGTCTTAAGTAGGGCAGTTCAAGAGATAATGAAAACTGTTAAATGTCGGAAACTAGCATTACCTTGGACGTATACTGAGTATGCTCCAGCTGTAATGAAGGGTAAAGTGGAAGACCATAGAGAAATAGAAACCAAACAGGCCGCATGGTTAACAACACCCGCGGAATACACAGCGCTAAACAAATATTAAAAAAAATATCTGAAAAAAAGATCGTCTCGACAGTGTAATTGCCAACCCCAGGGGAAGCTGACACGGTACGAGAAAAAGAAGAAATTGTTCCCTTCAAAAATGCTTCCATGAAAAACGCTGCTGCATCAACATAACCTCGTGTTTTGTGTTCCGCGTAAGATATCCCGTGTAGACAGAATTTTATCCATGCCTGGATGTGTTTATGTTCAATGTCCACGAGTTAGATATGCTACATTGGGGAACAAATGTTTTTGTAAACTTTTTTCATGCTGTCAGTTGATAAAAATATTTTTGTCCTAGTACCATAACAAACTTTTGTTGTGGAAGTACGTGCTCGCCATCATTCATTTTTAATTCATCTTCAACATTGATAGAATATGTTTTCATCCAGAAAGGGCAGACATTCCTGATTAACGGTGGGGTTTTGTATATAGAATAAAGGGCAATGGAAAGAAAATGTGGAAATAAGTTGCTTGTATGCTTGGTGCTAACTGTGTAATTGGTACCAGATATCTGACAAATTGGACAAAGTGACAAGTCGAAAAATCATATGTACTTAACAATATACATATGCCAACAAAAATTAAAAAAAAGATCAGACACATTTTTTTATTAATTTGCTTCATTATTCTAATATTACCATTCTGAAATGTAGAAGTAAAATGACGGTTTGTACTTATTTTCTTGAATGCCTTAGTTACCTGACCCATTAGCAAATTAGCGAGTTACCTCAGCAAATAACTTACATCGGCGAGTGATTCGTCACTTACAGCGAATCAATAATAATGAAGATAGAATTATAAACCGAAAATTGTTAAATTTCACCATTTAGGTCTTAGTATTTCTTTCAGTACGTCAGTTTTTTTTCTCTAATAGCAAGAGTCATTATGAATCGTTCCGCGAAAACAGTAAGTAATGAAATAATCGACATAAGAAACTTTTAATAAAATATAATACCTTTACGTTAGTGGCTTATGTGTTTTGAACAATACATTCGGTTCTTCAGTTGATATGATGAAGTTTTAAACGGTAATCATTTTAACCGCCACTTCTTGAGTCGAGGCTATTTTGACAGTGACATTTTTGCCATAAAGTTTCGATGTAATAGTGTTTGTAATGCAGTGACCACTACCTGTCGTTTGTGTGTTTCTGTCTGATCACTGTGGGGTACAGAGAGCCCAACAGTCAAAACATAAAATCTTTCGATATCAGGTAGTTTCGTTATGGGGTTTTCTTCCCGAAACGCACATGTCATAAAAAAAGTACGGGCATATCTTTAGCAAAGCATGGTTCATGTTCAGACCCAACATGGTAGCACTCTTCTGCTGCGCAGAGGCGTAAACTCTGCTGCTGACCGAGCTCGTTCGCGTCCAAGTTAGTCGGGTTCCGACAAGTGGTGTTATTTCGTATTGTCTCGCGACAGATATTCGGAAAATTTGTAAAGAAAAATATTCGGATGGCATCGTGCAAAAAGTGTAAATAATCGTGCCTACCGTGGAATTTTGTATATGTTTAATGACAAAATGGATGTCAGGACAATTGCTGACATCACTTTATTATCCGAAAGAAAGCACGAAGCGTAGGAGTTTTTCGTATGATCAGTCACAGTAATGTGATTTACTGCATGCACTCTTGCCGTGCTTACTGTTTAAGTATACTGGATACGCATGGCCAGCATAAGATTTAAAACAACGTAAATAACGAACAAGGCAAGAAATATATGTTAAAAATGTACACGTGCTTAAGAAATGTATAAACTGATCTTTTAATGTTTATTCCATAATTTTTGTTTACTCAAACATTAACCATTAAATATTCATACATTTCTAAATTTAAAAAATGAAGAATTAACAAATAAAATACAAAATTATCTCTTTTAAACAATTTAATGAACATTTAAAATATCGGTATGGAGAACCATACATGACTTCCATGTTCTGTTCGTAGATTTATGTTTAAAATCATATTCGAAATAAAATATTTCCATAGAAACTACTTCTTTCTACTTATTGCTTCAACCTTAACCACAGTACTGTGGTCACTAACGTATACCTCCTCACGTTTTCGCACTCGATTTTCACTGATGATGGCAGTCGATGGCACTGCCGAAAAGTCTGGTTATGCAGAAAACATTGGACTACGGCTAAACAGCCCGGGAAGGAATTTTAACAAAGAACTACCGGTACTTCTTTGTTGCCGATAACGTAGTACACATATAAAAAATTCTCCCCTCCCCCTTCAACTATAATTTTCATTAACAGAAAATTACCCCCACCCCGTTCACCTAACCTCTTCATTTATAGATATTTCATCTACGTTTCTACAGTGGATTATTATGAGCTTCTTATCAGGATACATTATTTATCAAAATTAAGTACTTTACTCTTGTTAAAACATAAAACGTTGCAGGAAAAGTACCCCTTTCTCTTAACCGATCTTCACAAAAATCAATAGACCTTGAGTCCTCTACAAGGCAGGGATACATGCAAAAAAATATATGATTCTGTTTGAATGTGCGGCAGTTATCGTTCGTCATGGAAACATTTCTCTTGTTACAACATAAAATGTTGCAGGTAAACTACCCCTTTCCCTTAACCGATCTTCACCAAAACCAACAGGTCTTGAGAACTCTACTACTCCGGGCTGTATCCAAAACATTAGTTGATTCTGTTTGAATTGCGGCTGTTATCGTTTGCCATAGAAAAATATCGGTATGGAGAACCATACATGACTTCCATATTCTAAGATTTATATTTAAAATCATTTTCAGCCAAACAGCCAGGCTGTGTCTTACCTGCCTTTTTATTGCTGTATTAAATGAAAAATATTATATTACATTAAAATGAAAAAATTATAATTTTATTGCCTGGCAACAAAATTATTGTATTTTTAACAATTACCATTGTTTCAAAAAGTTTAAATAAATTTTCAAGTACTTTACTCTTGTTAAAACGTAAAAGGTTGCAGGTAAACTACCCCTTCCCCTTAACCGATCTTCACCAAAATGGAAAGTCATTGAGAGCTCTACAATTCAGGGACGTATGCAAAACATTATTTGATTCTGTTTGCATTTGCGGCTGTTATCGTTTGCCATAGAAAATACGCTTGATAAAAAAACGTTGCAGGTAAACTACCCCTTCTCCTTAACCGATCTTCACCAAAAACAATAGGTCTTGAGTACTCTACAAATCAGGGCTGTATGCAAAACATTATTTGATTCTGTTTGAATTTGCGGCTGTTATCGTTTGCCATAGAAAATACCCTTGTTAAAAAAACGTTGCAGGTAAACTACCCCTTTCCCTCAACCGATCTTCACCAAAAACAATAGGTCTTGAGAACTCTACAATTTAGGGCTGTATGCAAATAATCTTTTGATTCTGTTTGAATTTGCGGCTGTTATCGTTTGCCATAGGAAATACCCTTGTTAAAACATAAAACGTTACAGGTAAACTACCCCTTTCCCTTAACCGATCTTCACCAAAAACAATAGGTCTTGAGTACTCTAGAAATCAGGGCTGTATGCAAAACATTATTTGATTCTGTTTGAATTTGCGGCTGTTATCGTTTGCCATAGAAAATACCCTTGTTAAAAAAACGTTGTAGGTAAACTACCCCTTTCTCTCAACCGAACTTCACCAAAAACAATAGGTCTTGAGAACTCTACAATTTAGGGCTGTATGCAAATAATCTTTTGATTCTGTTTGAATTTGCGGCTGTTATCGTTTGCCATAGGAAATACCCTTGTTAAAACATAAAACGTTACAGGTAAACTACCCCTTTCCCTTAACCGATCTTCACCAAAATCAGCAAATCTTGAGAACTCTACAATTCAGGGCTGTATGCGAAACATTATTTGATTCTGTTTGAATTTGCGGCTGTTATCGTTTGCCAAACAAACAAAATTACCCTTGCTAAAAAAAAACCGTTGCAGGTAAACTACCCCTTTCCCTCAACCGATCTTCACCAAAAACAATAGGTCGCGAGTACTCTGCAAATCAGGGCTGTATGCAAAAAATTATTTGATTCTGTTTGAATTTGCGGCAGTTATCGTTTGCCATAGAAAAAAAATCTACAGACAGACAGACAGACACACAGACAGACAGACACACACACAGACACTTTTCGGAAAACGACTTTTTTTCATGTTTTGAGTGTAGTAGAATCAGAATCTGCAATAATCTCGAACACGATTTTTTTTGCCATCACCATACTTCCATTCCTTAAGGAATATGGAAGTAAATATCGGTATGGAGAACCATACATGACTTCCATATTCTAAGATTTATATTTAAAATCATTTTCGAAATGAAATATTACCATAGAAACTACTTCTTTCTACTTACTGCTTCAGCCTTAACCACAGTACTGTGGTCACTAACGTATACCACCTCACGTTATCGCACTCGATTTTCACTGATGATGGAAGTCGATGGCATTGCCGAAACGTCTGGTTTTGTAGAAAACATTGGACTACGGCCAAATATCCCGGGAAGGAATTTTAACAAAAACTACTTCTTTGTTGCCGATAACGTTGTACACATATATATCAGTGGCGAAGTTACATGGAGGCAATTGAGGCAATGCCTACCCTAACAAATTCTGTAGAATAAAAATTATAAATACGTATGAACTACATAACGTAAAGATTATACATTGTTACTGGGACTGTCAAATTTATTAAACCGAAACGTGCTTTATTGAGCGACCGCTAGATGGTGACAGGTGAGATTCGGCATAGTTCGTTTAAAGCGAATGAGGCAACCTGAACTTGCCTCAGCGTTTTTTGTATACATCGTATGTAAGCAATGTAGTGGTGTGATAGGGAAGTGTAGGGAGGGGGGATTGTCCCGCGCTGTACACATAGAGCGTTGAGGCATGCCTCACTTCTGTGGTCCAAACAGTTAAGTTAAAGCGCCTGTGTTGTTTCTAAGTGTTTATTTTATGCGGTTATTAAAAGTGTCACTGTTATTCCGCTGAACTAACAGATGATCAAGATTGTTATTTGAATTATTTGTAACATTAAACATATATATAGAAACTAATCAAGTTTAAAAATTTGAAGTTCAATCAGTTGTATTATTGTGTATGACTAATACAAGGATTGTTCAATAGACACACGTATAGAGCTGTAAAGCATTTTTTATTCAACGATTTTAAAAGAAGTCTCCAATAACATTAAGACATGAGTTCCACTGTTGCGCTAACCTGTAGATTCCCTGCTAGTAAAATTCTTACGGCTGTTTGTGGAACCATTCAGTTACAGCAACTCTACCTCAGCGTCCGATTTGACCCACCGTCCTTTTAGTGATTCCTTAAAAAAAATTTAAGATAAGATTTTTGCCTATCCATTCATTAACTACTAGCTTCGCCAGTAAGCAAATTGATGTCCATTTTTTCGGCTTGCACGCGTTATGTTGGTGTGGGTTTCGGCACTTTCCATTTAAAAAGCGTGCAAACGTAAGAAAATAAACATGAGTGAGGCCAGAAATAACGTGAATTGTGTGTTTGTGTCTTACCTGCCTTTTTATTGCCGTATTAAATGAAAAATATTATATTACATTAAAATGAAAAAATTTTAATTTTATTGCCTGGCAACAAAATTATTTTATTTTTAACAATTACCATTGTTTCAAAAAGTTTAAATAAATTTGCAAGTACTTTACTCTTATTAAAACGTAAAAGGTTGCAGGTAAACTACCCCTTCCCCTTAACCGATCTTCACCAAAATCGAAAGTCCTTGAGACCTCTACAATTCAGGGACGTATGCAAAACATTATTTGATTCTGTTTGAATTTGCGGCTGTTATCGTTTGCCATAGAAAATACCCTTGTTAAAAAAATGTTGCAAGTAAACTACCCCTTTCCCTCAACCGATCTTCACCAAAAACAATAGGTCTTGAGAACTCTACAATTTAGGCCTGTATGCAAATAATCGTTTGATTCTGTTTGAATTTGCGGCTGTTATCGTTTGCCATAGGAAATACCCTTGTTAAAACATAAAACGTTACAGGTAAACTACCCCTTTCCCTTAATCGATCTTCACCAAAAACAACAGGTCGTGAAAACTCTACAATTCAGGGCTGTATACGGAACATTATTTAAGTCTGTTTGAATTTGCGGCTGTTATCGTTTGCCAAAAAAAAAATTTCCCTTGATAAAAAAAACCGTTGCAGGTAAACTACCCCTTCCCCTCAACCGATCTTCACCAAAAACAACAGGTCGCGAGTACTCTACAAATCAGGGCTGTATGCAAACAATTATTTGATTCTGTTTGAATTTGCGGCAGTTATCGTTTGCCATAGAAAATACGCTTGATAAAAAACGTTGCAGGTAAACTACCCCTTCCCCTCAACCGATCTTCACCAAAAACAATAGGTCTTGAGTACTCTACAAATCAGGGCTGTATGCAGAAAATTATTTGATTCTGTTTGAATTTGCGGCTGTTATCGTTTGCCATAGAAAATGCCCTTGTTAAAAAAACGTTGTTGGTAAACTACCCCTTTCCCTTAACCGATCTTCACCAAAAACAATAGGTCTTGAGAACTCTACAATTTAGGGCTGTATGCAAATAATCTTTTGATTCTGTTTGAATTTGCGGCTGTTATCGTTTGCCATAAGAAATACCCTTGTTAAAACATAAAACGTTACAAGTAAACTACCCCTTTCCCTTAACCGATCTTCACCAAAAACAAAAGGTCTTGAGAACTCTACAATTCAGGGCTGTATACGAAACATTATTTGATTCTGTTTGAATTTGCGGCTGTTATCGTTTGCCAAAAAAAAAAAATTTCCCTTGATAAAAAAAAACCGTTGCTGGTAAACTACCCCTTTCCATCAACCGATCTTCACCAAAAACAATAGGTCGCGAGTCCTCTACAAATCAGGGCTGTATGCAAAAAATTATTTGATTCTGTTTGAATTTGCGGCAGTTATCGTTTGCCATAGAAAAAAAATCTACAGACACAGACACACACACAGACACTTTTCGGAAAACGACTTTTTTCATGTTTTGAGTGTAGTAGAATCAGAATCTGCAATAATCTCGAACACGATTTTTTTTGCCATCACCATACTTCCATTCCTTAAGGAAATATGGAAGTAAAATTACCCCTGATAAAAAAGCGTTGCAGGTAAACTACCCCTTTTCCTTTACCGATCTTCACCAAAAACAATAGGTCTTGAGTACTCTACAGTTCAGGGCTGTATGCAAAAAATTATTTGATTCTGTTTGAATTTGCGGCTCTTATCGTTTGCCATAGAAAATACCCTTGTTAAAATATAAAACGTTGCAGGTAAACTACCCCATTCCCTTAACCGATCTTCAACAAAATCAACAGACCTTGAGATCTGTATAATTCAAAAAGGTGTGCAAAAGAGTAGTTGATTCTGTTTTAATTTACGGCAGTTATCGTTCGTCATAGAAAAATATCGGTATGGAGAACCATACATAACTTCCATGTTCTAAGATTTATATTTAAAATCATTTTCGAAATGAAATATTACCATAGAAACTACTTCTTTCTACTTACTGCTTCAGCATTAACCACAGTACTGTGGTCACTAACGTATACCACCTCACGTTATCGCACTCGATTTTCACTGATGATGGAAGTCGATGGCATTGCCGAAACGTCTGGTTTTGTAGAAAACATTGGACTACGGCCAAACATCCCGGGAAGGAATTTTAACAAAAACTACTCTTTGTTGCCGATAACGTTGTACACATATATATAAAAAATATGCATAAAATTAATGGCTTGTATAAGTTAATGTTTGATCTCCATTAAGTAGTGCTCAAGTTTCCAAAGTTTTAATATTATGATGTCCGTAATTAAAACATCAGAGCAGGTTTAGTGTGAATGAGGGTACACTGTGGACAAAAATTTTCAACATTTCCTATTGAGCGTTGCTTAGAGTAAATCTGCGAATCTACAGTGTACGTTTCACAGAACAAACACGCGGAAAAGAAGGAGCGCTCCGAAGTCACTCATGGAGCCTCAGCATCTTCCAGAGGGTTCATTCCCTAAAGACGAAAATTCTGTCTATGAATCGTTCCTCTGTAAACACGTGCAGTTACACTACCCAGCGATCCACAGGAAGCAAATCGCTATCCACGCTGGACAATTTTTCGGCTTGCACGCGTTATTTTGGTGTGGGTTTCGGTACTTTCCATTTAAAAAGCGTGCAAATGTAAGAAAATAAACATGAGTGAGGCCAGAAATAACGCGAATTTTGTGTGTGTGTGTGTGTATGTGTGTGCGTGTTCCCTACCTTTTTATTGCAGTAATCATAATAATAAAATGGAAACGTAAACATTACATAATTGAGATATGCTTGCCTGCCACGAACGATATATTTTCTCTCATACATGATTTACATTAAAATGAAAAAATTATAATTTTATTGCCTGGCAACAAAATTATTTTATTTTTAACAATTACCATTATTTGAAAAAGTTTAAATGAATTTTCAAGTACTTTACTGTTGTTAAAACGTAAAAGGTTGCAGGTAAACTACCCTTCCCCTTAACCGATCTTCACCAAAATCAAAAGGCCTTGAGATCACTACAATTCAGGAATGTATGCAAAAAATTATTTGATTCTGTTTGAATATGCGGCAGTTACCGTTCGTCATAGAAAAAATTACCCTTGTTAAAACATAAAATGTTCCTGGTAAACTACCCTATTCCCTTAACCGATCTTCACCAAAACCAAAAGGTCTTGAGAACTCTACAATTCACGGCTGTATGCAAAACATTATTTGATTGTGTTTGAATTTGCGGCTGTTATCGTTTGCCAAAAAAAAAGAAATTACACTTGATAAAAAAACGCTGCAGGTAAACTACCCCTTTCCCTTAACCGATCTTCTCCGAAAACAATAGGTCTTGAGTACTCTACAATTCAGGGCTGTATGCAAAAAATTATTTGATTCTGTTTGAATATGCGGCTGTTATCGTTTGCCATAGAAATAAATTACCCTTGATAAAAAACGTTGCTGGTAAACTACCCCTTTCCCTTAACCGATCTTCACCAAAAACAACAGGTCTTGAGAACTCTATAATTCAGGGCTGTATGCAAAAGAGTAGTAGATTCTCTTTAAATTTGCGGCTGTTATCGTTTGCCATAGAAAAAAAATTACCCTTGATAAAAAAAACCGTTGCAGGTAAACTACCCCTTTCCCTCAACCGATCTTCACCAAAAACAATAGGTCGTGAGTACTCTACAAATCAGGACTGTATGCAAAAAATTATTTGATTCTGTTTGAATTTGCTTATGTTATCGTTTGCCATAGAAAAAAATCTAGACACTTTTCGAAAAATGATTTTTTTCATGTTTTGAGTGTAGTACAATCAGAATCTGCAATAATCTCGAACACGAGTTTTTTTGCCATCACCATACTTCCATTTCCTTAAGGAACATGGAACTAAAAATTACCCTTGATAAAAAAACGTTGCATGTAAACTACCCCTTTCCCTTAACCGATCTTTACCAAAACCAACAGGTCTTGAGAACTCTACAATTCAGGGGTGTGTGCAAAACATTATTTGATTCTGTTTGAATTTGCGGCTCTTATCGTTTGCCATATAAAATACCATTGTTAAAATATAAAACGTTGCAGGTAAACTACCCCGTTCCCTTAACTGATCTTCAACAAAATCACCAAACCTTGAGTTCTGTATAATTCAAAAATTATGCAAAAGTGTAGTTGTATCTGTTTGAATTTACGGCAGTTATCGTTTGTCATAGAAAAAATTACCCTTGCTAAACATAAAATGTTGCAGGTAAACTACCCTATTCCCTTAACCGATCTTCACCAAAACCAGCAGGTCTTGAGAAATCTACAATTCAGCGCTGCATGCAAAACCTCATTTGATTCTGTTTGAATTTGAGGCTGTTATCGTTTGCCATAGAAAAATATCGGTATGGAGAACCATACATGACTTCCATGTTCTAAGATTTATATTTAAAATCATATTCGAAATGAAATATTTCCATAGAAACTACTTCTTTCTACTTATTGCTTCAGCCTTAACCACAGTACTGTGGTCACTAACGTATACCACCTCATGTTTTCGCACTCGATTTTCACTGACGATGGCAGTCGATGGCACTGCCGAAAAGTCTTTTTTTTGCAGAAAACTTTGGACTAAAGCTAAACAGCCCGGGAAGGAATTTTAACAAAGAACTACCGGTACTTCTTTGTTGCCGATAACGTAGTACACATATACAAAATTCTCCCCTCCCCCTTCAACTATAATTTTCATTTATAGAAAATTACCCCCACCCCGTTCACCTAACCTCTTCATTTATAGATATTTCATCTACGTTTCTACAGTGGATTATTATGAGCTTCTTATCAGGATACATTATTTATCAAAATTAAGTACTTTACTCTTGTTAAAACATAAAACGTTGCAGGAAAAGTACCCCTTTCTCTTAACCGATCTTCACAAAAATCAATAGACCTTGAGTCCTCTACAATGGAGGGATGCATGCAAAAAAATATTTGATTCTGTTTGAATGTGCGGCAGTTATCGTTCGTCATGGAAACATTTCTCTTGTTTCAACATAAAATGTTGCAGGTAAACTACCGCTTTCAAACAGCCGCACGTTTTTGTTTGAATTTGCGGCTGTTATCGTTTGCCATAGAAATAAATTATCCTTGATAAAAAAACGTTGCAGGTAAACTACCCCTTTCCCTTAACCGATCTTCACCAAAAACAACAGGTCTTGAGAACTCTATAATTCAGGGCTGTATGCAAAAGAGTAGTAGATTCTCTTTAAATTTGCGGCTGTTATCGTTTGCCATAGAAAAAAATTACCCTTGATAAAAAAAAACAGTTGCAGGAGAATTACCCCTTTCCCTCAACCGATCTTCACCAAAAACAATAGGTCGTGAGTACTCTACAAGGGAAAGGGGTAGTTTACCTGCAACGTTTTTTTATCAAGGGTAATTTTACTTCTACGTTCCTTAAGGAAATGGAAGTATGGTGATGGCAAAAAAAAAATCGTGTTCGAGATTATTGCAGATTCTAATTTTACTACACTCAAAAAATGAAAAAATGTCATTTTACTTCCATATTCCTTAAGGAAATGGAAGTATGGTGATGGCAAAAAAAATCGTGTTCTAGATTATTGCAGATTCTGATTGTACTACACTCAAAACATGAAAAAAAGTCGTTTTCCGAAAAGTGTCTGTGTGTGTCTGTCTGTCTATCTGTCTGTCTGTGTGTAGATTTTTTTTCTATGGCAAACGATAACTGCCGCAAATTCAAACAGAATCAAATAATTTTTTGCATATAGCCCTGATTTGTAGAGTACTCACGACCTATTGTTTTTGGTGAAGATCGGTTGAGGGAAAGGGGTAGTTTACCTGCAACGGTTTTTTTTATCAAGGGAAATTTTTTTTTTTGTTGGCAAACGATAACAGCCGCAAATTCAAACAGAATCAAATAATGTTTCGCATACAGCCCTGAATTGTAGAGTTCTCAAGACCTGTTGTTTTTGGTGAAGATCGGTTAAGGGAAAGGGGTAGTTTACCTGTAACGTTTTATGTTTTAACAAGGGTATTTCCTATGGCAAACGATAACAGCCGCAAATTCAAACAGAATCAAAAGATTATTTGCATACAGCCCTAAACTGCAGAGTTCTCAAGACCTATTGTTTTTGGTGAAGATCGGTTAAGGGAAAGGGGCAGTTTACCTACAGCGTTTTTTTATCAAGGGTATTTTCTATGGCAAACGATAACAGCCGCAAATTCAAACAGAATCAAATAATTTTTTGCATACAGCCGTGATTTGTAGAGTACTCAAGACCTATTGTTTTTGGTGAAGATCGGTTGAGGGGAAGGGGTAGTTTACCTGCAACGTTTTTTATCAAGCGTATTTTCTATGGCAAACGATAACTGCCGCAAATTCAAACAGAATCAAATAATTTTTTGCATACTTTACTGAATTGTAGAGGACTCAAGGCCTTTTAATTTTGGTGAAGATCGGTTAAGGGGAAGGGGTAGTTTACCTGCAACCTTTTACGTTTTAACAAGAGTAAAGTACTTGAAAATTCATTTAAACTTTTTCAAACAATGGTAATTGTTAAAAATAAAATAATTTTGTTGCCAGGCAATAAAATTATAATTTTTTCATTTTAATGTAAATCTGTACATAGTATAAAGTAAAGTCGGTCCGTTTTACTTCCATATTCCTTAAGGAATGGAAGTATGGTGATGGCAAAAAAAATCGTGTTCGAGATTATTGCAGATTCTGATTCTACTACACTCAAAACATGAAAAAAAGTCGTTTTCCGAAAAGTGTCTGTGTGTCTGTCTGTCTGTGTGTCTGTCTGTCTGTAGATTTTTTTTCTATGGCAAACGATAACTGCCGCAAATTCAAACAGAATCAAATAATTTTTTGCATACAGCCCGGTTTTGCAGAGTTCTCGCGACCTATTGTTTTTGGTGAAGATCGGTTGAGGGAAAGGGGTAGTTTACCTGCAACGGTTTTTTTTTTAGCAAGGGAAATTTTGTTTGTTTGGCAAACGATAACAGCCGCAAATTCAAACAGAATCAAATAATGTTTGGCATACAGCCCTGAATTGTAGAGTTCTCAAGACCTATTGTTTTTGGTGAAGATCGGTTAAGGGAAAGGGGTAGTTTACCTGTAACGTTTTATGTTTTAACAAGGGTATTTCCTATGGCAAACGATAACAGCCGCAAATTCAAACAGAATGAAAAGATTATTTGCATACAGCCCTAATTTGTAGAGTTCTCAATACCTTTTGTTTTTGGTGAAGATCGGTTAAGGGAAAGGGGTAGTTTACCTACAACGTTTTTTTAACAAGGGTATTTTCTATGGCAAACGATAACAGCCGCAAATTCAAACAGAATCAAATAATTTTCTGCATACAGCCCTGATTTGTAGAGTACTCAAGACCTATTGTTTTTGGTGAAGATCGGTTGAGGGGAAGGGGTAGTTTACCAGCAACGTTTTTTATCATGCGTATTTTCTATGGCAAACGACAACTGCCGCAAATTCAAACAGAATCAAATAATTTTTTGCATACAGCCCTGATTTGTAGAGTACTCGCGACCTATTGTTTTTGGTGAAGATCGGTTGAGGGGAAGGGGTAGTTTACCTGCAACGGTTTTTTTTATCAAGGGAAATTTTTTTTTTTTTTGGCAAACGATAACAGCCGCAAATTCAAACAGAATCAAATAATGTTTCGCATACAGCCCTGAATTGTAGATTTCTCAAGATCTATTGTTTTTGGTGAAGATCGGTTGAGGGAAAGGGGTAGTTTACCTGCAACGTTTTTTTAACAAGGGTATTTTATATGGCAAACGATAACAGCCGCAAATTCAAACAGAATCAAATAATGTTTTGCATACAGTCCTGATTTGTAGAGTACTCAAGACCTATTGTTTTTGGTGAAGATCGGTTAAGGGGAAGGGGTAGTTTACCTGCAACCTTTTACGTTTTATTTTCTATGGCAAACGATAACAGCCGCAAATTCAAACAGAATCAAATAATGTTTTGCATACAGCCCTGATTTGTAGAGTACTCAAGACCTATTGTTTTTGGTGAAGATCGGTTAAGGGGAAGGGGTAGTTTACCTGCAACGTTTTTTTATCAAGCGTATTTTCTATGGCAAACGATAACAGCCGCAAATTCAAACAGAATCAAATAATTTTTTGCATACGTCCCTGAATTGTAGAGGTCTCAATGACTTTCGATTTTGGTGAAGATCGGTTAAGGGGAAGGGGTAGTTTACCTGCAACCTTTTACGTTTTAACAAGAGTAAAGTACTTGAAAATTTATTTAAACTTTTTCAAACAATGGTTGGTTTATTGCCAAGCAATAAAATTAAAATTTTTTCATTTTAATGTAAATCATGTATAATAGAAAATATATCGCGCTTGGCAGGCGATATTAAGATTTAAATATAAATCTTAGAATATGGAAGTCATGTATGGTTCTCCATACCGATTTTT
The DNA here is from genome assembly GCA_034769895.1 of Magicicada septendecula. Taxonomy (NCBI): domain Eukaryota; kingdom Metazoa; phylum Arthropoda; class Insecta; order Hemiptera; family Cicadidae; genus Magicicada; species Magicicada septendecula. The sequence goes on from CM068368.1 coordinate 541,260,057, forward strand.
CTCTCTGTGTTTGAAATCGCTAATCTCAGGAAGTACTGAACGGATTTTATTCAAGTTTTCGCCAATAGATAGAGTCTATCGAGGAACATTTATGTGTATAATTAATACATATATGTTGTACATTAGCTTAGCTATCACGGTTTATGTCAAGTAAGTGGTATAGTTTACATCTTATATATAAAAATGAATGTTTCTTTGTTTGTCCCGTATGCGTTCCTATACCATTCATCCGATTGCGATGAAACTTCGGTGAGTTGTGCGCACGTCCGCGAAGGTTTCTTCCACATCTTCTCCTAAACCACTGTACCGATTTCAACCAAACTTGGCACAAATATTTAACGCAACGGGAGAACCAACATAGGATAGGTGTTTTTTCGATGGGGTCCTTTTGGGGGTTCTTTGGGGTCTTCCACATCGCCTCCTAAACCACTGGACCGATTTCAACCAAAATTGGCACAAATATTTTACGCAACGGGAGAACCAACATAGGACAGGTGTTTTTTTCCATACGATCCTCTGGGGGGTCCTTTGCGGTCTTAAAAAACTATTAGATCTGGTTACTATGGCAACCCAATAGAATAGATTCTGTTCTAAATATATTATCGCCTTAAATTGAAGACCACGCGAACGAAGTTGTGGGCAACAGCTATTTATTTTTAAGAAGCCTACTTTAATTAAACTTTATTAATTAAACTAACATTTTCTTTACGTACAACGTGAAACTCCGTAGCGAAGCACGGGTATTCTGCTAGTCATGTATAGAGAAAATATATCGTGCGTGGCAGGCAAGCATATCTCAGTTATGTACTGTTTACGTTTCCATTTTATTATTATCACTACCGCAATAAAAAGGCAGGGAAGACACACACACACACACACAATTCGCGTTATTTCTGGCCTCATTCATGTTTATTTTCTTACATTTGCACGGTTTTTAAATGGAAAGTGCCGAACCCATACCAACATAACGCATGCAAGCCGAAAAAGTGTCCAGCATGGGTAGCGATTTGCTTCCTGTGGATCGCTGGGCAGTGTAACTGCACGTGTTTACAGAGGAACGATTCATAGACAGACTTTTCGTCTTTAGGGAATGAACCCTCTGCAAGATGCTGAGGGTCCATGAGTGACTTCGGAGCGCTCCTTCTTTTCCGCGTGTTTGTTCTGTGAAACGTACACTGTAGATTCGCAGATTTATTCTAAGCAACGCTCAATAGGAAATGTTGAAAATTTTTGTCCACGGTGAACCCTCATACACACTAAACCTGCTCTGATGTTTTAATTACGGACATCATAATATTAAAACTTTGGAAACTTGAGCACTACTTAATGGAGATCAATCATTAACTTATACAAGCCATTAATTTTATGCATATTTTTTATATATATGTGTACAACGTTATCGGCAACAAAGAAGTAGTTTTTGTTAAAATTCCTTCCCGGGATATTTGGCCGTAGTCCAATGTTTTCTACAAAACCAGACGTTTCGGCAATGCCATTGACTTCCATCATCAGTGAAAATCGAGTGCGATAACGTGAGGTGGTATATGTTAGTGACCACAGTACTGTGGTTAAGGCTGAAGCAGTAAGTAGAAAGAAGTAGTTTCTATGGTAATATTTCATTTCGAAATTGATTTTAAAAATAAATCTTAGAATATGGAAGTCATGTATGGTTCCCCATACCGATATTTTCGTAAAGTGTCTGTGCGTGTGTGTCTGTCTGTCTTTGTAGATTTTTTTCTATGGCAAACGATAACAGCCGCGAATGCAAACAAAATCAAATAATTTTCTGCATGCAGCCCTGATTTGCAGACTAGTCAAGACCTATTGTTTTTGGTTAAGATGGGTTAAGGGAAAGGGATAGTTTACCTGCAACGTTTTTGTTTTAATCAAGGGTAATTATTTTCTATTGCAAACGATAACAGCCGCAAATTCAAACATAATCAAATACTTTATTGCATACAGCCCTGAATTATAGAGTTCTCAAGATCTATTGTTTTTGGTGAAGATCGATTAAGGGAAAGGGGTAGTTTACCTGCAACGTTTTTTGTTTTAACAATGGTATTTTCTATGGCAAACGATAACAGCCGCAAATTCAAACAGAATCAAATACTTTTTTGCATACACGCCTGATTTGTAGAGTACTCAAGACCTTTTGTTTTTGGTGAAGATCGGTTAAGGGAATAGGGTAGTTTACCTGCAACATTTTATGTTTTAACAAGGGCAATTGTTTCTATGATGAACGATAACTGCCGTAAATTAAAACAGAATCAAATAATGTTTTGCATACAGCCCTGAATTGTAGAGTTCTCAAGACCTTTTGGTTTTGGTGAAGATCGTTTAAGAGAATAGGGTAGTTTACCTGCAACATTTTATGTTTTAACAAGGGTAATTTTTTCTATGACGAACGATAACTGCCGTAAATTAAAACAGAATCAACTACTCTTTTGCATACCTTTTTGAATTATACAGAACTCAAGGTCTGTTGATTTTGTTGTAGATCGGTTAACGGAATGGGGTAGTTTACCTGCAACGTTTTATATTTTAACAAGGGTATTTTCTATGGCAAACGATAAGAACCGCAAATTCAAACAGAATCAAATAATTTTTTGCATACAGCCCTGAACTGTAGAGTACTCAAGACCTATTGTTTTTGGTGAAGATCGGTAAAGGAAAAGGGGTAGTTTACCTGCAACGCTTTTTTATCAGGGGTAATTTTTTTCTATGGCAAACGATAACGGTAAACTACTCCTTTCCCTTAACCGATCTTAACCAAAAACAATAGGTCTTGAGAACTCTACAATTCAGGGCTGTATGCAAAACATTATTTGATTCTGTTTGAATTTACGGCTGTTATCGTTTGCTGTAGGAAAATATGGGTATGGAGAACCATACATGACTTCCATGTTCTAAGATTTGTATTTAAAATTATATTCGAAATGAAATATTTCCATAGAAACTACTTCTTTATACTTATTGCTTCAGCCTTAAGCACAGTACTGTGGTCACTCACGTATACCTCCTCACGTTTTCGCATCGATTTTCACTGATGATGGCAGTCGATGGCACTGCCGAAAAGTCTGGTTTTGCAGAAAAACATTGGACTACGGTTAAACAGCCCGGGAAGGAATTTTAACAAAGAACTACTTCTTTGTTGCCAATAACGTAGTACACATATAAATATCGGTATGGAGACCCATACATGACTTCCATATTCTAAGATTTATATTTAAAATCATTTTCGAAATGAAAATATTACCATAGAAACTACTTCTTTCTACTTACTGCTTCAGCCTTAACCACAGTACTGTGGTCACTAACGTATACCACCTCACGTTATCGCACTCGATATTCACTGATGATGGAAGTCGATGGCATTGCCGAATCGTCTGGTTTTGTAGAAAACATTGGACTACGGCCAAATATCCCGGGAAGGAATTTTAACAAAAACTACTTCTTTGTTGCCGATAACGTTGTACACATATATATAAAAAATATGCATAAAATTAATGGCTTGTATAAGTTAATGATTGATCTCCATTAAGTAGTGCTTAAGTTTCCAAAGTTTTAATATTATGATGTCCGTAATTAAAACATCAGAGCAGGTTTAGTGTGAATGAGGGTACACTGTGGACAAAAATTTTCAACATTTCCTATTGAGCGTTGCTTAGAGTAAAGCTGCGAATCTACAGTGTATGTTTCACAGAACAAACACGCGAAAAAGAAGGAGCAATCCGAAGTCACTCATGGACCCTCAGCATCTTGCAGAGGGTTCATTCCCTAATGACGAAAACTCTTGTCTATGAATCGTTCCTCTGTAAACACGTGCAGTTACATTGCCCAGCGATCCACAGGAAGCAAATTGATGTCCATTTTTTCGGCTTGCACGCGTTATGTTGGTATGGGTTTCGGCACTTTCCATTTAAAAAGCGTGCAAATGTAAGAAAATAAACATGAGTGAGGCCAGAAATAACGTGAATTGTGTGTGTGTGTGTGTGTGTGTGTGTGTGTGTGTGTGTGTGTGTGTGTGTGTGTGTGTGTGTGTGTGTGTGTGTGTGTGTGTGTGTGTGTGTGTGTGTGTGTGTGTCTTACCGGCCTTTTTATTGCCGTAGGCATAATAATAAAATGGAAACGTAAACATTACATAACTGAGATATGCTTACCTGCCACGAACGATATATTATTTTATACATGGAGGAGTTCAGTGACATACACACGTACAGAAGAATTATATATATAAAGATATTAACTCATACATAATTTACATTAAAATGAAAAAATTATAATTTTATTGCCTGGCAACAAAATTATTTTATTTTTAACAATTACCATTGTTTCAAAAAGTTTAAATGAATTTTCAAAGTACTTTACTGTTGTTAAAACGTAAAACGTTGCAGGTAAACTACCCCTTTCCCCTTAACCGATCTTTACCAAAATCGAAAATACTTGAGACCTCTACAATTCAGGGACGTATGCAAAAAATTATTTGATTCTGTTTGAATTTGCGGCTGTTATCGTTTGCCATAGAAAATACCCTTGTTAAAAAAACGTTGCAGGTAAACTACCCCTTTCTCTTAACCGATCTTCACCAAAAACAATAGGTCTTGAGAACTCTACAATTCAGGGCTGTATGCAATAATCTTTTGATTCTGTGTGAATTTGCGGCTGTTATCGTTTGCCATAGGAAATACCCTTGTTAAAACATAAAACGTTACAGGTAAACTACCCCTTTCCCTTAACCGATCTTCACCAAAAAAATAGGTCTTGAGAACTCTACAATTCAGGGCTGTATGCGAAAAATTATTTAATTCTGTTTGAATTTGCGGCTGTTATCGTTTGCCAAAAAAAAAAATTTCCCTTGATAAAAAAAACCGTTGCAGGTAAACTACCCCTTCCCTCAACCGATCTTCATCAAAAACAATAGGTCGTGAGTACTCTACAAATCAGGGCTGTATGCAAAAAATTATTTGATTCTGTTTGAATTTGCGGCAGTTATCGTTTGCCATAGAAAAAAATCTACACACAGACAGACACACACACAGACACTTTTCGGAAAACGACTTTTTTTCATGTTTTGAGTGTAGTACAATCAGAATCTGCAATAATCTCGAACACGATTTTTTTTACCATCACCATACTTCCATTTCCTTAAGGAATATGGAAGTAAAAAATTCTCCTTTCCCCTTCCACTCTAATTTTCATTAATAGAAAATTACCCCCACCTCTTTCACCTAACCTCTTCATGAATTGATATTTCATCTACGTTTCTACAGTGGATTATTATGAGCTACTTATCAGGATACTTTATTTATCAAAATTAAGTACTTTACTAAAATTAAGTACTTTACTCTTGTTAAAACATAAAACGTTACAGGTAAACTACCCCTTTCTCTAAACCGATCTTCACCAAAATCAATAGACCTTCAGTGCTCTGCAATGCAGTGATGCATGCAAAAAAAATATTTGATTCGGTTTGAATGTGCGGCAGTTATCGTTCGTCATGGAAACATTTCTCTTGTTACAACATAAAATGTTGCATGTAAACTACCCCTTTCCCTTAGCCGATCTTCACAAAAATCAATAGGCCTTGATTTCTCTACAATTCAGGAACGTATGCAAAAAAATTATTTGATTCTCTTTGAATTTACGGCAGTTATCGTTCGTCATATAAAAAATTACCCTTGTTAAAACATAAAATGCTGCTGGTAAACTACCCCTTTCCCATAACCTACCTTCACCAACACCAGTAGGTCTTGAGAACTCTACAAAACAGGGCTGTTTGCTTGCAAATAATCATTTGATTCTGTTTGAATTTGCGGCTGTTATCGTTGCCATAGAAAATACCCTTGTTAAATCATAAAGCGTTACAGGTAAACTACCCCTTTCCCTTAACCGATCTTCACCAAAAACAATAGGTCTTGAGAACTCTACAGATCAGGGGTGTATGCAAAAAAATATTTGATTCTGTTTGAATTTGGGGCTGTTATCGTTTGCCATAGGAAAAATTTACCCACACACACACACACATACAGACACTTTTCGAAAAATGACTTTTTTCATGTTTTGAGTGTAGTACAATCAGAATCTGCAATAATCTCGAACACGATTTTTTTGCCAACACCATACTTCCATTTCCTTAAGGAACGTGGAAGTAAATAAAATGTTGCAGGTAAACTACCCCTTTATCTTAATTGATCTTCACCAAAATCAACAGTCATTCAGTCCTCTACAATTCAGGGATGCATGAAAAAATTGATTCTGTTTGAATGTGCGGCAGTTATCGTTCGTCATGGAAACATTTCTCTTGTTACAACATAAAATGTTGCAGGTAAACTACACCTTTCCCTTAACCGATCTTCACCAAAATCAGTAGGCCTCGAGTTCTCTACAATTCAGGAAAGTATGCAAAAAATTATTTGATTCTCTTTGAATTACGGCAGTTATCTTTCGTAAAAAAAAAATTACCCTTCTTAAAACATAAAATGTTGCTGGTAAACTACCCCTTTCCCTTAACCGATCTTCAACAAAATCAACAAACCTGAGTTCTTTTTAATTCAAAAAGGTATGCTAAAACGTAGTTGATTCTGTTTGAATTTACGGCAGTTATCGTTCGTCATATAAAAAATTACCCTTGTTAAAACATAAATCTTGCTGGTAAACTACCCCTTTCCCTTAACCGATCTTCAACAAAATCAACAGACCTTGAGTCTCTTTAATTCAAAAAGGTATGCAAAACATTATTTCATTCTGTTTGAATTTGCAGCTGTTATCGTTTGCCATAGAAACAAATTACCCTTGATAAAAAAACGTTGCAGGTAAACTACCCCTTTCCCTTAACCGATCTTCACCAAACCAACAAATCTTGAGAACTCTACTATTCCGGGCTGTATGCAAACATTATTTGATTCTGTTTGAATTTGCGGCTGTTATCGTTTGCCATAGAAACAAATTACCCTTGATAAAAAACGTTGCAGGTAAACTACCCTTTTCCCTTAACCGACCTTCACCAAAAACAAAGGTCTCGAGTACTCTACAAATCAGGGCTGTATGCAAAAATTATTTGATTCTATTTGAATTTGCGGCTGTTATCGTTTGCCGTAGACAATACCCTTGTTAAAACAAAACGTTGCAGGTAAACTACCCCTTCCCATAGCCGATGTTCACCAAAAACAATAGGTCTTGAGAACTCTACAATTCAGGCCTATATGCAAAAAATTATGTGATTCTGTTGAATTTGCGGCTGTTATCGTTTGCCATAGACAGTACCCTTGTTAAATCATAAAACGTTACAGGTAAACTACCCCTTTCCGTTAACCGATCGTCCCCAAAAACAATAGGTATTGAGAACTCTACAATTCAGGGCCTGTATGCGAAACATTATTTAATTCTGTTTGAATTTGCGGCTGTTATCGTTTGCCAAAAAAAAAATTCCCTTGATAAAAAAAACCGTTGCAGGGTAAACTACCCCTTCCCTCAACCGATCTTCACCAAAAACAATAGGTCGTGAGTACTCTACAAATCAGGGCTGTATGCAAAAATTATTTGATTCTGTTTGAACTTGCGGCAGTTATCGTTTGCCATAGAAAAAAATCTACACACAGACAGACACACACACAGACACTTTTCGAAAACGACTTTTTTCATGTTTTGAGTGTAGTACAATCAGAATCTGCAATAATCTCGAACACGATTTTTTTTACCATCACCATACTTCCATTTCTTAAGGAATATGGAAGTAAAAAAGTCTCCTTTCCCCTTCCACTCTAATTTTCATTAATAGAAAAATTACCCCCACCTCGTTCACCTAACCTCTTCATGAATTGATATTTCATCTACATTTCTACAGTGGATTAGTATGAGCTACTTATCAGGATACTTTATTTATCAAATTAAGTACTTTACTCTTGTTAAAACATAAAACGTTACAGGTAAACTACCCCTTTCTCTAAACCGATCTTCACCAAAATCAATAGACCTTCAGTGCTCTGCAATGCAGTGATGCATGCAAAAAAATATTTGATTCGGTTTGAATGTGCGGCAGTTATCGTTCGTCATGGAAACATTTCTCTTGTTACAACATAAAATGTTGCATGTAAACTACCCCTTTCCCTTAGCCGATCTTCACAAAAATCAATAGGCCTTGATTTCTCTACAATTCAGGAACGTATGCAAAAAAATTATTTGATTCTCTTTGAATTTACGGCAGTTATCGTTCGTCATATAAAAAATTACCCTTGTTAAAACATAAAATGCTGCTGGTAAACTACCCCTTTCCCATAACCTACCTTCACCAACACCAGTAGGTCTTGAGAACTCTACAAAACAGGGCTGTTTGCTTGCAAATAATCATTTGATTCTGTTTGAATTTGCGGCTGTTATCGTTTGCCATAGAAAATACCCTTGTTAAATCATAAAACGTGACAGGTAAACTACCCCTTTCCCTTAACCGATCTTCACCAAAAACAATAGGTCTTGAGAACTCTACAGATCAGGGGTGTATGCAAAAAAATATTTGATTCTGTTTGAATTTGGGGCTGTTATCGTTTGCCATAGGAAAAAATTTACACACACACACATACAGACACTTTTCGAAAAATGACTTTTTTCATGTTTTGAGTGTAGTACAATCAGAATCTGCAATAATCTCGAACACGATTTTTTTGCCAACACCATACTTCCATTTCCTTAAGGAACGAGGAAGTAAATAAAATGTTGCAGGTAAACTACCCCTTTATCTTAATTGATCTTCACCAAAATCAACAGTCATTCAGTCCTCTACAATTCAGGGATGCATGAAAAAAATTGATTCTGTTTGAATGTGCGGCAGTTATCGTTCGTCATGGAAACATTTCTCTTGTTACAACATAAAATGTTGCAGGTAAACTACACCTTTCCCTTAACCGATCTTCACCAAAATCAGTAGGCCTCGAGTTCTCTACAATTCAGGGAAGTATGCAAAAAATTATTTGATTCTCTTTGAATTTACGGCAGTTATCTTTCGTAAAAAAAATTACCCTTCTTAAAACATAAAATGTTGCTGGTAAACTACCCCTTTCCCTTAACCGATCTTCAACAAAATCAACAGACCTTGAGTTCTCTTTAATTCAAAAAGGTATGCAAAACATTATTTGATTCTGTTTGAAGTTGCGGCTGTTATCGTTTGCCATAGAAACAAATTTCCCTTGATAAAAAAACGTTGCAGGTAAACTACCCCTTTCCCTTAACCGATCTTCACCAAAACCAACAAATCTTGAGAACTCTACTATTCCGGGCTGTATGCAAAACATTATTTGATTCTGTTTGAATTTGCGGCTGTTATCGTTTGCCATAGAAACAAATTACCCTTGATAAAAAACGTTGCAGGTAAACTACCCTTTTCCCTTAACCGACCTTCACCAAAAACAAAGGTCTTGAGTACTCTACAAATCAGGGCTGTATGCAAAAAATTATTTGATTCTATTTGAATTTGCGGCTGTTATCGTTTGCCGTAGACAATACCCTTGTTAAAACAAAACGTTGCAGGTAAACTACCCCTTTCCCATAGCCGATGTTCACCAAAAACAATAGGTCTTGAGAACTCTACAATTCAGGCCTATATGCAAAAAATTATGTGATTCTGTTTGAATTTGCGGCTGTTATCGTTTGCCATAGACAGTACCCTTGTTAAATCATAAAACGTTACAGGTAAACTACCCCTTTCCGTTAACCGATCTTCCCCAAAAACAATAGGTCTTGAGAACTCTACAATTCAGGGCTGTATGCGAAACATTATTTAATTCTGTTTGAATTTGCGGCTGTTATCGTTAGCCAAAAAAAAAATTTCCCTTGATAAAAAAAACCGTTGCAGGTAAACTACCCCTTCCCTCAACCGATCTTCACCAAAAACAATAGGTCGTGAGTACTCTACAAATCAGGGCTGTATGCAAAAAATTATTTGATTCTGTTTGAACTTGCGGCAGTTATCGTTTGCCATAGAAAAAAATCTACACACAGACAGACACACACACAGACACTTTTCGGAAAACGACTTTTTTCATGTTTTGAGTGTAGTACAATCAGAATCTGCAATAATCTCGAACACGATTTTTTTTTACCATCACCATACTTCCATTTCCTTAAGGAATATGGAAGTAAAAAATTCTCCTTTCCCCTTCCACTCTAATTTTCATTAATAGAAAATTACCCCCACCTCGTTCACCTAACCTCTTCATGAATTGATATTTCATCTACATTTCTACAGTGGATTATTATGAGCTACTTATCAGGATACTTTATTTATCAAAATTAAGTACTTTACTCTTGTTAAAACATAAAACGTTACAGGTAAACTACCCCTTTCTCTAAACCGATCTTCACCAAAATCAATAGACCTTCAGTGCTCTGCAATGCAGTGATGCATGCAAAAAAATATTTGATTCGGTTTGAATGTGCGGCAGTTATCGTTCGTCATGGAAACATTTCTCTTGTTACAACATAAAATGTTGCATGTAAACTACCCCTTTCCCTTAGCCGATCTTCACAAAAATCAATAGGCTTTGATTTCTCTACAATTCAGGAACGTATGCAAAAAAATTATTTAATTCTCTTTGAATTTACGGCAGTTATCCTTCGTAAAAAAAATTACCCTTCTTAAAACATAAAATGTTGCTGGTAAACTACCCCTTTCGCTTAACCGATCTTCAACAAAAACAACAGACCTTGAGTTCTCTTTAATTCAAAAAGGTATGCAAAAACGTAGTTGATTCTGTTTGAATTTACGGCAGTTATCGTTCGTCATATAAAAAATTACCCTTGTTAAAACATAAAATGCTGCTGGTAAACTACCCCTTTCCCATAACCTACCTTCACCAACACCAGTAGGTCTTGAGAACTCTACAAAACAGGGCTGTTTGCTTGCAAATAATCATTTGATTCTGTTTGAATTTGCGGCTGTTATCGTTTGCCATAGAAAATACCCTTGTTAAATCATAAAACGTGACAGGTAAACTACCCCTTTCCCTTAACCGATCTTCACCAAAAACAATAGGTCTTGAGAACTCTACAGATCAGGGGTGTATGCAAAAAAATATTTGATTCTGTTTGAATTTGGGGCTGTTATCGTTTGCCATAGGAAAAAATTTACACACACACACATACAGACACTTTTCGAAAAATGACTTTTTTCATGTTTTGAGTGTAGTACAATCAGAATCTGCAATAATCTCGAACACGATTTTTTTGCCAACACCATACTTCCATTTCCTTAAGGAACGTGGAAGTAAATAAAATGTTGCAGGTAAACTACCCCTTTATCTTAATTGATCTTCACCAAAATCAACAGTCATTCAGTCCTCTACAATTCAGGGATGCATGAAAAAAATTGATTCTGTTTGAATGTGCGGCAGTTATCGTTCGTCATGGAAACATTTCTCTTGTTACAACATAAAATGTTGCAGGTAAACTACACCTTTCCCTTAACCGATCTTCACCAAAATCAGTAGGCCTCGAGTTCTCTACAATTCAGGGAAGTATGCAAAAAATTATTTGATTCTCTTTGAATTTACGGCAGTTATCTTTCGTAAAAAAAATTACCCTTCTTAAAACATAAAATGTTGCTGGTAAACTACCCCTTTCCCTTAACCGATCTTCAACAAAATCAACAAACCTTGAGTTCTTTTTAATTCAAAAAGGTATGCTAAAACATAGTTGATTCTGTTTGAATTTACGGCAGTTATCGTTCGTCATATAAAAAATTACCCTTGTTAAAACATAAAATCTTGCTGGTAAACTACCCCTTTCCCTTAACCGATCTTCAACAAAATCAACAGACCTTGAGTTCTCTTTAATTCAAAAAGGTATGCAAAACATTATTTGATTCTGTTTGAAGTTGCGGCTGTTATCGTTTGCCATAGAAACAAATTTCCCTTGATAAAAAAACGTTGCAGGTAAACTACCCCTTTCCCTTAACCGATCTTCACCAAAACCAACAAATCTTGAGAACTCTACTATTCCGGGCTGTATGCAAAACATTATTTGATTCTGTTTGAATTTGCGGCTGTTATCGTTTGCCATAGAAACAAATTACCCTTGATAAAAAACGTTGCAGGTAAACTACCCTTTTCCCTTAACCGACCTTCACCAAAAACAAAGGTCTTGAGTACTCTACAAATCAGGGCTGTATGCAAAAAATTATTTGATTCTATTTGAATTTGCGGCTGTTATCGTTTGCCGTAGACAATACCCTTGTTAAAACAAAACGTTGCAGGTAAACTACCCCTTTCCCATAGCCGATGTTCACCAAAAACAATAGGTCTTGAGAACTCTACAATTCAGGCCTATATGCAAAAAATTATGTGATTCTGTTTGAATTTGCGGCTGTTATCGTTTGCCATAGACAGTACCCTTGTTAAATCATAAAACGTTACAGGTAAACTACCCCTTTCCGTTAACCGATCTTCCCCAAAAACAATAGGTCTTGAGAACTCTACAATTCAGGGCTGTATGCGAAACATTATTTAATTCTGTTTGAATTTGCGGCTGTTATCGTTTGCCAAAAAAAAAATTTCCCTTGATAAAAAAAACCGTTGCAGGTAAACTACCCCTTCCCTCAACCGATCTTCACCAAAAACAATAGGTCGTGAGTACTCTACAAATCAGGGCTGTATGCAAAAAATTATTTGATTCTGTTTGAACTTGCGGCAGTTATCGTTTGCCATAGAAAAAAATCTACACACAGACAGACACACACACAGACACTTTTCGGAAAACGACTTTTTTCATGTTTTGAGTGTAGTACAATCAGAATCTGCAATAATCTCGAACACGATTTTTTTTTACCATCACCATACTTCCATTTCCTTAAGGAATATGGAAGTAAAAAATTCTCCTTTCCCCTTCCACTCTAATTTTCATTAATAGAAAATTACCCCCACCTCGTTCACCTAACCTCTTCATGAATTGATATTTCATCTACATTTCTACAGTGGATTATTATGAGCTACTTATCAGGATACTTTATTTATCAAAATTAAGTACTTTACTCTTGTTAAAACATAAAACGTTACAGGTAAACTACCCCTTTCTCTAAACCGATCTTCACCAAAATCAATAGACCTTCAGTGCTCTGCAATGCAGTGATGCATGCAAAAAAATATTTGATTCGGTTTGAATGTGCGGCAGTTATCGTTCGTCATGGAAACATTTCTCTTGTTACAACATAAAATGTTGCATGTAAACTACCCCTTTCCCTTAGCCGATCTTCACAAAAATCAATAGGCTTTGATTTCTCTACAATTCAGGAACGTATGCAAAAAAATTATTTAATTCTCTTTGAATTTACGGCAGTTATCCTTCGTAAAAAAATTACCCTTCTTAAAACATAAAATGTTGCTGGTAAACTACCCCTTTCGCTTAACCGATCTTCAACAAAAACAACAGACCTTGAGTTCTCTTTAATTCAAAAAGGTATGCAAAAACGTAGTTGATTCTGTTTGAATTTACGGCAGTTATCGTTCGTCATATAAAAAATTACCCTTGTTAAAACATAAAATGCTGCTGGTAAACTACCCCTTTCCCATAACCTACCTTCACCAACACCAGTAGGTCTTGAGAACTCTACAAAACAGGGCTGTTTGCTTGCAAATAATCATTTGATTCTGTTTGAATTTGCGGCTGGTATCGTTTGCCATAGAAAATACCCTTGTTAAATCATAAAACGTGACAGGTAAACTACCCCTTTCCCTTAACCGATCTTCACCAAAAACAATAGGTCTTGAGAACTCTACAGATCAGGGGTGTATGCAAAAAAATATTTGATTCTGTTTGAATTTGGGGCTGTTATCGTTTGCCATAGGAAAAAATTTACACACACACACATACAGACACTTTTCGAAAAATGACTTTTTTCATGTTTTGAGTGTAGTACAATCAGAATCTGCAATAATCTCGAACACGATTTTTTTGCCAACACCATACTTCCATTTCCTTAAGGAACGTGGAAGTAAATAAAATGTTGCAGGTAAACTACCCCTTTATCTTAATTGATCTTCACCAAAATCAACAGTCATTCAGTCCTCTACAATTCAGGGATGCATGAAAAAAATTGATTCTGTTTGAATGTGCGGCAGTTATCGTTCGTCATGGAAACATTTCTCTTGTTACAACATAAAATGTTGCAGGTAAACTACACCTTTCCCTTAACCGATCTTCACCAAAATCAGTAGGCCTCGAGTTCTCTACAATTCAGGGAAGTATGCAAAAAATTATTTGATTCTCTTTGAATTTACGGCAGTTATCTTTCGTAAAAAAAATTACCCTTCTTAAAACATAAAATGTTGCTGGTAAACTACCCCTTTCCCTTAACCGATCTTCAACAAAATCAACAAACCTTGAGTTCTTTTTAATTCAAAAAGGTATGCTAAAACATAGTTGATTCTGTTTGAATTTACGGCAGTTATCGTTCGTCATATAAAAAATTACCCTTGTTAAAACATAAAATCTTGCTGGTAAACTACCCCTTTCCCTTAACCGATCTTCAACAAAATCAACAGACCTTGAGTTCTCTTTAATTCAAAAAGGTATGCAAAACATTATTTGATTCTGTTTGAAGTTGCGGCTGTTATCGTTTGCCATAGAAACAAATTTCCCTTGATAAAAAAACGTTGCAGGTAAACTACCCCTTTCCCTTAACCGATCTTCACCAAAACCAACAAATCTTGAGAACTCTACTATTCCGGGCTGTATGCAAAACATTATTTGATTCTGTTTGAATTTGCGGCTGTTATCGTTTGCCATAGAAACAAATTACCCTTGATAAAAAACGTTGCAGGTAAACTACCCTTTTCCCTTAACCGACCTTCACCAAAAACAAAGGTCTTGAGTACTCTACAAATCAGGGCTGTATGCAAAAAATTATTTGATTCTATTTGAATTTGCGGCTGTTATCGTTTGCCGTAGACAATACCCTTGTTAAAACAAAACGTTGCAGGTAAACTACCCCTTTCCCATAGCCGATGTTCACCAAAAACAATAGGTCTTGAGAACTCTACAATTCAGGCCTATATGCAAAAAATTATGTGATTCTGTTTGAATTTGCGGCTGTTATCGTTTGCCATAGACAGTACCCTTGTTAAATCATAAAACGTTACAGGTAAACTACCCCTTTCCGTTAACCGATCTTCCCCAAAAACAATAGGTCTTGAGAACTCTACAATTCAGGGCTGTATGCGAAACATTATTTAATTCTGTTTGAATTTGCGGCTGTTATCGTTTGCCAAAAAAAAAATTTCCCTTGATAAAAAAAACCGTTGCAGGTAAACTACCCCTTCCCTCAACCGATCTTCACCAAAAACAATAGGTCGTGAGTACTCTACAAATCAGGGCTGTATGCAAAAAATTATTTGATTCTGTTTGAACTTGCGGCAGTTATCGTTTGCCATAGAAAAAAATCTACACACAGACAGACACACACACAGACACTTTTCGGAAAACGACTTTTTTCATGTTTTGAGTGTAGTACAATCAGAATCTGCAATAATCTCGAACACGATTTTTTTTTACCATCACCATACTTCCATTTCCTTAAGGAATATGGAAGTAAAAAATTCTCCTTTCCCCTTCCACTCTAATTTTCATTAATAGAAAATTACCCCCACCTCGTTCACCTAACCTCTTCATGAATTGATATTTCATCTACATTTCTACAGTGGATTATTATGAGCTACTTATCAGGATACTTTATTTATCAAAATTAAGTACTTTACTCTTGTTAAAACATAAAACGTTACAGGTAAACTACCCCTTTCTCTAAACCGATCTTCACCAAAATCAATAGACCTTCAGTGCTCTGCAATGCAGTGATGCATGCAAAAAAATATTTGATTCGGTTTGAATGTGCGGCAGTTATCGTTCGTCATGGAAACATTTCTCTTGTTACAACATAAAATGTTGCATGTAAACTACCCCTTTCCCTTAGCCGATCTTCACAAAAATCAATAGGCTTTGATTTCTCTACAATTCAGGAACGTATGCAAAAAAATTATTTAATTCTCTTTGAATTTACGGCAGTTATCCTTCGTAAAAAAAATTACCCTTCTTAAAACATAAAATGTTGCTGGTAAACTACCCCTTTCGCTTAACCGATCTTCAACAAAAACAACAGACCTTGAGTTCTCTTTAATTCAAAAAGGTATGCAAAAACGTAGTTGATTCTGTTTGAATTTACGGCAGTTATCGTTCGTCATATAAAAAATTACCCTTGTTAAAACATAAAATGCTGCTGGTAAACTACCCCTTTCCCATAACCTACCTTCACCAACACCAGTAGGTCTTGAGAACTCTACAAAACAGGGCTGTTTGCTTGCAAATAATCATTTGATTCTGTTTGAATTTGCGGCTGTTATCGTTTGCCATAGAAAATACCCTTGTTAAATCATAAAACGTGACAGGTAAACTACCCCTTTCCCTTAACCGATCTTCACCAAAAACAATAGGTCTTGAGAACTCTACAGATCAGGGGTGTATGCAAAAAAATATTTGATTCTGTTTGAATTTGGGGCTGTTATCGTTTGCCATAGGAAAAAATTTACACACACACACATACAGACACTTTTCGAAAAATGACTTTTTTCATGTTTTGAGTGTAGTACAATCAGAATCTGCAATAATCTCGAACACGATTTTTTTGCCAACACCATACTTCCATTTCCTTAAGGAACGTGGAAGTAAATAAAATGTTGCAGGTAAACTACCCCTTTATCTTAATTGATCTTCACCAAAATCAACAGTCATTCAGTCCTCTACAATTCAGGGATGCATGAAAAAAATTGATTCTGTTTGAATGTGCGGCAGTTATCGTTCGTCATGGAAACATTTCTCTTGTTACAACATAAAATGTTGCAGGTAAACTACACCTTTCCCTTAACCGATCTTCACCAAAATCAGTAGGCCTCGAGTTCTCTACAATTCAGGGAAGTATGCAAAAAATTATTTGATTCTCTTTGAATTTACGGCAGTTATCTTTCGTAAAAAAAATTACCCTTCTTAAAACATAAAATGTTGCTGGTAAACTACCCCTTTCCCTTAACCGATCTTCAACAAAATCAACAAACCTTGAGTTCTTTTTAATTCAAAAAGGTATGCTAAAACATAGTTGATTCTGTTTGAATTTACGGCAGTTATCGTTCGTCATATAAAAAATTACCCTTGTTAAAACATAAAATCTTGCTGGTAAACTACCCCTTTCCCTTAACCGATCTTCAACAAAATCAACAGACCTTGAGTTCTCTTTAATTCAAAAAGGTATGCAAAACATTATTTGATTCTGTTTGAAGTTGCGGCTGTTATCGTTTGCCATAGAAACAAATTTCCCTTGATAAAAAAACGTTGCAGGTAAACTACCCCTTTCCCTTAACCGATCTTCACCAAAACCAACAAATCTTGAGAACTCTACTATTCCGGGCTGTATGCAAAACATTATTTGATTCTGTTTGAATTTGCGGCTGTTATCGTTTGCCATAGAAACAAATTACCCTTGATAAAAAACGTTGCAGGTAAACTACCCTTTTCCCTTAACCGACCTTCACCAAAAACAAAGGTCTTGAGTACTCTACAAATCAGGGCTGTATGCAAAAAATTATTTGATTCTATTTGAATTTGCGGCTGTTATCGTTTGCCGTAGACAATACCCTTGTTAAAACAAAACGTTGCAGGTAAACTACCCCTTTCCCATAGCCGATGTTCACCAAAAACAATAGGTCTTGAGAACTCTACAATTCAGGCCTATATGCAAAAAATTATGTGATTCTGTTTGAATTTGCGGCTGTTATCGTTTGCCATAGACAGTACCCTTGTTAAATCATAAAACGTTACAGGTAAACTACCCCTTTCCGTTAACCGATCTTCCCCAAAAACAATAGGTCTTGAGAACTCTACAATTCAGGGCTGTATGCGAAACATTATTTAATTCTGTTTGAATTTGCGGCTGTTATCGTTTGCCAAAAAAAAAATTTCCCTTGATAAAAAAAACCGTTGCAGGTAAACTACCCCTTCCCTCAACCGATCTTCACCAAAAACAATAGGTCGTGAGTACTCTACAAATCAGGGCTGTATGCAAAAAATTATTTGATTCTGTTTGAACTTGCGGCAGTTATCGTTTGCCATAGAAAAAAATCTACACACAGACAGACACACACACAGACACTTTTCGGAAAACGACTTTTTTCATGTTTTGAGTGTAGTACAATCAGAATCTGCAATAATCTCGAACACGATTTTTTTTTACCATCACCATACTTCCATTTCCTTAAGGAATATGGAAGTAAAAAATTCTCCTTTCCCCTTCCACTCTAATTTTCATTAATAGAAAATTACCCCCACCTCGTTCACCTAACCTCTTCATGAATTGATATTTCATCTACATTTCTACAGTGGATTATTATGAGCTACTTATCAGGATACTTTATTTATCAAAATTAAGTACTTTACTCTTGTTAAAACATAAAACGTTACAGGTAAACTACCCCTTTCTCTAAACCGATCTTCACCAAAATCAATAGACCTTCAGTGCTCTGCAATGCAGTGATGCATGCAAAAAAATATTTGATTCGGTTTGAATGTGCGGCAGTTATCGTTCGTCATGGAAACATTTCTCTTGTTACAACATAAAATGTTGCATGTAAACTACCCCTTTCCCTTAGCCGATCTTCACAAAAATCAATAGGCTTTGATTTCTCTACAATTCAGGAACGTATGCAAAAAAATTATTTAATTCTCTTTGAATTTACGGCAGTTATCCTTCGTAAAAAAAATTACCCTTCTTAAAACATAAAATGTTGCTGGTAAACTACCCCTTTCGCTTAACCGATCTTCAACAAAAACAACAGACCTTGAGTTCTCTTTAATTCAAAAAGGTATGCAAAAACGTAGTTGATTCTGTTTGAATTTACGGCAGTTATCGTTCGTCATATAAAAAATTACCCTTGTTAAAACATAAAATGCTGCTGGTAAACTACCCCTTTCCCATAACCTACCTTCACCAACACCAGTAGGTCTTGAGAACTCTACAAAACAGGGCTGTTTGCTTGCAAATAATCATTTGATTCTGTTTGAATTTGCGGCTGTTATCGTTTGCCATAGAAAATACCCTTGTTAAATCATAAAACGTGACAGGTAAACTACCCCTTTCCCTTAACCGATCTTCACCAAAAACAATAGGTCTTGAGAACTCTACAGATCAGGGGTGTATGCAAAAAAATATTTGATTCTGTTTGAATTTGGGGCTGTTATCGTTTGCCATAGGAAAAAATTTACACACACACACATACAGACACTTTTCGAAAAATGACTTTTTTCATGTTTTGAGTGTAGTACAATCAGAATCTGCAATAATCTCGAACACGATTTTTTTGCCAACACCATACTTCCATTTCCTTAAGGAACGTGGAAGTAAATAAAATGTTGCAGGTAAACTACCCCTTTATCTTAATTGATCTTCACCAAAATCAACAGTCATTCAGTCCTCTACAATTCAGGGATGCATGAAAAAAATTGATTCTGTTTGAATGTGCGGCAGTTATCGTTCGTCATGGAAACATTTCTCTTGTTACAACATAAAATGTTGCAGGTAAACTACACCTTTCCCTTAACCGATCTTCACCAAAATCAGTAGGCCTCGAGTTCTCTACAATTCAGGGAAGTATGCAAAAAATTATTTGATTCTCTTTGAATTTACGGCAGTTATCTTTCGTAAAAAAAATTACCCTTCTTAAAACATAAAATGTTGCTGGTAAACTACCCCTTTCCCTTAACCGATCTTCAACAAAATCAACAAACCTTGAGTTCTTTTTAATTCAAAAAGGTATGCTAAAACATAGTTGATTCTGTTTGAATTTACGGCAGTTATCGTTCGTCATATAAAAAATTACCCTTGTTAAAACATAAAATCTTGCTGGTAAACTACCCCTTTCCCTTAACCGATCTTCAACAAAATCAACAGACCTTGAGTTCTCTTTAATTCAAAAAGGTATGCAAAACATTATTTGATTCTGTTTGAAGTTGCGGCTGTTATCGTTTGCCATAGAAACAAATTTCCCTTGATAAAAAAACGTTGCAGGTAAACTACCCCTTTCCCTTAACCGATCTTCACCAAAACCAACAAATCTTGAGAACTCTACTATTCCGGGCTGTATGCAAAACATTATTTGATTCTGTTTGAATTTGCGGCTGTTATCGTTTGCCATAGAAACAAATTACCCTTGATAAAAAACGTTGCAGGTAAACTACCCTTTTCCCTTAACCGACCTTCACCAAAAACAAAGGTCTTGAGTACTCTACAAATCAGGGCTGTATGCAAAAAATTATTTGATTCTATTTGAATTTGCGGCTGTTATCGTTTGCCGTAGACAATACCCTTGTTAAAACAAAACGTTGCAGGTAAACTACCCCTTTCCCATAGCCGATGTTCACCAAAAACAATAGGTCTTGAGAACTCTACAATTCAGGCCTATATGCAAAAAATTATGTGATTCTGTTTGAATTTGCGGCTGTTATCGTTTGCCATAGACAGTACCCTTGTTAAATCATAAAACGTTACAGGTAAACTACCCCTTTCCGTTAACCGATCTTCCCCAAAAACAATAGGTCTTGAGAACTCTACAATTCAGGGCTGTATGCGAAACATTATTTAATTCTGTTTGAATTTGCGGCTGTTATCGTTTGCCAAAAAAAAAATTTCCCTTGATAAAAAAAACCGTTGCAGGTAAACTACCCCTTCCCTCAACCGATCTTCACCAAAAACAATAGGTCGTGAGTACTCTACAAATCAGGGCTGTATGCAAAAAATTATTTGATTCTGTTTGAACTTGCGGCAGTTATCGTTTGCCATAGAAAAAAATCTACACACAGACAGACACACACACAGACACTTTTCGGAAAACGACTTTTTTCATGTTTTGAGTGTAGTACAATCAGAATCTGCAATAATCTCGAACACGATTTTTTTTTACCATCACCATACTTCCATTTCCTTAAGGAATATGGAAGTAAAAAATTCTCCTTTCCCCTTCCACTCTAATTTTCATTAATAGAAAATTACCCCCACCTCGTTCACCTAACCTCTTCATGAATTGATATTTCATCTACATTTCTACAGTGGATTATTATGAGCTACTTATCAGGATACTTTATTTATCAAAATTAAGTACTTTACTCTTGTTAAAACATAAAACGTTACAGGTAAACTACCCCTTTCTCTAAACCGATCTTCACCAAAATCAATAGACCTTCAGTGCTCTGCAATGCAGTGATGCATGCAAAAAAATATTTGATTCGGTTTGAATGTGCGGCAGTTATCGTTCGTCATGGAAACATTTCTCTTGTTACAACATAAAATGTTGCATGTAAACTACCCCTTTCCCTTAGCCGATCTTCACAAAAATCAATAGGCTTTGATTTCTCTACAATTCAGGAACGTATGCAAAAAAATTATTTAATTCTCTTTGAATTTACGGCAGTTATCCTTCGTAAAAAAAATTACCCTTCTTAAAACATAAAATGTTGCTGGTAAACTACCCCTTTCGCTTAACCGATCTTCAACAAAAACAACAGACCTTGAGTTCTCTTTAATTCAAAAAGGTATGCAAAAACGTAGTTGATTCTGTTTGAATTTACGGCAGTTATCGTTCGTCATATAAAAAATTACCCTTGTTAAAACATAAAATGCTGCTGGTAAACTACCCCTTTCCCATAACCTACCTTCACCAACACCAGTAGGTCTTGAGAACTCTACAAAACAGGGCTGTTTGCTTGCAAATAATCATTTGATTCTGTTTGAATTTGCGGCTGTTATCGTTTGCCATAGAAAATACCCTTGTTAAATCATAAAACGTGACAGGTAAACTACCCCTTTCCCTTAACCGATCTTCACCAAAAACAATAGGTCTTGAGAACTCTACAGATCAGGGGTGTATGCAAAAAAATATTTGATTCTGTTTGAATTTGGGGCTGTTATCGTTTGCCATAGGAAAAAATTTACACACACACACATACAGACACTTTTCGAAAAATGACTTTTTTCATGTTTTGAGTGTAGTACAATCAGAATCTGCAATAATCTCGAACACGATTTTTTTGCCAACACCATACTTCCATTTCCTTAAGGAACGTGGAAGTAAATAAAATGTTGCAGGTAAACTACCCCTTTATCTTAATTGATCTTCACCAAAATCAACAGTCATTCAGTCCTCTACAATTCAGGGATGCATGAAAAAAATTGATTCTGTTTGAATGTGCGGCAGTTATCGTTCGTCATGGAAACATTTCTCTTGTTACAACATAAAATGTTGCAGGTAAACTACACCTTTCCCTTAACCGATCTTCACCAAAATCAGTAGGCCTCGAGTTCTCTACAATTCAGGGAAGTATGCAAAAAATTATTTGATTCTCTTTGAATTTACGGCAGTTATCTTTCGTAAAAAAAATTACCCTTCTTAAAACATAAAATGTTGCTGGTAAACTACCCCTTTCCCTTAACCGATCTTCAACAAAATCAACAAACCTTGAGTTCTTTTTAATTCAAAAAGGTATGCTAAAACATAGTTGATTCTGTTTGAATTTACGGCAGTTATCGTTCGTCATATAAAAAATTACCCTTGTTAAAACATAAAATCTTGCTGGTAAACTACCCCTTTCCCTTAACCGATCTTCAACAAAATCAACAGACCTTGAGTTCTCTTTAATTCAAAAAGGTATGCAAAACATTATTTGATTCTGTTTGAAGTTGCGGCTGTTATCGTTTGCCATAGAAACAAATTTCCCTTGATAAAAAAACGTTGCAGGTAAACTACCCCTTTCCCTTAACCGATCTTCACCAAAACCAACAAATCTTGAGAACTCTACTATTCCGGGCTGTATGCAAAACATTATTTGATTCTGTTTGAATTTGCGGCTGTTATCGTTTGCCATAGAAACAAATTACCCTTGATAAAAAACGTTGCAGGTAAACTACCCTTTTCCCTTAACCGACCTTCACCAAAAACAAAGGTCTTGAGTACTCTACAAATCAGGGCTGTATGCAAAAAATTATTTGATTCTATTTGAATTTGCGGCTGTTATCGTTTGCCGTAGACAATACCCTTGTTAAAACAAAACGTTGCAGGTAAACTACCCCTTTCCCATAGCCGATGTTCACCAAAAACAATAGGTCTTGAGAACTCTACAATTCAGGCCTATATGCAAAAAATTATGTGATTCTGTTTGAATTTGCGGCTGTTATCGTTTGCCATAGACAGTACCCTTGTTAAATCATAAAACGTTACAGGTAAACTACCCCTTTCCGTTAACCGATCTTCCCCAAAAACAATAGGTCTTGAGAACTCTACAATTCAGGGCTGTATGCGAAACATTATTTAATTCTGTTTGAATTTGCGGCTGTTATCGTTAGCCAAAAAAAAAATTTCCCTTGATAAAAAAAACCGTTGCAGGTAAACTACCCCTTCCCTCAACCGATCTTCACCAAAAACAATAGGTCGTGAGTACTCTACAAATCAGGGCTGTATGCAAAAAATTATTTGATTCTGTTTGAACTTGCGGCAGTTATCGTTTGCCATAGAAAAAAATCTACACACAGACAGACACACACACAGACACTTTTCGGAAAACGACTTTTTTCATGTTTTGAGTGTAGTACAATCAGAATCTGCAATAATCTCGAACACGATTTTTTTTTACCATCACCATACTTCCATTTCCTTAAGGAATATGGAAGTAAAAAATTCTCCTTTCCCCTTCCACTCTAATTTTCATTAATAGAAAATTACCCCCACCTCGTTCACCTAACCTCTTCATGAATTGATATTTCATCTACATTTCTACAGTGGATTATTATGAGCTACTTATCAGGATACTTTATTTATCAAAATTAAGTACTTTACTCTTGTTAAAACATAAAACGTTACAGGTAAACTACCCCTTTCTCTAAACCGATCTTCACCAAAATCAATAGACCTTCAGTGCTCTGCAATGCAGTGATGCATGCAAAAAAATATTTGATTCGGTTTGAATGTGCGGCAGTTATCGTTCGTCATGGAAACATTTCTCTTGTTACAACATAAAATGTTGCATGTAAACTACCCCTTTCCCTTAGCCGATCTTCACAAAAATCAATAGGCTTTGATTTCTCTACAATTCAGGAACGTATGCAAAAAAATTATTTAATTCTCTTTGAATTTACGGCAGTTATCCTTCGTAAAAAAAATTACCCTTCTTAAAACATAAAATGTTGCTGGTAAACTACCCCTTTCGCTTAACCGATCTTCAACAAAAACAACAGACCTTGAGTTCTCTTTAATTCAAAAAGGTATGCAAAAACGTAGTTGATTCTGTTTGAATTTACGGCAGTTATCGTTCGTCATATAAAAAATTACCCTTGTTAAAACATAAAATGCTGCTGGTAAACTACCCCTTTCCCATAACCTACCTTCACCAACACCAGTAGGTCTTGAGAACTCTACAAAACAGGGCTGTTTGCTTGCAAATAATCATTTGATTCTGTTTGAATTTGCGGCTGTTATCGTTTGCCATAGAAAATACCCTTGTTAAATCATAAAACGTGACAGGTAAACTACCCCTTTCCCTTAACCGATCTTCACCAAAAACAATAGGTCTTGAGAACTCTACAGATCAGGGGTGTATGCAAAAAAATATTTGATTCTGTTTGAATTTGGGGCTGTTATCGTTTGCCATAGGAAAAAATTTACACACACACACATACAGACACTTTTCGAAAAATGACTTTTTTCATGTTTTGAGTGTAGTACAATCAGAATCTGCAATAATCTCGAACACGATTTTTTTGCCAACACCATACTTCCATTTCCTTAAGGAACGTGGAAGTAAATAAAATGTTGCAGGTAAACTACCCCTTTATCTTAATTGATCTTCACCAAAATCAACAGTCATTCAGTCCTCTACAATTCAGGGAAGCATGAAAAAAATTGATTCTGTTTGAATGTGCGGCAGTTATCGTTCGTCATGGAAACATTTCTCTTGTTACAACATAAAATGTTGCAGGTAAACTACACCTTTCCCTTAACCGATCTTCACCAAAATCAGTAGGCCTCGAGTTCTCTACAATTCAGGGAAGTATGCAAAAAATTATTTGATTCTCTTTGAATTTACGGCAGTTATCTTTCGTAAAAAAAATTACCCTTCTTAAAACATAAAATGTTGCTGGTAAACTACCCCTTTCCCTTAACCGATCTTCAACAAAATCAACAAACCTTGAGTTCTTTTTAATTCAAAAAGGTATGCTAAAACATAGTTGATTCTGTTTGAATTTACGGCAGTTATCGTTCGTCATATAAAAAATTACCCTTGTTAAAACATAAAATCTTGCTGGTAAACTACCCCTTTCCCTTAACCGATCTTCAACAAAATCAACAGACCTTGAGTTCTCTTTAATTCAAAAAGGTATGCAAAACATTATTTGATTCTGTTTGAAGTTGCGGCTGTTATCGTTTGCCATAGAAACAAATTTCCCTTGATAAAAAAACGTTGCAGGTAAACTACCCCTTTCCCTTAACCGATCTTCACCAAAACCAACAAATCTTGAGAACTCTACTATTCCGGGCTGTATGCAAAACATTATTTGATTCTGTTTGAATTTGCGGCTGTTATCGTTTGCCATAGAAACAAATTACCCTTGATAAAAAACGTTGCAGGTAAACTACCCTTTTCCCTTAACCGACCTTCACCAAAAACAAAGGTCTTGAGTACTCTACAAATCAGGGCTGTATGCAAAAAATTATTTGATTCTATTTGAATTTGCGGCTGTTATCGTTTGCCGTAGACAATACCCTTGTTAAAACAAAACGTTGCAGGTAAACTACCCCTTTCCCATAGCCGATGTTCACCAAAAACAATAGGTCTTGAGAACTCTACAATTCAGGCCTATATGCAAAAAATTATGTGATTCTGTTTGAATTTGCGGCTGTTATCGTTTGCCATAGACAGTACCCTTGTTAAATCATAAAACGTTACAGGTAAACTACCCCTTTCCGTTAACCGATCTTCCCCAAAAACAATAGGTCTTGAGAACTCTACAATTCAGGGCTGTATGCGAAACATTATTTAATTCTGTTTGAATTTGCGGCTGTTATCGTTTGCCAAAAAAAAAATTTCCCTTGATAAAAAAAACCGTTGCAGGTAAACTACCCCTTCCCTCAACCGATCTTCACCAAAAACAATAGGTCGTGAGTACTCTACAAATCAGGGCTGTATGCAAAAAATTATTTGATTCTGTTTGAACTTGCGGCAGTTATCGTTTGCCATAGAAAAAAATCTACACACAGACAGACACACACACAGACACTTTTCGGAAAACGACTTTTTTCATGTTTTGAGTGTAGTACAATCAGAATGTGCAATAATCTCGAACACGATTTTTTTTTACCATCACCATACTTCCATTTCCTTAAGGAATATGGAAGTAAAAAATTCTCCTTTCCCCTTCCACTCTAATTTTCATTAATAGAAAATTACCCCCACCTCGTTCACCTAACCTCTTCATGAATTGATATTTCATCTACATTTCTACAGTGGATTATTATGAGCTACTTATCAGGATACTTTATTTATCAAAATTAAGTACTTTACTCTTGTTAAAACATAAAACGTTACAGGTAAACTACCCCTTTCTCTAAACCGATCTTCACCAAAATCAATAGACCTTCAGTGCTCTGCAATGCAGTGATGCATGCAAAAAAATATTTGATTCGGTTTGAATGTGCGGCAGTTATCGTTCGTCATGGAAACATTTCTCTTGTTACAACATAAAATGTTGCATGTAAACTACCCCTTTCCCTTAGCCGATCTTCACAAAAATCAATAGGCTTTGATTTCTCTACAATTCAGGAACGTATGCAAAAAAATTATTTAATTCTCTTTGAATTTACGGCAGTTATCCTTCGTAAAAAAAATTACCCTTCTTAAAACATAAAATGTTGCTGGTAAACTACCCCTTTCGCTTAACCGATCTTCAACAAAAACAACAGACCTTGAGTTATCTTTAATTCAAAAAGGTATGCAAAAACGTAGTTGATTCTGTTTGAATTTACGGCAGTTATCGTTCGTCATATAAAAAATTACCCTTGTTAAAACATAAAATGCTGCTGGTAAACTACCCCTTTCCCATAACCTACCTTCACCAACACCAGTAGGTCTTGAGAACTCTACAAAACAGGGCTGTTTGCTTGCAAATAATCATTTGATTCTGTTTGAATTTGCGGCTGTTATCGTTTGCCATAGAAAATACCCTTGTTAAATCATAAAACGTGACAGGTAAACTACCCCTTTCCCTTAACCGATCTTCACCAAAAACAATAGGTCTTGAGAACTCTACAGATCAGGGGTGTATGCAAAAAAATATTTGATTCTGTTTGAATTTGGGGCTGTTATCGTTTGCCATAGGAAAAAATTTACACACACACACATACAGACACTTTTCGAAAAATGACTTTTTTCATGTTTTGAGTGTAGTACAATCAGAATCTGCAATAATCTCGAACACGATTTTTTTGCCAACACCATACTTCCATTTCCTTAAGGAACGTGGAAGTAAATAAAATGTTGCAGGTAAACTACCCCTTTATCTTAATTGATCTTCACCAAAATCAACAGTCATTCAGTCCTCTACAATTCAGGGATGCATGAAAAAAATTGATTCTGTTTGAATGTGCGGCAGTTATCGTTCGTCATGGAAACATTTCTCTTGTTACAACATAAAATGTTGCAGGTAAACTACACCTTTCCCTTAACCGATCTTCACCAAAATCAGTAGGCCTCGAGTTCTCTACAATTCAGGGAAGTATGCAAAAAATTATTTGATTCTCTTTGAATTTACGGCAGTTATCTTTCGTAAAAAAAATTACCCTTCTTAAAACATAAAATGTTGCTGGTAAACTACCCCTTTCCCTTAACCGATCTTCAACAAAATCAACAAACCTTGAGTTCTTTTTAATTCAAAAAGGTATGCTAAAACATAGTTGATTCTGTTTGAATTTACGGCAGTTATCGTTCGTCATATAAAAAATTACCCTTGTTAAAACATAAAATCTTGCTGGTAAACTACCCCTTTCCCTTAACCGATCTTCAACAAAATCAACAGACCTTGAGTTCTCTTTAATTCAAAAAGGTATGCAAAACATTATTTGATTCTGTTTGAAGTTGCGGCTGTTATCGTTTGCCATAGAAACAAATTTCCCTTGATAAAAAAACGTTGCAGGTAAACTACCCCTTTCCCTTAACCGATCTTCACCAAAACCAACAAATCTTGAGAACTCTACTATTCCGGGCTGTATGCAAAACATTATTTGATTCTGTTTGAATTTGCGGCTGTTATCGTTTGCCATAGAAACAAATTACCCTTGATAAAAAACGTTGCAGGTAAACTACCCTTTTCCCTTAACCGACCTTCACCAAAAACAAAGGTCTTGAGTACTCTACAAATCAGGGCTGTATGCAAAAAATTATTTGATTCTATTTGAATTTGCGGCTGTTATCGTTTGCCGTAGACAATACCCTTGTTAAAACAAAACGTTGCAGGTAAACTACCCCTTTCCCATAGCCGATGTTCACCAAAAACAATAGGTCTTGAGAACTCTACAATTCAGGCCTATATGCAAAAAATTATGTGATTCTGTTTGAATTTGCGGCTGTTATCGTTTGCCATAGACAGTACCCTTGTTAAATCATAAAACGTTACAGGTAAACTACCCCTTTCCGTTAACCGATCTTCCCCAAAAACAATAGGTCTTGAGAACTCTACAATTCAGGGCTGTATGCGAAACATTATTTAATTCTGTTTGAATTTGCGGCTGTTATCGTTTGCCAAAAAAAAAATTTCCCTTGATAAAAAAAACCGTTGCAGGTAAACTACCCCTTCCCTCAACCGATCTTCACCAAAAACAATAGGTCGTGAGTACTCTACAAATCAGGGCTGTATGCAAAAAATTATTTGATTCTGTTTGAACTTGCGGCAGTTATCGTTTGCCATAGAAAAAAATCTACACACAGACAGACACACACACAGACACTTTTCGGAAAACGACTTTTTTCATGTTTTGAGTGTAGTACAATCAGAATCTGCAATAATCTCGAACACGATTTTTTTTTACCATCACCATACTTCCATTTCCTTAAGGAATATGGAAGTAAAAAATTCTCCTTTCCCCTTCCACTCTAATTTTCATTAATAGAAAATTACCCCCACCTCGTTCACCTAACCTCTTCATGAATTGATATTTCATCTACATTTCTACAGTGGATTATTATGAGCTACTTATCAGGATACTTTATTTATCAAAATTAAGTACTTTACTCTTGTTAAAACATAAAACGTTACAGGTAAACTACCCCTTTCTCTAAACCGATCTTCACCAAAATCAATAGACCTTCAGTGCTCTGCAATGCAGTGATGCATGCAAAAAAATATTTGATTCGGTTTGAATGTGCGGCAGTTATCGTTCGTCATGGAAACATTTCTCTTGTTACAACATAAAATGTTGCATGTAAACTACCCCTTTCCCTTAGCCGATCTTCACAAAAATCAATAGGCTTTGATTTCTCTACAATTCAGGAACGTATGCAAAAAAATTATTTAATTCTCTTTGAATTTACGGCAGTTATCCTTCGTAAAAAAAATTACCCTTCTTAAAACATAAAATGTTGCTGGTAAACTACCCCTTTCGCTTAACCGATCTTCAACAAAAACAACAGACCTTGAGTTCTCTTTAATTCAAAAAGGTATGCAAAAACGTAGTTGATTCTGTTTGAATTTACGGCAGTTATCGTTCGTCATATAAAAAATTACCCTTGTTAAAACATAAAATGCTGCTGGTAAACTACCCCTTTCCCATAACCTACCTTCACCAACACCAGTAGGTCTTGAGAACTCTACAAAACAGGGCTGTTTGCTTGCAAATAATCATTTGATTCTGTTTGAATTTGCGGCTGTTATCGTTTGCCATAGAAAATACCCTTGTTAAATCATAAAACGTGACAGGTAAACTACCCCTTTCCCTTAACCGATCTTCACCAAAAACAATAGGTCTTGAGAACTCTACAGATCAGGGGTGTATGCAAAAAAATATTTGATTCTGTTTGAATTTGGGGCTGTTATCGTTTGCCATAGGAAAAAATTTACACACACACACATACAGACACTTTTCGAAAAATGACTTTTTTCATGTTTTGAGTGTAGTACAATCAGAATCTGCAATAATCTCGAACACGATTTTTTTGCCAACACCATACTTCCATTTCCTTAAGGAACGTGGAAGTAAATAAAATGTTGCAGGTAAACTACCCCTTTATCTTAATTGATCTTCACCAAAATCAACAGTCATTCAGTCCTCTACAATTCAGGGATGCATGAAAAAAATTGATTCTGTTTGAATGTGCGGCAGTTATCGTTCGTCATGGAAACATTTCTCTTGTTACAACATAAAATGTTGCAGGTAAACTACACCTTTCCCTTAACCGATCTTCACCAAAATCAGTAGGCCTCGAGTTCTCTACAATTCAGGGAAGTATGCAAAAAATTATTTGATTCTCTTTGAATTTACGGCAGTTATCTTTCGTAAAAAAAATTACCCTTCTTAAAACATAAAATGTTGCTGGTAAACTACCCCTTTCCCTTAACCGATCTTCAACAAAATCAACAAACCTTGAGTTCTTTTTAATTCAAAAAGGTATGCTAAAACATAGTTGATTCTGTTTGAATTTACGGCAGTTATCGTTCGTCATATAAAAAATTACCCTTGTTAAAACATAAAATCTTGCTGGTAAACTACCCCTTTCCCTTAACCGATCTTCAACAAAATCAACAGACCTTGAGTTCTCTTTAATTCAAAAAGGTATGCAAAACATTATTTGATTCTGTTTGAAGTTGCGGCTGTTATCGTTTGCCATAGAAACAAATTTCCCTTGATAAAAAAACGTTGCAGGTAAACTACCCCTTTCCCTTAACCGATCTTCACCAAAACCAACAAATCTTGAGAACTCTACTATTCCGGGCTGTATGCAAAACATTATTTGATTCTGTTTGAATTTGCGGCTGTTATCGTTTGCCATAGAAACAAATTACCCTTGATAAAAAACGTTGCAGGTAAACTACCCTTTTCCCTTAACCGACCTTCACCAAAAACAAAGGTCTTGAGTACTCTACAAATCAGGGCTGTATGCAAAAAATTATTTGATTCTATTTGAATTTGCGGCTGTTATCGTTTGCCGTAGACAATACCCTTGTTAAAACAAAACGTTGCAGGTAAACTACCCCTTTCCCATAGCCGATGTTCACCAAAAACAATAGGTCTTGAGAACTCTACAATTCAGGCCTATATGCAAAAAATTATGTGATTCTGTTTGAATTTGCGGCTGTTATCGTTTGCCATAGACAGTACCCTTGTTAAATCATAAAACGTTACAGGTAAACTACCCCTTTCCGTTAACCGATCTTCCCCAAAAACAATAGGTCTTGAGAACTCTACAATTCAGGGCTGTATGCGAAACATTATTTAATTCTGTTTGAATTTGCGGCTGTTATCGTTAGCCAAAAAAAAAATTTCCCTTGATAAAAAAAACCGTTGCAGGTAAACTACCCCTTCCCTCAACCGATCTTCACCAAAAACAATAGGTCGTGAGTACTCTACAAATCAGGGCTGTATGCAAAAAATTATTTGATTCTGTTTGAACTTGCGGCAGTTATCGTTTGCCATAGAAAAAAATCTACACACAGACAGACACACACACAGACACTTTTCGGAAAACGACTTTTTTCATGTTTTGAGTGTAGTACAATCAGAATCTGCAATAATCTCGAACACGATTTTTTTTTACCATCACCATACTTCCATTTCCTTAAGGAATATGGAAGTAAAAAATTCTCCTTTCCCCTTCCACTCTAATTTTCATTAATAGAAAATTACCCCCACCTCGTTCACCTAACCTCTTCATGAATTGATATTTCATCTACATTTCTACAGTGGATTATTATGAGCTACTTATCAGGATACTTTATTTATCAAAATTAAGTACTTTACTCTTGTTAAAACATAAAACGTTACAGGTAAACTACCCCTTTCTCTAAACCGATCTTCACCAAAATCAATAGACCTTCAGTGCTCTGCAATGCAGTGATGCATGCAAAAAAATATTTGATTCGGTTTGAATGTGCGGCAGTTATCGTTCGTCATGGAAACATTTCTCTTGTTACAACATAAAATGTTGCATGTAAACTACCCCTTTCCCTTAGCCGATCTTCACAAAAATCAATAGGCTTTGATTTCTCTACAATTCAGGAACGTATGCAAAAAAATTATTTAATTCTCTTTGAATTTACGGCAGTTATCCTTCGTAAAAAAAATTACCCTTCTTAAAACATAAAATGTTGCTGGTAAACTACCCCTTTCGCTTAACCGATCTTCAACAAAAACAACAGACCTTGAGTTCTCTTTAATTCAAAAAGGTATGCAAAAACGTAGTTGATTCTGTTTGAATTTACGGCAGTTATCGTTCGTCATATAAAAAATTACCCTTGTTAAAACATAAAATGCTGCTGGTAAACTACCCCTTTCCCATAACCTACCTTCACCAACACCAGTAGGTCTTGAGAACTCTACAAAACAGGGCTGTTTGCTTGCAAATAATCATTTGATTCTGTTTGAATTTGCGGCTGTTATCGTTTGCCATAGAAAATACCCTTGTTAAATCATAAAACGTGACAGGTAAACTACCCCTTTCCCTTAACCGATCTTCACCAAAAACAATAGGTCTTGAGAACTCTACAGATCAGGGGTGTATGCAAAAAAATATTTGATTCTGTTTGAATTTGGGGCTGTTATCGTTTGCCATAGGAAAAAATTTACACACACACACATACAGACACTTTTCGAAAAATGACTTTTTTCATGTTTTGAGTGTAGTACAATCAGAATCTGCAATAATCTCGAACACGATTTTTTTGCCAACACCATACTTCCATTTCCTTAAGGAACGTGGAAGTAAATAAAATGTTGCAGGTAAACTACCCCTTTATCTTAATTGGTCTTCACCAAAATCAACAGTCATTCAGTCCTCTACAATTCAGGGATGCATGAAAAAAATTGATTCTGTTTGAATGTGCGGCAGTTATCGTTCGTCATGGAAACATTTCTCTTGTTACAACATAAAATGTTGCAGGTAAACTACACCTTTCCCTTAACCGATCTTCACCAAAATCAGTAGGCCTCGAGTTCTCTACAATTCAGGGAAGTATGCAAAAAATTATTTGATTCTCTTTGAATTTACGGCAGTTATCTTTCGTAAAAAAAATTACCCTTCTTAAAACATAAAATGTTGCTGGTAAACTACCCCTTTCCCTTAACCGATCTTCAACAAAATCAACAAACCTTGAGTTCTTTTTAATTCAAAAAGGTATGCTAAAACATAGTTGATTCTGTTTGAATTTACGGCAGTTATCGTTCGTCATATAAAAAATTACCCTTGTTAAAACATAAAATCTTGCTGGTAAACTACCCCTTTCCCTTAACCGATCTTCAACAAAATCAACAGACCTTGAGTTCTCTTTAATTCAAAAAGGTATGCAAAACATTATTTGATTCTGTTTGAAGTTGCGGCTGTTATCGTTTGCCATAGAAACAAATTTCCCTTGATAAAAAAACGTTGCAGGTAAACTACCCCTTTCCCTTAACCGATCTTCACCAAAACCAACAAATCTTGAGAACTCTACTATTCCGGGCTGTATGCAAAACATTATTTGATTCTGTTTGAATTTGCGGCTGTTATCGTTTGCCATAGAAACAAATTACCCTTGATAAAAAACGTTGCAGGTAAACTACCCTTTTCCCTTAACCGACCTTCACCAAAAACAAAGGTCTTGAGTACTCTACAAATCAGGGCTGTATGCAAAAAATTATTTGATTCTATTTGAATTTGCGGCTGTTATCGTTTGCCGTAGACAATACCCTTGTTAAAACAAAACGTTGCAGGTAAACTACCCCTTTCCCATAGCCGATGTTCACCAAAAACAATAGGTCTTGAGAACTCTACAATTCAGGCCTATATGCAAAAAATTATGTGATTCTGTTTGAATTTGCGGCTGTTATCGTTTGCCATAGACAGTACCCTTGTTAAATCATAAAACGTTACAGGTAAACTACCCCTTTCCGTTAACCGATCTTCCCCAAAAACAATAGGTCTTGAGAACTCTACAATTCAGGGCTGTATGCGAAACATTATTTAATTCTGTTTGAATTTGCGGCTGTTATCGTTTGCCAAAAAAAAAATTTCCCTTGATAAAAAAAACCGTTGCAGGTAAACTACCCCTTCCCTCAACCGATCTTCACCAAAAACAATAGGTCGTGAGTACTCTACAAATCAGGGCTGTATGCAAAAAATTATTTGATTCTGTTTGAACTTGCGGCAGTTATCGTTTGCCATAGAAAAAAATCTACACACAGACAGACACACACACAGACACTTTTCGGAAAACGACTTTTTTCATGTTTTGAGTGTAGTACAATCAGAATCTGCAATAATCTCGAACACGATTTTTTTTTACCATCACCATACTTCCATTTCCTTAAGGAATATGGAAGTAAAAAATTCTCCTTTCCCCTTCCACTCTAATTTTCATTAATAGAAAATTACCCCCACCTCGTTCACCTAACCTCTTCATGAATTGATATTTCATCTACATTTCTACAGTGGATTATTATGAGCTACTTATCAGGATACTTTATTTATCAAAATTAAGTACTTTACTCTTGTTAAAACATAAAACGTTACAGGTAAACTACCCCTTTCTCTAAACCGATCTTCACCAAAATCAATAGACCTTCAGTGCTCTGCAATGCAGTGATGCATGCAAAAAAATATTTGATTCGGTTTGAATGTGCGGCAGTTATCGTTCGTCATGGAAACATTTCTCTTGTTACAACATAAAATGTTGCATGTAAACTACCCCTTTCCCTTAGCCGATCTTCACAAAAATCAATAGGCTTTGATTTCTCTACAATTCAGGAACGTATGCAAAAAAATTATTTAATTCTCTTTGAATTTACGGCAGTTATCCTTCGTAAAAAAAATTACCCTTCTTAAAACATAAAATGTTGCTGGTAAACTACCCCTTTCGCTTAACCGATCTTCAACAAAAACAACAGACCTTGAGTTCTCTTTAATTCAAAAAGGTATGCAAAAACGTAGTTGATTCTGTTTGAATTTACGGCAGTTATCGTTCGTCATATAAAAAATTACCCTTGTTAAAACATAAAATGCTGCTGGTAAACTACCCCTTTCCCATAACCTACCTTCACCAACACCAGTAGGTCTTGAGAACTCTACAAAACAGGGCTGTTTGCTTGCAAATAATCATTTGATTCTGTTTGAATTTGCGGCTGTTATCGTTTGCCATAGAAAATACCCTTGTTAAATCATAAAACGTGACAGGTAAACTACCCCTTTCCCTTAACCGATCTTCACCAAAAACAATAGGTCTTGAGAACTCTACAGATCAGGGGTGTATGCAAAAAAATATTTGATTCTGTTTGAATTTGGGGCTGTTATCGTTTGCCATAGGGAAAAATTTACACACACACACATACAGACACTTTTCGAAAAATGACTTTTTTCATGTTTTGAGTGTAGTACAATCAGAATCTGCAATAATCTCGAACACGATTTTTTTGCCAACACCATACTTCCATTTCCTTAAGGAACGTGGAAGTAAATAAAATGTTGCAGGTAAACTACCCCTTTATCTTAATTGATCTTCACCAAAATCAACAGTCATTCAGTCCTCTACAATTCAGGGATGCATGAAAAAAATTGATTCTGTTTGAATGTGCGGCAGTTATCGTTCGTCATGGAAACATTTCTCTTGTTACAACATAAAATGTTGCAGGTAAACTACACCTTTCCCTTAACCGATCTTCACCAAAATCAGTAGGCCTCGAGTTCTCTACAATTCAGGGAAGTATGCAAAAAATTATTTGATTCTCTTTGAATTTACGGCAGTTATCTTTCGTAAAAAAAATTACCCTTCTTAAAACATAAAATGTTGCTGGTAAACTACCCCTTTCCCTTAACCGATCTTCAACAAAATCAACAAACCTTGAGTTCTTTTTAATTCAAAAAGGTATGCTAAAACATAGTTGATTCTGTTTGAATTTACGGCAGTTATCGTTCGTCATATAAAAAATTACCCTTGTTAAAACATAAAATCTTGCTGGTAAACTACCCCTTTCCCTTAACCGATCTTCAACAAAATCAACAGACCTTGAGTTCTCTTTAATTCAAAAAGGTATGCAAAACATTATTTGATTCTGTTTGAAGTTGCGGCTGTTATCGTTTGCCATAGAAACAAATTTCCCTTGATAAAAAAACGTTGCAGGTAAACTACCCCTTTCCCTTAACCGATCTTCACCAAAACCAACAAATCTTGAGAACTCTACTATTCCGGGCTGTATGCAAAACATTATTTGATTCTGTTTGAATTTGCGGCTGTTATCGTTTGCCATAGAAACAAATTACCCTTGATAAAAAACGTTGCAGGTAAACTACCCTTTTCCCTTAACCGACCTTCACCAAAAACAAAGGTCTTGAGTACTCTACAAATCAGGGCTGTATGCAAAAAATTATTTGATTCTATTTGAATTTGCGGCTGTTATCGTTTGCCGTAGACAATACCCTTGTTAAAACAAAACGTTGCAGGTAAACTACCCCTTTCCCATAGCCGATGTTCACCAAAAACAATAGGTCTTGAGAACTCTACAATTCAGGCCTATATGCAAAAAATTATGTGATTCTGTTTGAATTTGCGGCTGTTATCGTTTGCCATAGACAGTACCCTTGTTAAATCATAAAACGTTACAGGTAAACTACCCCTTTCCGTTAACCGATCTTCCCCAAAAACAATAGGTCTTGAGAACTCTACAATTCAGGGCTGTATGCGAAACATTATTTAATTCTGTTTGAATTTGCGGCTGTTATCGTTTGCCAAAAAAAAAATTTCCCTTGATAAAAAAAACCGTTGCAGGTAAACTACCCCTTCCCTCAACCGATCTTCACCAAAAACAATAGGTCGTGAGTACTCTACAAATCAGGGCTGTATGCAAAAAATTATTTGATTCTGTTTGAACTTGCGGCAGTTATCGTTTGCCATAGAAAAAAATCTACACACAGACAGACACACACACAGACACTTTTCGGAAAACGACTTTTTTCATGTTTTGAGTGTAGTACAATCAGAATCTGCAATAATCTCGAACACGATTTTTTTTTACCATCACCATACTTCCATTTCCTTAAGGAATATGGAAGTAAAAAATTTTCCTTTCCCCTTCCACTCTAATTTTCATTAATAGAAAATTACCCCCACCTCGTTCACCTAACCTCTTCATGAATTGATATTTCATCTACATTTCTACAGTGGATTATTATGAGCTACTTATCAGGATACTTTATTTATCAAAATTAAGTACTTTACTCTTGTTAAAACATAAAACGTTACAGGTAAACTACCCCTTTCTCTAAACCGATCTTCACCAAAATCAATAGACCTTCAGTGCTCTGCAATGCAGTGATGCATGCAAAAAAATATTTGATTCGGTTTGAATGTGCGGCAGTTATCGTTCGTCATGGAAACATTTCTCTTGTTACAACATAAAATGTTGCATGTAAACTACCCCTTTCCCTTAGCCGATCTTCACAAAAATCAATAGGCTTTGATTTCTCTACAATTCAGGAACGTATGCAAAAAAATTATTTAATTCTCTTTGAATTTACGGCAGTTATCCTTCGTAAAAAAAATTACCCTTCTTAAAACATAAAATGTTGCTGGTAAACTACCCCTTTCGCTTAACCGATCTTCAACAAAAACAACAGACCTTGAGTTCTCTTTAATTCAAAAAGGTATGCAAAAACGTAGTTGATTC
Source organism: Magicicada septendecula (assembly GCA_034769895.1). Taxonomy (NCBI): domain Eukaryota; kingdom Metazoa; phylum Arthropoda; class Insecta; order Hemiptera; family Cicadidae; genus Magicicada; species Magicicada septendecula. The sequence goes on from CM068368.1 coordinate 541,298,018, forward strand.
TGTTTGAATTTACGGCAGTTATCGTTCGTCATATAAAAAATTACCCTTGTTAAAACATAAAATGCTGCTGGTAAACTACCCCTTTCCCATAACCTACCTTCACCAACACCAGTAGGTCTTGAGAACTCTACAAAACAGGGCTGTTTGCTTGCAAATAATCATTTGATTCTGTTTGAATTTGCGGCTGTTATCGTTTGCCATAGAAAATACCCTTGTTAAATCATAAAACGTGACAGGTAAACTACCCCTTTCCCTTAACCGATCTTCACCAAAAACAATAGGTCTTGAGAACTCTACAGATCAGGGGTGTATGCAAAAAAATATTTGATTCTGTTTGAATTTGGGGCTGTTATCGTTTGCCATAGGAAAAAATTTACACACACACACATACAGACACTTTTCGAAAAATGACTTTTTTCATGTTTTGAGTGTAGTACAATCAGAATCTGCAATAATCTCGAACACGATTTTTTTGCCAACACCATACTTCCATTTCCTTAAGGAACGTGGAAGTAAATAAAATGTTGCAGGTAAACTACCCCTTTATCTTAATTGATCTTCACCAAAATCAACAGTCATTCAGTCCTCTACAATTCAGGGATGCATGAAAAAAATTGATTCTGTTTGAATGTGCGGCAGTTATCGTTCGTCATGGAAACATTTCTCTTGTTACAACATAAAATGTTGCAGGTAAACTACACCTTTCCCTTAACCGATCTTCACCAAAATCAGTAGGCCTCGAGTTCTCTACAATTCAGGGAAGTATGCAAAAAATTATTTGATTCTCTTTGAATTTACGGCAGTTATCTTTCGTAAAAAAAATTACCCTTCTTAAAACATAAAATGTTGCTGGTAAACTACCCCTTTCCCTTAACCGATCTTCAACAAAATCAACAAACCTTGAGTTCTTTTTAATTCAAAAAGGTATGCTAAAACATAGTTGATTCTGTTTGAATTTACGGCAGTTATCGTTCGTCATATAAAAAATTACCCTTGTTAAAACATAAAATCTTGCTGGTAAACTACCCCTTTCCCTTAACCGATCTTCAACAAAATCAACAGACCTTGAGTTCTCTTTAATTCAAAAAGGTATGCAAAACATTATTTGATTCTGTTTGAAGTTGCGGCTGTTATCGTTTGCCATAGAAACAAATTTCCCTTGATAAAAAAACGTTGCAGGTAAACTACCCCTTTCCCTTAACCGATCTTCACCAAAACCAACAAATCTTGAGAACTCTACTATTCCGGGCTGTATGCAAAACATTATTTGATTCTGTTTGAATTTGCGGCTGTTATCGTTTGCCATAGAAACAAATTACCCTTGATAAAAAACGTTGCAGGTAAACTACCCTTTTCCCTTAACCGACCTTCACCAAAAACAAAGGTCTTGAGTACTCTACAAATCAGGGCTGTATGCAAAAAATTATTTGATTCTATTTGAATTTGCGGCTGTTATCGTTTGCCGTAGACAATACCCTTGTTAAAACAAAACGTTGCAGGTAAACTACCCCTTTCCCATAGCCGATGTTCACCAAAAACAATAGGTCTTGAGAACTCTACAATTCAGGCCTATATGCAAAAAATTATGTGATTCTGTTTGAATTTGCGGCTGTTATCGTTTGCCATAGACAGTACCCTTGTTAAATCATAAAACGTTACAGGTAAACTACCCCTTTCCGTTAACCGATCTTCCCCAAAAACAATAGGTCTTGAGAACTCTACAATTCAGGGCTGTATGCGAAACATTATTTAATTCTGTTTGAATTTGCGGCTGTTATCGTTTGCCAAAAAAAAAATTTCCCTTGATAAAAAAAACCGTTGCAGGTAAACTACCCCTTCCCTCAACCGATCTTCACCAAAAACAATAGGTCGTGAGTACTCTACAAATCAGGGCTGTATGCAAAAAATTATTTGATTCTGTTTGAACTTGCGGCAGTTATCGTTTGCCATAGAAAAAAATCTACACACAGACAGACACACACACAGACACTTTTCGGAAAACGACTTTTTTCATGTTTTGAGTGTAGTACAATCAGAATCTGCAATAATCTCGAACACGATTTTTTTTTACCATCACCATACTTCCATTTCCTTAAGGAATATGGAAGTAAAAAATTTTCCTTTCCCCTTCCACTCTAATTTTCATTAATAGAAAATTACCCCCACCTCGTTCACCTAACCTCTTCATGAATTGATATTTCATCTACATTTCTACAGTGGATTATTATGAGCTACTTATCAGGATACTTTATTTATCAAAATTAAGTACTTTACTCTTGTTAAAACATAAAACGTTACAGGTAAACTACCCCTTTCTCTAAACCGATCTTCACCAAAATCAATAGACCTTCAGTGCTCTGCAATGCAGTGATGCATGCAAAAAAATATTTGATTCGGTTTGAATGTGCGGCAGTTATCGTTCGTCATGGAAACATTTCTCTTGTTACAACATAAAATGTTGCATGTAAACTACCCCTTTCCCTTAGCCGATCTTCACAAAAATCAATAGGCTTTGATTTCTCTACAATTCAGGAACGTATGCAAAAAAATTATTTAATTCTCTTTGAATTTACGGCAGTTATCCTTCGTAAAAAAAATTACCCTTCTTAAAACATAAAATGTTGCTGGTAAACTACCCCTTTCGCTTAACCGATCTTCAACAAAAACAACAGACCTTGAGTTCTCTTTAATTCAAAAAGGTATGCAAAAACGTAGTTGATTCTGTTTGAATTTACGGCAGTTATCGTTCGTCATATAAAAAATTACCCTTGTTAAAACATAAAATGCTGCTGGTAAACTACCCCTTTCCCATAACCTACCTTCACCAACACCAGTAGGTCTTGAGAACTCTACAAAACAGGGCTGTTTGCTTGCAAATAATCATTTGATTCTGTTTGAATTTGCGGCTGTTATCGTTTGCCATAGAAAATACCCTTGTTAAATCATAAAACGTGACAGGTAAACTACCCCTTTCCCTTAACCGATCTTCACCAAAAACAATAGGTCTTGAGAACTCTACAGATCAGGGGTGTATGCAAAAAAATATTTGATTCTGTTTGAATTTGGGGCTGTTATCGTTTGCCATAGGAAAAAATTTACACACACACACATACAGACACTTTTCGAAAAATGACTTTTTTCATGTTTTGAGTGTAGTACAATCAGAATCTGCAATAATCTCGAACACGATTTTTTTGCCAACACCATACTTCCATTTCCTTAAGGAACGTGGAAATAAATAAAATGTTGCAGGTAAACTACCCCTTTATCTTAATTGATCTTCACCAAAATCAACAGTCATTCAGTCCTCTACAATTCAGGGATTCATGAAAAAAATTGATTCTGTTTGAATGTGCGGCAGTTATCGTTCGTCATGGAAACATTTCTCTTGTTACAACATAAAATGTTGCAGGTAAACTACACCTTTCCCTTAACCGATCTTCACCAAAATCAGTAGGCCTCGAGTTCTCTACAATTCAGGGAAGTATGCAAAAAATTATTTGATTCTCTTTGAATTTACGGCAGTTATCTTTCGTAAAAAAAATTACTATTCTTAAAACATAAAATGTTGCTGGTAAACTACCCCTTTCCCTTAACCGATCTTCAACAAAATCAACAAACCTTGAGTTCTTTTTAATTCAAAAAGGTATGCTAAAACATAGTTGATTCTGTTTGAATTTACGGCAGTTATCGTTCGTCATATAAAAAATTACCCTTGTTAAAACATAAAATCTTGCTGGTAAACTACCCCTTTCCCTTAACCGATCTTCAACAAAATCAACAGACCTTGAGTTCTCTTTAATTCAAAAAGGTATGCAAAACATTATTTGATTCTGTTTGAAGTTGCGGCTGTTATCGTTTGCCATAGAAACAAATTTCCCTTGATAAAAAAACGTTGCAGGTAAACTACCCCTTTCCCTTAACCGATCTTCACCAAAACCAACAAATCTTGAGAACTCTACTATTCCGGGCTGTATGCAAAACATTATTTGATTCTGTTTGAATTTGCGGCTGTTATCGTTTGCCATAGAAACAAATTACCCTTGATAAAAAACGTTGCAGGTAAACTACCCTTTTCCCTTAACCGACCTTCACCAAAAACAAAGGTCTTGAGTACTCTACAAATCAGGGCTGTATGCAAAAAATTATTTGATTCTATTTGAATTTGCGGCTGTTATCGTTTGCCGTAGACAATACCCTTGTTAAAACAAAACGTTGCAGGTAAACTACCCCTTTCCCATAGCCGATGTTCACCAAAAACAATAGGTCTTGAGAACTCTACAATTCAGGCCTATATGCAAAAAATTATGTGATTCTGTTTGAATTTGCGGCTGTTATCGTTTGCCATAGACAGTACCCTTGTTAAATCATAAAACGTTACAGGTAAACTACCCCTTTCCGTTAACCGATCTTCCCCAAAAACAATAGGTCTTGAGAACTCTACAATTCAGGGCTGTATGCGAAACATTATTTAATTCTGTTTGAATTTGCGGCTGTTATCGTTTGCCAAAAAAAAAATTTCCCTTGATAAAAAAAACCGTTGCAGGTAAACTACCCCTTCCCTCAACCGATCTTCACCAAAAACAATAGGTCGTGAGTACTCTACAAATCAGGGCTGTATGCAAAAAATTATTTGATTCTGTTTGAACTTGCGGCAGTTATCGTTTGCCATAGAAAAAAATCTACACACAGACAGACACACACACAGACACTTTTCGGAAAACGACTTTTTTCATGTTTTGAGTGTAGTACAATCAGAATCTGCAATAATCTCGAACACGATTTTTTTTTACCATCACCATACTTCCATTTCCTTAAGGAATATGGAAGTAAAAAATTTTCCTTTCCCCTTCCACTCTAATTTTCATTAATAGAAAATTACCCCCACCTCGTTCACCTAACCTCTTCATGAATTGATATTTCATCTACATTTCTACAGTGGATTATTATGAGCTACTTATCAGGATACTTTATTTATCAAAATTAAGTACTTTACTCTTGTTAAAACATAAAACGTTACAGGTAAACTACCCCTTTCTCTAAACCGATCTTCACCAAAATCAATAGACCTTCAGTGCTCTGCAATGCAGTGATGCATGCAAAAAAATATTTGATTCGGTTTGAATGTGCGGCAGTTATCGTTCGTCATGGAAACATTTCTCTTGTTACAACATAAAATGTTGCATGTAAACTACCCCTTTCCCTTAGCCGATCTTCACAAAAATCAATAGGCTTTGATTTCTCTACAATTCAGGAACGTATGCAAAAAAATTATTTAATTCTCTTTGAATTTACGGCAGTTATCCTTCGTAAAAAAAATTACCCTTCTTAAAACATAAAATGTTGCTGGTAAACTACCCCTTTCGCTTAACCGATCTTCAACAAAAACAACAGACCTTGAGTTCTCTTTAATTCAAAAAGGTATGCAAAAACGTAGTTGATTCTGTTTGAATTTACGGCAGTTATCGTTCGTCATATAAAAAATTACCCTTGTTAAAACATAAAATGCTGCTGGTAAACTACCCCTTTCCCATAACCTACCTTCACCAACACCAGTAGGTCTTGAGAACTCTACAAAACAGGGCTGTTTGCTTGCAAATAATCATTTGATTCTGTTTGAATTTGCGGCTGTTATCGTTTGCCATAGAAAATACCCTTGTTAAATCATAAAACGTGACAGGTAAACTACCCCTTTCCCTTAACCGATCTTCACCAAAAACAATAGGTCTTGAGAACTCTACAGATCAGGGGTGTATGCAAAAAAATATTTGATTCTGTTTGAATTTGGGGCTGCTATCGTTTGCCATAGGAAAAAATTTACACACACACACATACAGACACTTTTCGAAAAATGACTTTTTTCATGTTTTGAGTGTAGTACAATCAGAATCTGCAATAATCTCGAACACGATTTTTTTGCCAACACCATACTTCCATTTCCTTAAGGAACGTGGAAGTAAATAAAATGTTGCAGGTAAACTACCCCTTTATCTTAATTGATCTTCACCAAAATCAACAGTCATTCAGTCCTCTACAATTCAGGGATGCATGAAAAAAATTGATTCTGTTTGAATGTGCGGCAGTTATCGTTCGTCATGGAAACATTTCTCTTGTTACAACATAAAATGTTGCAGGTAAACTACACCTTTCCCTTAACCGATCTTCACCAAAATCAGTAGGCCTCGAGTTCTCTACAATTCAGGGAAGTATGCAAAAAATTATTTGATTCTCTTTGAATTTACGGCAGTTATCTTTCGTAAAAAAAATTACCCTTCTTAAAACATAAAATGTTGCTGGTAAACTACCCCTTTCCCTTAACCGATCTTCAACAAAATCAACAAACCTTGAGTTCTTTTTAATTCAAAAAGGTATGCTAAAACATAGTTGATTCTGTTTGAATTTACGGCAGTTATCGTTCGTCATATAAAAAATTACCCTTGTTAAAACATAAAATCTTGCTGGTAAACTACCCCTTTCCCTTAACCGATCTTCAACAAAATCAACAGACCTTGAGTTCTCTTTAATTCAAAAAGGTATGCAAAACATTATTTGATTCTGTTTGAAGTTGCGGCTGTTATCGTTTGCCATAGAAACAAATTTCCCTTGATAAAAAAACGTTGCAGGTAAACTACCCCTTTCCCTTAACCGATCTTCACCAAAACCAACAAATCTTGAGAACTCTACTATTCCGGGCTGTATGCAAAACATTATTTGATTCTGTTTGAATTTGCGGCTGTTATCGTTTGCCATAGAAACAAATTACCCTTGATAAAAAACGTTGCAGGTAAACTACCCTTTTCCCTTAACCGACCTTCACCAAAAACAAAGGTCTTGAGTACTCTACAAATCAGGGCTGTATGCAAAAAATTATTTGATTCTATTTGAATTTGCGGCTGTTATCGTTTGCCGTAGACAATACCCTTGTTAAAACAAAACGTTGCAGGTAAACTACCCCTTTCCCATAGCCGATGTTCACCAAAAACAATAGGTCTTGAGAACTCTACAATTCAGGCCTATATGCAAAAAATTATGTGATTCTGTTTGAATTTGCGGCTGTTATCGTTTGCCATAGACAGTACCCTTGTTAAATCATAAAACGTTACAGGTAAACTACCCCTTTCCGTTAACCGATCTTCCCCAAAAACAATAGGTCTTGAGAACTCTACAATTCAGGGCTGTATGCGAAACATTATTTAATTCTGTTTGAATTTGCGGCTGTTATCGTTTGCCAAAAAAAAAATTTCCCTTGATAAAAAAAACCGTTGCAGGTAAACTACCCCTTCCCTCAACCGATCTTCACCAAAAACAATAGGTCGTGAGTACTCTACAAATCAGGGCTGTATGCAAAAAATTATTTGATTCTGTTTGAACTTGCGGCAGTTATCGTTTGCCATAGAAAAAAATCTACACACAGACAGACACACACACAGACACTTTTCGGAAAACGACTTTTTTCATGTTTTGAGTGTAGTACAATCAGAATCTGCAATAATCTCGAACACGATTTTTTTTTACCATCACCATACTTCCATTTCCTTAAGGAATATGGAAGTAAAAAATTCTCCTTTCCCCTTCCACTCTAATTTTCATTAATAGAAAATTACCCCCACCTCGTTCACCTAACCTCTTCATGAATTGATATTTCATCTACATTTCTACAGTGGATTATTATGAGCTACTTATCAGGATACTTTATTTATCAAAATTAAGTACTTTACTCTTGTTAAAACATAAAACGTTACAGGTAAACTACCCCTTTCTCTAAACCGATCTTCACCAAAATCAATAGACCTTCAGTGCTCTGCAATGCAGTGATGCATGCAAAAAAATATTTGATTCGGTTTGAATGTGCGGCAGTTATCGTTCGTCATGGAAACATTTCTCTTGTTACAACATAAAATGTTGCATGTAAACTACCCCTTTCCCTTAGCCGATCTTCACAAAAATCAATAGGCTTTGATTTCTCTACAATTCAGGAACGTATGCAAAAAAATTATTTAATTCTCTTTGAATTTACGGCAGTTATCCTTCGTAAAAAAAATTACCCTTCTTAAAACATAAAATGTTGCTGGTAAACTACCCCTTTCGCTTAACCGATCTTCAACAAAAACAACAGACCTTGAGTTCTCTTTAATTCAAAAAGGTATGCAAAAACGTAGTTGATTCTGTTTGAATTTACGGCAGTTATCGTTCGTCATATAAAAAATTACCCTTCTTAAAACATAAAATGTTGCTGGTAAACTACCCCTTTCCCTTAACCGATCTTCAACAAAATCAACAAACCTTGAGTTCTTTTTAATTCAAAAAGGTATGCTAAAACATAGTTGATTCTGTTTGAATTTACGGCAGTTATCGTTCGTCATATAAAAAATTACCCTTGTTAAAACATAAAATCTTGCTGGTAAACTACCCCTTTCCCTTAACCGATCTTCAACAAAATCAACAGACCTTGAGTTCTCTTTAATTCAAAAAGGTATGCAAAACATTATTTGATTCTGTTTGAAGTTGCGGCTGTTATCGTTTGCCATAGAAACAAATTTCCCTTGATAAAAAAACGTTGCAGGTAAACTACCCCTTTCCCTTAACCGATCTTCACCAAAACCAACAAATCTTGAGAACTCTACTATTCCGGGCTGTATGCAAAACATTATTTGATTCTGTTTGAATTTGCGGCTGTTATCGTTTGCCATAGAAACAAATTACCCTTGATAAAAAACGTTGCAGGTAAACTACCCTTTTCCCTTAACCGACCTTCACCAAAAACAAAGGTCTTGAGTACTCTACAAATCAGGGCTGTATGCAAAAAATTATTTGATTCTATTTGAATTTGCGGCTGTTATCGTTTGCCGTAGACAATACCCTTGTTAAAACAAAACGTTGCAGGTAAACTACCCCTTTCCCATAGCCGATGTTCACCAAAAACAATAGGTCTTGAGAACTCTACAATTCAGGCCTATATGCAAAAAATTATGTGATTCTGTTTGAATTTGCGGCTGTTATCGTTTGCCATAGACAGTACCCTTGTTAAATCATAAAACGTTACAGGTAAACTACCCCTTTCCGTTAACCGATCTTCCCCAAAAACAATAGGTCTTGAGAACTCTACAATTCAGGGCTGTATGCGAAACATTATTTAATTCTGTTTGAATTTGCGGCTGTTATCGTTTGCCAAAAAAAAAATTTCCCTTGATAAAAAAAACCGTTGCAGGTAAACTACCCCTTCCCTCAACCGATCTTCACCAAAAACAATAGGTCGTGAGTACTCTACAAATCAGGGCTGTATGCAAAAAATTATTTGATTCTGTTTGAACTTGCGGCAGTTATCGTTTGCCATAGAAAAAAATCTACACACAGACAGACACACACACAGACACTTTTCGGAAAACGACTTTTTTCATGTTTTGAGTGTAGTACAATCAGAATCTGCAATAATCTCGAACACGATTTTTTTTTACCATCACCATACTTCCATTTCCTTAAGGAATATGGAAGTAAAAAATTCTCCTTTCCCCTTCCACTCTAATTTTCATTAATAGAAAATTACCCCCACCTCGTTCACCTAACCTCTTCATGAATTGATATTTCATCTACATTTCTACAGTGGATTATTATGAGCTACTTATCAGGATACTTTATTTATCAAAATTAAGTACTTTACTCTTGTTAAAACATAAAACGTTACAGGTAAACTACCCCTTTCTCTAAACCGATCTTCACCAAAATCAATAGACCTTCAGTGCTCTGCAATGCAGTGATGCATGCAAAAAAATATTTGATTCGGTTTGAATGTGCGGCAGTTATCGTTCGTCATGGAAACATTTCTCTTGTTACAACATAAAATGTTGCATGTAAACTACCCCTTTCCCTTAGCCGATCTTCACAAAAATCAATAGGCTTTGATTTCTCTACAATTCAGGAACGTATGCAAAAAAATTATTTAATTCTCTTTGAATTTACGGCAGTTATCCTTCGTAAAAAAAATTACCCTTCTTAAAACATAAAATGTTGCTGGTAAACTACCCCTTTCGCTTAACCGATCTTCAACAAAAACAACAGACCTTGAGTTCTCTTTAATTCAAAAAGGTATGCAAAAACGTAGTTGATTCTGTTTGAATTTACGGCAGTTATCGTTCGTCATATAAAAAATTACCCTTCTTAAAACATAAAATGTTGCTGGTAAACTACCCCTTTCCCTTAACCGATCTTCAACAAAATCAACAAACCTTGAGTTCTTTTTAATTCAAAAAGGTATGCTAAAACATAGTTGATTCTGTTTGAATTTACGGCAGTTATCGTTCGTCATATAAAAAATTACCCTTGTTAAAACATAAAATCTTGCTGGTAAACTACCCCTTTCCCTTAACCGATCTTCAACAAAATCAACAGACCTTGAGTTCTCTTTAATTCAAAAAGGTATGCAAAACATTATTTGATTCTGTTTGAAGTTGCGGCTGTTATCGTTTGCCATAGAAACAAATTTCCCTTGATAAAAAAACGTTGCAGGTAAACTACCCCTTTCCCTTAACCGATCTTCACCAAAACCAACAAATCTTGAGAACTCTACTATTCCGGGCTGTATGCAAAACATTATTTGATTCTGTTTGAATTTGCGGCTGTTATCGTTTGCCATAGAAACAAATTACCCTTGATAAAAAACGTTGCAGGTAAACTACCCTTTTCCCTTAACCGACCTTCACCAAAAACAAAGGTCTTGAGTACTCTACAAATCAGGGCTGTATGCAAAAAATTATTTGATTCTATTTGAATTTGCGGCTGTTATCGTTTGCCGTAGACAATACCCTTGTTAAAACAAAACGTTGCAGGTAAACTACCCCTTTCCCATAGCCGATGTTCACCAAAAACAATAGGTCTTGAGAACTCTACAATTCAGGCCTATATGCAAAAAATTATGTGATTCTGTTTGAATTTGCGGCTGTTATCGTTTGCCATAGACAGTACCCTTGTTAAATCATAAAACGTTACAGGTAAACTACCCCTTTCCGTTAACCGATCTTCCCCAAAAACAATAGGTCTTGAGAACTCTACAATTCAGGGCTGTATGCGAAACATTATTTAATTCTGTTTGAATTTGCGGCTGTTATCGTTTGCCAAAAAAAAAATTTCCCTTGATAAAAAAAACCGTTGCAGGTAAACTACCCCTTCCCTCAACCGATCTTCACCAAAAACAATAGGTCGTGAGTACTCTACAAATCAGGGCTGTATGCAAAAAATTATTTGATTCTGTTTGAACTTGCGGCAGTTATCGTTTGCCATAGAAAAAAATCTACACACAGACAGACACACACACAGACACTTTTCGGAAAACGACTTTTTTCATGTTTTGAGTGTAGTACAATCAGAATCTGCAATAATCTCGAACACGATTTTTTTTTACCATCACCATACTTCCATTTCCTTAAGGAATATGGAAGTAAAAAATTCTCCTTTCCCCTTCCACTCTAATTTTCATTAATAGAAAATTACCCCCACCTCGTTCACCTAACCTCTTCATGAATTGATATTTCATCTACATTTCTACAGTGGATTATTATGAGCTACTTATCAGGATACTTTATTTATCAAAATTAAGTACTTTACTCTTGTTAAAACATAAAACGTTACAGGTAAACTACCCCTTTCTCTAAACCGATCTTCACCAAAATCAATAGACCTTCAGTGCTCTGCAATGCAGTGATGCATGCAAAAAAATATTTGATTCGGTTTGAATGTGCGGCAGTTATCGTTCGTCATGGAAACATTTCTCTTGTTACAACATAAAATGTTGCATGTAAACTACCCCTTTCCCTTAGCCGATCTTCACAAAAATCAATAGGCTTTGATTTCTCTACAATTCAGGAACGTATGCAAAAAAATTATTTAATTCTCTTTGAATTTACGGCAGTTATCCTTCGTAAAAAAAATTACCCTTCTTAAAACATAAAATGTTGCTGGTAAACTACCCCTTTCGCTTAACCGATCTTCAACAAAAACAACAGACCTTGAGTTCTCTTTAATTCAAAAAGGTATGCAAAAACGTAGTTGATTCTGTTTGAATTTACGGCAGTTATCGTTCGTCATATAAAAAATTACCCTTGTTAAAACATAAAATGCTGCTGGTAAACTACCCCTTTCCCATAACCTACCTTCACCAACACCAGTAGGTCTTGAGAACTCTACAAAACAGGGCTGTTTGCTTGCAAATAATCATTTGATTCTGTTTGAATTTGCGGCTGTTATCGTTTGCCATAGAAAATACCCTTGTTAAATCATAAAACGTGACAGGTAAACTACCCCTTTCCCTTAACCGATCTTCACCAAAAACAATAGGTCTTGAGAACTCTACAGATCAGGGGTGTATGCAAAAAAATATTTGATTCTGTTTGAATTTGGGGCTGTTATCGTTTGCCATAGGAAAAAATTTACACACACACACATACAGACACTTTTCGAAAAATGACTTTTTTCATGTTTTGAGTGTAGTACAATCAGAATCTGCAATAATCTCGAACACGATTTTTTTTGCCATCACCATACTTCCATTTCCTTAAGGAACATGGAAGTAAAATTAATCTGACACACTGTTAATCCTGACTGCAAAGTTAAGTCCCTGTAAATTTTTGTAACTCTTCTTTCATGTAAAGGAACACAACCGACATGGAATTAACGAAGTAATTTAAAGACGAATAAAACCTCAGTACAAAGAAAACTAATTTAAGTACTTTAAATAGAATGAGAAAAGTATATTCTTCAACCAGCGTGTAAACATTTTAAAACTTTGGTCGTATAAGCGTGTTAGTTCTTGGCGAAGTTAATTAGAAACTGCTCATACATAAGTCGAAATAACTTTGTCACATATGAAGCAGATCTCGTGGGCACCATCAACCACAACTGTAGAGGACACAATGATGAAATTAGTAAATGTGAGTTTAGTAATTATTTGAAGTTATTTTACGGTATTTAACGTAACCGATTACGCCGGCCGCTATTGTTTATATAGATCTCGCAGATATTTCCATTCTTCTGGCGGCATGCCATCATAATTTGCATAGTAAAGAGTACTCGAACTGTCTGGAAGGTCCTTTTGTGCACGGCCGTGCCAGAGAAAACTGCACCTGCTCGGCTAGCCGAGAAACGTGTAGAACTTTTACGTAACTGCACCTGCCGACTTTGCGAGAGCGTTACGTAATTTTTGTAGCACTGCCTCCTTAAGCCTGTTCGTCCCGAACTGACAAACCGTCTTTAAAGTAATATTTGGCCAGAGGATCTAGGTGGACGACCTTGAATTTCCGCTATCCTTCCTGTTGAATCCGATAGACAACATCGTTGTTTCTCTTTTTCACAGTGTAAGGTCCTCAGTTAGTTTGAAGTTTAGGTGAGCGACAACGTCAGCGCTTTGGGTTGTATACCTAAACCTGATATCCTTCTTCGAACCAACACTATTCCTGCGAATGTCATAACGTTTTTTCATTTTATCACTGGCTATCCAGCCGTCCTCTTATCAAATGATTCATTTCTCGCAGTTGCATTCCTAATTGCGAGGAATAGTTCTGCAGCTCTTGGAACTGAGTCTCAGGTGATCCGAACATCAAGTTCCCAGGAAGACGAATTTCCCGCCCAAACACCAATTTTGATGGAGTCTTGCCGGTTGTGTCGTTCACTGACGATCTATAAGCAATTAGCTGGTCCAAGTCTGTTTGGTTCTCGTCAACAACCTCATGCTTAACGTCATCTTCAGCAATTTTTCCCCCGGGCGCTTCGATTAATTCAGGAACAAGCAACAGCCTTTCCTCGACACTCATAGTTGGCTTTCAAATCACTTCTTTTGTCATTATACAAATTGGTACTTCCTCTCCTAGTTCTTCTTCCATTTCCGTATGCAATAACAACGGTTCCACGCGTCCACATCTGTTGACTTTTTTTTCTGTTAATGTCACTTGCACGATCGAATGGTTGGCGGACCCTGTCATTTTAACCATGCAAAGCTTTATCTTCTCTTGGCAAACCCTCAAGGCATTTCTCTCTTTAGTCTACAATGAATCCGTAGGCATGCATAATGTCACGTACCAAGAATCACTTCATGCAACGAGCATGTGGTGGCTAAACTCGAGAAGACCCAGGCGTAAACGTACGTCTACCTGTCCTATGACTTTGAAGGGGCTTCCTGTCACAGTCTATATTGTACAAGAGTTAAATTGAGGCTGACGGTTACTGACTAAGTCAGGGCGCACAATGAACACGGTTGCAAGCATGTAAACAGAAATGATGTTTTTGATTACCTTCCGCAAATCCATCAACGATCAAGTTTCCTCTGGTCTTGTGTAGCGTGGAAATTGTGTGCTGTTCTGGAGCTTTGTTTCTCCAATTGATGCGATCACACCTTTCTCTTGGTATCTTATTCTTCCAACAGTCTACCTGTAGATGTCCATGTACATTTACAGTTGTAACGCTTCGGTCTTCTGTCTCTTACCCATCATTCAGATCGTAATGGCGCTCTTGAAGCTTTGAATTATTTGTCCTGCAACACGTTTTTTCTGCCCCCGTTGTAACGGCAGTGCGATACTGGGATCTTCTGACTACATTGTGATGACATAAACCCATTAATGTAGCGGGACGCTGATCTGGCAGCTTCAAACTCGTATTTCGGTGCCTTGCCATTCGTAAAACTTGGTGAAGTTCACAATCTCCGACGCCATCAATAAATGTCTGCACTGCAAACCTCATTCGAAAATCCTCTGGTGCTTTACGATAAGCCAATCTAACTAGTCCATCAGTGCTTGCTTTAAACTCTCGATGACTCTCCCCGGAATGTCGTCACCTTGTTCTCGACTAAGCGTAGTACACACCGCGCAATTGTTTACCACCATACCGTAATTCTAGAGCTTTTATCAATTCGGCATAGATGTTCTAGCTGTCAGTTGGCACTTTCTGTAGTAGCTCTGCCGCAGGTCCTTTTAAAGCGAGAACGAATGAAACTGCCTTGTCTTTCTCCGTCCAATTATTTGCGCAAGCAGCGGCTTCAGATTGCCGCCCAGCGAGCGCTTCCATCAAATCTTGGGGCCTTTGAAATGTTTGAACCGTGAAATGCATGGTTGTATTTTTGTGAACTGCTCGACTTCATTTTTCATTTGTTCTCTTATGTTTTCAATTGGGTCTTCTACTGCAGACATTTTAGTTGACACTTTTTGTTCTATATTTGAGACAGATTTTTCTACTGTAGAAAATCTTACCTCTGGCCATTCAGATCACCGTGTGAGTTACGACGTAGGTGACCTAACTCTGAGGGAGTATGTTCTGCAACTGTTTTTGCATAGCTCCAAAACGAGCTTCCTTTTTATCTGGTTCCTGCTTACGTTCCGGGTTTTTTATCGTCTTTCTCCTTCTTCCACCTCCTGTCTGCGCTGTACTTTTTGTTGTTCCTGTATTTGCAGTATCAGCGCTTGGAAAGCTTCCATCGTCTGACTGGTATCCATGTTTACAAACAGGGCTGGTTTGTGAATCGTTTTTTGTAAGTTTATCGAGTTATCAAATATAAGTTAAGATAAGGAAGGAGGAATTAAAGATAAGTTATCAAATAACGCAGCTCTAATGATACCTGCCGATAAGTCAAATTGTAACGTCAGTATCTCTAGTTCAGATTTACAGAGCAAGATCGAAGATTACATTCGACAGAATAATATTGAAAATGTTCCAGATAACACTAAAAATTACAATTCTGAAATAAAAGAATTCCTTAATAATAACTGCATCATTCCTTCTGAAATAAATAAATATCTGTTTAATACCGATGTCAAGCTTCCCATCCTTCAACCGTTAATCAAAACCCACAAACCCAATAAGACCTGTCATTAACGCCATCCCATCTCCTTCATATAAACGGCCAAATATTTAAGCAACATATTAAAGAAAAACATAGAACTTACAAATCAACACCATAAAAAATTCCGTTGATTTAATAAATAAAATAACATCGCCACGCATAAACGACACATACATGATGGTATCTTTCGATGTTGACAACATGTATGGTAACATACCACGTACAGATGCGTTACTAGTTTTAGAAAGAAAAATACGTGAGTCCAAACGTTTCAGTGAAGACGAAATCGGTGATATCATAAAACTGACCAAAATAATTATCAATCAAAGTTATTTTCAATACAATAACAACACATACTACAATCAACATGGCATCACCATGGGAGATGTGATGTCCGCGTTGTTAGCAGAGCTGTTTATGGAAGATTATGAACAGACATCGTATATACTTTCAGAAAGCAATCCATTTCTAAATAACATTTTTTATGGCCGATACGTGGATGATTCCATTGTCATAATCAAGGGTACAGCGGAAGATATTAAGTCATTTTTGAAATATCTAAATTCCTGCCACTCAAAAATTGAATTCAAACGAAATTGAGAATAACAATACAATAAACTTCCTAGATATTACTTTCAAAGCCCACACAGACAGATTTGGTTATCCCTTATGACTCAAACCATCCTTATAGTTACAAACTGGCAGCCTTTCGAAGCATGGTTTTCCGCCTACTTAATTATAAACTGGATAAAACAGAATACATAAAAGAAATAGCCACAATAAAAACAATAGCCAGAAATAATGGATATAATCAATACTTAATAGATAATTTAATAACAAGGATGAAAAATAAAAACAATAGGCCTACAACTAACAAATGGTCAGAATCCATTAGGAATAGAACAAAAACAAACTTCCTTTCACTGCACTACACAGACAAAAATTCCTTAAAAATAGGAAACATTTTCAAAAAATTTGGCTTCAATCCAGCCTACAAAATTAAAAGGCACAGCTTAAACAAGAAAACACAAGTTACGCCAAAAGAAGAAGCCAAAGGCGTTTATACGATTACTTGTAATGCAGGGGAAGACGTTTGCAATAAAAAGTACATCGGCTATACCGACCGCACCTTTCGTAAAAGGTTCAATGAACATGCTGTCAGAAATCACCGTAAACCTTCGTCAGTTGTGGCGCAACACCTAAAAAGCCACCCACAACACAACATCAATTTCAGCACCTCATTAGAAGTATTAAGGTATAGCTCGAACAAAGAAGCATCAAAAATATACGAGCAATACCATATTTACAAATACAAACGAAGAGCCGGTGAAAAAACACTGCTTAACAGAAAAGAGGATTATAGAGATTTAGTTACATTTAAAATATTAGATTACTTCGACGAGTACGCACAAAGGTCCCGGATCGGGTAGTTTATCGTTAGTCGACTTTCGTATGACGTGCGGGCAACAAGTGCTGGCCAGCTTCGATTTTCAAATCGTCCGTTTGGATTCAGTTTTCGTTTTAATATTAACGTTATTTAAAAAAATTTTTTTAAGTGTTGTGTTTTATGTTGCATATTATATATACCTGTGTCGACGACGCTCACCTGAGTGGAAATTTTTTATAAATGTTATGTAGTAAGTTTACTAAATGATCCAACTGAAGATGGAACACAACTGTTCCGAAATGCATCTTGGGTAAAAAACTAAAAATCACCGACTGGAATACCTAGACTACTTGTAAGTACTAAAAATTCTTTATACAATATTAAAGGTATTCTTGGACTGTTTCATAAAAATTGTCCATTCTTGTGGCGGCGTGGCAGCATAATTTGCGTAGTTAAGAGTACTCGAGCAGTCTGGAAGTACAGTACTTGAGTGCACGACCTCGACAGAGACACTGCACCTGTCGACTTTTCGAGAGCGTTACGTAATTGTCGTAGCAATGTGTGTGTGTGTGTGTGTGTGTGTGTGTGTGTGTGTGTGTGTGTGTGTGTGTGTGTGTGTGTGTGTGTGTGTGTGTGTGTTTCTAGAATTCAGGGATTTTTTTAACTCGGCAGGACGCCTGGTGATTGAGGATATGAACATTAGCAAACCACAGAGTGAAGTTCCAAAACCGACTGATTTCCACAGATTGTCTAAATTAACATAATTGCATTTATTAATGTTTGAGGTTATTTAGTAGTACGACTCATGATTAATATATTAAAAATGTATTTATTAGAACGTAAAGGGATTACTTTAGAGCAAGACAAATACTTTTGTAAAAGTTCCTTAATATCCAGGTTGTTTTATAGTGGGCTCATCAAATATTTAATAAAAATATGTTGAACTAATATGCTTTTATGTGATAAAAAAAGCAAGACATTGACTACGTTAAAAAAAATTTATTTAACGTAGGAGTTATTTAGAATAAGTATAATGTCTTCATAGTGGGCTAGTAAGGCATTGTAGTTTCATACAATTCAAAATTTGTATTAGAATCAGTTTCCAAGATTCAGCAATGATCGCGTGCTTGTAGCGTACACGAGTTCGGAAGAGTTTACAAGCAAACTCCAACCCTTTCTTAAACACCAAATGAAAACGGCGATAGTGAACTGCGTAAGGGGACTGTTATGATTGACCTTGTTAAAATAGCACGACACAAAGATATTTTCGACCAATATATTCTTTCTTGAACTTTTCTTTTTCTTAGACATCATTTAATTAGAATAATTTATGCCCTCCTTAATCCATATTTAAATAAAAACAAGGAATGACTGAGTGAAGTAAAAATAAATAATAGCCTATGCGAAACCTTGTCAAATGAGGTCATCGATAACACTGAATTCTACTCTCGTTTACGACTTTACAGTGCTTGGCTCCCAACCTATCTTATATGAGCGTTTATTAATACCGTTTCATGGTTTGCCAAAATACAGGATGTCTAATGAATTTTCGCGCACCGTTCTCACGAGGGCTGACAAGTCGTCCGATAATTTTGGTTTCAGAGACGATGAGTGCATGTTTCATTCGGGAGGGTAGGTTTGGCAAACAAACGTCTAACTTCAAACATTCCATTACTACCTAGTATGCGGCTGCTGTTTGTTAGGCTAATTTAACTACTATACGGGACGCACAATCGTGTTCACCGACCAAGCTTTTTGTACTAATATGTGTTGCGAGTATGAATTACAAAAAATACGTAGGCCTGAACGTATACAGCTAATCACGGTCGTGTAGTTGGTACACCTTTCCTAACAGGTTCTATGCTTCACGTACTGGTAGGAAGTACATCCAGGCTCGTGTGAACCGAGAGGGGTCATCTGTTGAAAAGAGGCTAACAGCCTTACGTAAGGTTCCGACTTACAGCCCTTGTTTACTGACTATACCTAGGATGTAGTGAAGACTATACAACACTAGAAGTCTTTAATAGGGAACGACGTATTGAAATGAGGCTGTTTATTTAAGATTATAGAACAGGGACGTCAACTCCTACTCGTCTAAAGAGTAGAAAGACTCGTAGCCAATGACGTTTAATGTAAATAGTAACTGCAGTATCTTGTAATAGCAGACTGGGTATCTTCCGAAGACTGTGTGAAGTTGAAACTGACTCACTACAGGATGGCACAGGGGAAGGTGACTATTTTAAATATTAAATAATTAAAGAACACGTAGGACTGAAGTTGATTTTTATTTTACAAATAATTCGTACATATTGTGATTTAATTCAGTAACGCTTTATGTAGTTTTGAAAAACAGCTCATCCAAGTGGAGTCCATTTTTTGTAATGCAGAGATTAAGACTTCAGTGAAATTGTCCCTCACTTGACGTAACACTTTTGGAGTAGGCCTACAGTAATTGATCTCACTTCGTAATTGAATTATACAGTAATTGAATGGTTTTACGTTTCCCCGTCCTGACAGAACCTGTATTATGCCATAAGAACTGTGTTCCGCAGTGGAGCTAATCTTCCATTTATACAGGGTGGGGCAGAGAAATAGGATGTTTTTGAAATGGCTAGTACTCGGCCTGTAGCAGGGGGGAGATGAGTGCGGGTGGGGGCATTCCGTTCCTTTGTTCATAGCATTTCATTTTCAGTCGGCATCATGGAGCCGTGGAAGTTAGAACACCGTGTTTTCACGTACGACTGCTTTGTGCGTAGTGATGAATCAGTGACCGCGGTTCAGCGTGAGTTTCGCCGCAGATTCGAAATCTACCGAAATGACTCTGTTCCCTCTCGTAACGCAATCTTACGTTGGGTCAGTGATCTTCGTTCAAGAGGCTCAATAATGAAAACCAAAACCACCAGGAGCCCCACGTACGGTACTTACTCCGGAAAATGTTGAAAGGGTTAGAACAGCAATGTTACGAAGTCCACGCCGCTCTGCTCGGAGACATGCTGCGGAACTTCAAATCACCAATCGCACGGTAAGGCGTTTTTGCATGACGAATTACGTTTTCACCCGTACAAGTTAATGGTTGTGCAGCAGATGAACGAAACAGATTACCCACAACGATTGAACTTTGCACGAACAATGTTGACACTTTTTGAGGAAAATGAATACATTATGTTGTTGATGAGTGATGAAGCTCATTTTCATCTCAATGGTGCAGTCATCAAACAGAATTGTCGCTACTGGGCTGCTGAGAATCCCCGAGAACTCCACCAAAAACCACTGCACAGCCCAAAAGTTACAGTTTGGTGCGCGTTGGGAAAGAATTGCATCTTTGGTCCATACTTTTTTGAACAAAATGGTGTCACTGTAACTGTTATTGCTGAGCATTACATTGAGATGCTGAACACCTTCTTTGCGCCTGAGTTACGGAGAAGGCGGATTGCTATTCGGAGTGTATGGTTTCAGCAAGATGGGGCAACTTCTCGCACATCCCGAGCGCCAATGGGTGTTCTTCGCCGTCTGTTTCCCAACCGCCTCGTTTCCAGATTTGGTGATGTTGCATGGCCCCCTCGGTCCCCAGATTTATCAATGTGTGATTATTTTTTATGGGGGTACCTCAAGTCACACGTCTATAAGAGAAACCCCCGTACATTAGGTAAATTGAAGGACAGTATTCGTGATGTCGAAATTGACAGACGCCTGCTAGAAAGAGTGGAGGCCAATTTCCGTACACGCTTACAACAATGCATAAACGAAAATGGACATCATTTGCAAGATGTGATTTTCCACAAATGAATATCATTAAATGCTATGTAATCACGAACGTTTCTCTGCCAATAAATTTTCTTTTCAAACAAAACTAACAATGTTGTTATTATTTCAAAAACGTCCTATTTCTCTGCCCCACCCTGTACCAAACTGATGCGTAAACGCACATTGCGTATCAGTCATAGAATTCTTTGTTCAATCAGGCCCTGGCCTCCGCCTCCAATCCACTCTACCCGTAGCCGCTCCCTGTATGGATAAAAAATATTTAAAAATTAAATATATTTTTTATATAATTATAAAAAATATATAATTCCTCACTCCCATGATCCTCTTTTCATCCGCAACTCCATCCTCCCATGTCTTCCTCTGCCTACATCTGGGTCTTGTTTCCTCTCAGATACCTAATAACACCCTTTTAGGAGCTCTACTATCCTCCATTCTGATGATTAGCCCATCCAAGCGCAGTCTTTGTATCCTTACAAAATCTGAGGTCGGGATCTCTTTGTATATTTGATACAGTTCGTTATTTTGTCTCAGTCTCCATGAGCAAATTGCTTGTACTGGTCGTATACTGCGTCTTAGGATTTTCCTTTCAAAAGTATCTATAATGTCGCTGATTTCTGTGTTGTGACCCGTGTCTCAGCCGTATCATAGCACTGTCCTAGTGAGTCACATAATTAGTTTTTTAATACATTTTATCACAGAAAAACGTGTTGTATCGTTCCCTTATCATTGTGTACTAATTCCCAACTCATTGTCGACCAGCTGACAATAAAGTTGATTACTTTATTCGGTACTTTCCCAATAACTGTACCTGCACTACATTTTTGATGTTTTGAGTAATCCGATAGTATCGATACGTTGTGCAGTGAAAAAGTGTAAATGACTGTTTGCCGATATTTTGCCTATAACCGTACCTGCACTAATTTTTCTTATTTCGAATGTGCGATAATCGGTATCGATATGCAGTGAACATTGCTTATAATTTTATTAAAATTAAATAAAGCGTGCTAATTGACAGTTTTATGCTATTAAATTGTTTGTTTTCGGACGTAATTGCTTTTCACTGTTATGCGAAGCGTTTCTGTCTATAGGCATATTGTAAATAAAACCTGCGCCTGTCACAGATTTTTGTGGTTTGCAGAAGAAGCAAGTATTATTTTAAAGGTATATGGGTTTTTCTATGTTCTTTTAGTTTACTTGTTAACCTAACAACACATAAAACATTAAATTAACACACTTTTTATTATGTTACTAAAATTATAAACGATATTTACAAGATGTAGATACAGACCATGGCATGATCAAAATATCGCAAATTAGTGCAGGTACGGTTATTGGGAAAATACTCTTTATTCTGAATGTTTACGCATTGCTGCCAACATATAGTTTCCTTCCTGTCTGCCACCTGTACATATCTGACATTAAACAGTTAATCAGGAAGAAAGGACAAAGATCCTATTGATGTGAAAATTCAGTATAAATTTTAAATCAAGTGTTACTGAAATGTGTATTTTGAAAAAATCACAACTTTTCAAACGTTGTGATCTACCATACAAATTCAGAATAATCACTTCAGAATTTAATTGTCATAAAATTCAAATATTAACATTAATTAATTATAGTTTTTGTAATTATTGAAGTTGATTAGTAATAAATTGAGATTTCAGAAACCATGCCTAATTTTTTCGTTTACTTCTAATTGGAATGTGAATTAGACAATAGTACTAGTAAAAAGATGGAACTATTTTGTTTCTGTGGTTAGTGGGATTAGTTATTATAAGTTCTGTTACAAATACGTTTGTATATTTCAGCATGTCTTTAATCCGTTTGGAGTTGGTTTATGTTGACACGCTGAGCGACTTTGTACATTATTTCGGCACAGCACTATCAACATGTTGCTGACTCTCATATAGAATATTTTATCTGTTTCAATATCCTATCCAATTTCAGCGAAATACTCAATCCGGTTGTTATCTGGTCAGTCATCGTGTTGTTACAAGTAGCGTACTTTTGTGCGTCGCCGTGACAACATTTATTGAATACAATATTTTTATGTGCCAGAATTTGAATGTAAAATTTTTAATATAATGTATTTTGTTTTATAGATTTGTTGTGTCTACCGCGTTTTCTTAGCGACAGGAACTGGAAATGCCATTAATTATTTTCTTTTGTTAATAGCGACAATTCTTACACGTTGAACACTTCTGTCCTTATTGCCCGGAATCAAGTTCTAGTCTGTGATGGCGTGTTACATAGTTGAGGACCATGTAGGGCCTACCATTTACGTGTATGTTGCTAACGTACTAGGGAATGTCAAGGGTAGGGTTGCTATGTTCCCGTCCGAAAATTCCAAGTACGTGTGATTAGTTATAGAAAAAGTACGTTTGCTGTTATCAGTGACGTCAATAAAAGGTTGATGTCAACAAAAAGATTGTTATTGTTAAAGGGTTCTGACCACGCAAGTTTGCAAGTAAAAAAGTAAAAATACTATTATGTAATGATTTTTCTTTTGTTTAGGTTACATTAATAACTTTGTTGTCACATTACATGATGGGTCGTAGTCCTCTTCTCTTTTTTTTCAAACCAGTAAAGGAAGCAGGATAAAGGATGTGATGCCTAATAGTATCATTTTTCTGTTTTGGTTCTTGTTATATACCGATAGATGTTTACCATTTGTTGACCCTGGTATACTCGTTTCTATTTCCGTGTGTGTTATTTAATCAGCCTTGTGTATTATTGGTGTAATAATTGTATTACGCATTGTTGACAAAAGTGACATTTCAGTTATACCACTTGTTTGTTCACAATTCATTTCGCATCAGTCAGCGGCTTTAGTTAATGGTAATCAGCAAGGAAGTAACTGACTGATAATCAACGTAATAGAGCAATAACAATCATCATTATAACTTAATCTGTACAGCAAATAATAATAAACGGAAAGTAGGTTTGTTAATCTAAATTGGTATGTTATGGTACACTATAACATCATACATTTATCATACGGTCATAACGCGATTATTCTTCAAATTAGCGTTATAGAATATTTCAATAAGTCATGCGCGAACAACGTACGATATATTGTGAACTTTGCCGATAGTCTTGTTTGTAAAAGTTTTATTATCATCTATTAATTTTAAGTTTTTAGATAAGCGTCACACACTGATACACGTATTGACAAAGATGGAAGGCTTCTGTACTTAATTTGGCTGAAGATCAGTTTATAATTCAGGACGATGACGATAAGCTACAGCTAGCAACGTGTAAGTTGCATAAGCTGTCCATTAAGTACATTGTACAATATGATGATACCGACACGGAAGTGACAGTAATGGGCTTTCAGAAGGTCCGAATCTGTGAGAAATAGAATACTGAAGTAGGTTAATCATTTGAAGTTAACTTTGAAACATATTATTTATGGCTATAACAGAAATGTAGTCAGCAAAATATACAAATTTCGGATGGTATTTGTTGACACGGAAGCAAGGAAAATTAATGGAGGCGTCAGAGGTGTCTTTTTTGAGGAAAGATATCCTCACGTTGTCTGGTTTGCTCAAGTTGTACTTCACTGTTGGGAATCAAGATTATCTTGGACGAATTAGCAACATAGCTTACGAATTTAGACACTATGTGGAGAGATTCCCCATGAGACGAATTCCTAAAACCATATCGAAAGCGTGTAGAGCGAAAAATGTTGGAAGACTTCTGACGAGATTTATCTTTGAAGGTGCGAAACAGGTAAGGTACCTAGTCCCTAATAGTGCAAACGTAGAAGAAGAAGAAGGTATGCGTCCGTCTGATGTAGTGATCAGCGGACTCGTTTCTAAAGGAAGGCGTCATTAACTGGAATCAGTCTAAGAGTGTATTCTGGGTCCACCCAACCCTGATCAGCTGGGTGCGTTAGTGCTAGCATAGTAATCCCACTGTGGTATGACAAATTTAACATAGGCTACAATGTCGAGGACCTGTGAATATGCGAAAAGACGTGTATTGCAAAATAACGATTGTAGCAGACTCGCTGAAACCTTGTCAAAGCAAATCTGTATGTCGTACTCCACTTAATTGCGTTGTTGACACATTCCTTTATCACTGATGAATACTAATTGTGGCAACCCCAGTTCACATGGACAAAACATCTTCATGTCATTTTATGAACGTAACACGTTCATGACGCGTACACACGTACTCCCGCTGTTCTAAGAACGTTAAATCAAAACGCTCTGAAAGTAGATCTTTCGATTAAGGCTGCAACTCAAAACTAGTGTTATCTTCTTTTGTTTCGTGCAGCTGAAATAATTATGAAAAGAATTTGTTACGTACAAAAAACAAAGAATTTTTAAAATTCAGTACGCTACTACAGGTTTTGTGGTATATGCATTGTACACTGGCTCTTATTGACGCTCGCGACGTAAGGTAGGCGTAGTAGCACTGGCGACACGATGCATATGTGGGAGTGTGATTGCAGGCGTCAGCTATATTTATGTGTGGTCGTACGTGTGTGAATGTACGAAGCTCATGAATATGTTCACCTGCTGGCCATCTACAAGTCGAGTTATGAACGAAGCTCGCACGGTTCACGTACGTATAATTTCAATCACCGCCTTTGTTCAAACCAGTAACACAGAGGTGAATGTAGCTGCGCTGTAATAACCATTACTATTAATTAGAAATATGAAGAGTATAAACATTTTTTAGTATAATACGAAACATTAAAATCCATTAAAATATAAAGTCCGTCTGTTTCTGAAATCAACAGAAGCGTATCGAAAAACTATGTGAAGTGATCACCCTCAAACAATCGAGGTTATAGAAAATTCGGTTTTGCGCTGTGTCGAGACTTCGATATTTAAATTTAGTCAATCCGCATTCACAACTTGAATATAACTTGTGAATAAGAGGGGTTTAAACCGGATAGGGTAAGATTGCAAAAAATTGAAATTGCTATTAATATGGGAATTAAACAAAGGACGTTAAATTACTTCTGTCACTGACAGGTTTTTATTTCTAATTCACATTTACACTGCGGTATCTCAAAATCAGTGTCGCGTTCGACAGTTTTCGGCTGAATGTCAAGCGAAGTGAAGCAAACATTAGTCACTTATTCTTGGATTCTATGTAACGTATGCTGAGTGCATTCGTCGACCCCGATTGAATTCTTATGGTTTACCATGCTAGCTTAAAACGTTTGCACAAGTAAATGCATTGTCAAAAAGTGTCTCATTTTTATCGATATTCAACCGGTGAGTTATTGTCTCGTTTATGTTAAAGATTCTGTGTTTTTTAATGTACAGAATTTCTCAGTTTTTACTGAGAGTTGCCATGACGAAGTGGTCTCGGGAACTGTTCTCTGAAACAGTGGGCAACGCATTCACCTAACTGACAGATCTCTTAAGATCCATCTGAGGATGGATTGTTATTACATTTTCCAGCCTGTCTTCCGTAATAGGCACTTGTCCTCATTAACAGGAAGTTAAAGCTCTAGGCCAGTTCGGCTCACCTTAGTTGTGCTAAACCCTAAAAGTGCTCCTCAAAACTGAACCTCAGTTGCACCAAACGGCGGTTTGCCTTTGAAGTGAAACAATTTAACTTTATTTTACTGCTTCATCCCTTCTCGTTAAACAATATGTAAATGTTAAAGGTGTTGACTCATAAAAAAAAATTATGGTTTGTGTGTGGGGGTGTGTATGAATTTTGTAAAATTAAGTTGTGTCACGTCTTTTATAAACTAATAAAAATTCAAGTAATACATATATAGGCCTACATGTAATATTTGTATTTTCTCGTACCTAAGTAATTTATATTTTGTAAATAAGCAACTTACAAGGCTATAATTTCCCTCGCCGTGAGCTAATGTTAATACAGTCTGTATTTTCTCATATATTTACTTTCTTTATTTTTTCAAATTCGGCTATTATTTTTGTAATTAAATGACTAATTATTTGTAAGAATTTATTAAAAAATATACAAAATGTAGCCTATTATTAACTGATTTTAATAAAACGCGCTTGGAAATGTATAAAATATTAATGCACATTTATTTATTATATATTTAATAATACATAGACGTTAAATAATAATGTATAAACAATAAAATGTATAAAATATTAATATTTTAAGGAATAAAATATTAAAATTTGTATACATATTTACATAAAAAAATGAATGTGCCCACACCCATTTATATCAAACTTGGTTATACAATAGTCACAAACCTAACCTAACCTAACATATTTCTTTGCTAGTATATTGCTAGCCACATTATTCAGCGTGAGTACCTATAGGCCTATCGGTTAATATAATGAAGTTTATATGTTGACGTAAACCCTTCGAAGGGATAAATTTTAGAATGAGTACTGGCCAAGAGATTTATACTCCAAAGACGTAAAATTGTGATCACACACCCGTGATGAGTTGCTGAAGCTGGTGATTCGTCAAAAACATATCCACGAAAACGTGATTTGTTCGTGTATTCCTTCCATGCACCGTATTTTTGTTGAAATAAATAGTATTTGGCTAAAACACAACTGCGTGAAGTTTAATCATACAAAAGTCGATAGAACATCAATTATAACTTTATCCTTGATACTACTTCCACCAGTTACTTTTTTGCTTTATTCTTCCTGTGCAGACTATTCCAGGTCCTTCATACATGCACGAAAAAGCACGAATATCCTTCAAAAATATGCGAAAAAGCACGAATTTCAATCTGGGACCATAGGCAGATACTGCAAAACAATATGGCACGCAATGTCATAAGGCATCGTTGAATCGGACAGTAAAATCGAGACGAGAAATGCAGGTTAGACAGTGTTAAAATGCCATTAGGAGCTCCATCGGAACTAGAAACAACTAAAAAACTGTCGAGAGGAAGAAGATAGTCAACTTCTTAACGAATAACGAATATGACACAACAAAGGATAATACAGCGGTATAGGTAGGCCTGTTATGGATTCTACGACATAGTTGCAATGTATACTTGAGGCGAAAAAACAGTTTCTAAAAGACGCTACTGGAGGCACTAGGTTGATAATGTCGTCCATATGGAAGAGAGAGAAATCAGGGGCTTTGCAACCAACGGTCTGCCATTACGACGCGTTCCGAGCTTGAGATGAGCTCCCACCGCAGGGACATGAAAATTGATGTTTTCTAGGTATGGCTGCTACGTACCGCCCGTGACAGCGAAAAGGAAAGGTACCAATAGTGCTTCGGTTGTAGAAACGGAAGAATTTACATTCTGTAAAGATTACGAAGGATAAATTATGTCTGACCGATCATATTCTCCGACACTTTATTTTCCTCTCGATGAACTGTATTATGTGGCAACACCGCAAAACAGTGACGTCCGTACGCTTGATAATATACAACAAAACTTTATTGTGACCTCGCTGAACATGTGTTTTTCCTTCAGGCTTTGCACGCTACTTTTCAACCGGTTAATTTGACTACATGGTAGGGAGAAGGTTCACCACGTAACCGGTTCACATCTGCAGAGCTGTCTTTGCACCGAACTCTGTGATTACTAATTATGTATATGTGCACGCTCCTCGTTGTCGCCAATTAACTGCGATGACTGTGTTAAATAATTATTATTCAGATCGTGCTTTCTTACGTACACAACGCCTTATTCGTGGAAATCATTATTCATGTGCACCAAATACGCGTTTCTTTTACGTTTCACTTGTCAACTTTTTTCACGTTTGATCGTCCATAACGTTTGTATCCTACTTTGGATATTTCTTTTAAGTTCGGAGTCTTAAGACTACTTGCAGGAATAGTAACACAATCAGAAAGGTATTAATGTTAACTTAGTTTTTCGGAAAGATTTGACATAGAATTTCGTGGTCGTGTCTGTAACCGAAATATAAGGCCAAATTAGACGTGTAGCGTGCAAAGAGAGGGTTCTGATATTTGATCCTGGTTACGAATTATTCTGATAAATAATAATTATTCTGACGATCGCGAACAAAGAAAGGAACGGTTAGGTTTATCTTTGAACAATTCGAAATCAAACCGCGGTTGTCTTCTGTCTCCTTCCAGTATGTTCTGTTGTTTTTCGATGTATTACCCAAATGAGTGGAGAAAATTCAGGGTGGCTAGTGTTATCGGTTGATAACTGAAGAATCTCAGACCACAAGTCGATGAACGAGGTTAATGAACCCGTTAACTGCGAGTGCTTTTATCACTCATTTAGTAGAATGTTAAAGATTTAACAAAGTAAAAGAAAACCGTCAACAAGAAATACACCACGACGACTGAAAATTAAAGGCATCTTACAATTTACATAATATGAACTTCCTTGTCCAGCATGCGGGAAGTAAGTTATTCACTAATTTCAAAATTTCAGTTTGTATTTAATGCTACATCTCATCTACATCGATCAATTTTTTGAAAAGAATAAAAAAAAAATATCGTGTGACCAAGTTTTGATTCATGTCCCAAGAGATATTTATTCCGCACTGTAGTCACTTACAAAGACATGTTGTTAATGTTACATATCTCTCTACCAGGGTGATCAGCCGTGACGTACACGAATTAATGATGTGAACTCTACCCTAGTCTACTAGCTAAACTGCACCAAAGCAGAAGAGCCCAAACAAGGTATAGGCCTAATTCAGAATTGTAGTCATGATAAGGTGGCACAGTATTGAACTCTAACTTCAAGACACGCAAAGAAAGAGAAAATAAACATAATATTTTATAATATTACTCTAACAAACATGTGTAAAAAAACTCGTCATTTGGCATCAGTTCAACTTTCATACAGGTTAGCTACTGTCTGTCTATGAATTCATTGTTATATTGGAGTGTTAGTGGTCTCAAATATTTCTACTAGTAATTTTATACAAACCACTATTATGTTATCTTTGGTATTGACGAGCGCTTTCGGCAGTCAAGCCATCTTCAGGTCATTTACCAACGAAATGTAAATGACCTGAAGATGGCTTGACTGCCGAAAGCGCTCGTCAATACCAAAGATAACATAGTGGTTTGTATAAAATTACTAGTAGAAATATCTGTCTATGACCATGAATATTACTACTTCATTCACTGGGTCTTGGTTGTTAAAAATTAACCACAAACGGTTATCAGAATGGTTGTACCAAAGTGTACGACACAAACTGAAAGCCTCGGTGATTAATCGTTGAATTGATTTCGTGCCTTTATCAAAAATTCATTAAATTTTTTTGCAGGAAGAAGGTAAATTTATACAAAAACATTTTTCAGCATTACGACATTTAAAAACGATTCACTTTAAAATACAGCTACAGAAAACTGACATAATTCTGTACATATATTTATTTTTCTGTGCTGGCTGATTAAGGTCTGGGTGAAATAGCAAACTCGAATGGAGGCTGGATAATCCACGTTTCCCAAAGTTATTTACCACACGGGTGTTGTCCGCATATTCATAAGTACTAGAGGACGTGACCGAATAAAAAAAAAAACTAGATGAATTATATAACAGGTTCTCAAACATTTTCAAGATTTAGTTCTCCCTTTCAACGTTTATATGAATCCGTGTATAAACTGCTATTAGGTGCTGGCAAACACATTAATTTGCACTTCAATGTTTACGGTATAATACTTGCCTTTTTATAAGTATTTATTATACTAGTTCAAATATAAAACATTAAATAGTTTTTTTAAACAAACCAATTTTTTTAACAATTTACAATTTTTAAAAAATTTGCGTGGTTTTGATAAAATTGTAGAAGCTGAAACTTCATGTCTCCTGCTGATTTTCATTGTAGAAGCTGAAACTTCATGTCTCCTGCTGATTTTCATTGTAGAAGCTGAAACTTCATGTCTCCTGCTGATTTTCATTGTAGAAGCTGAAACTTCATGTCTCCTGCTGATTTTTATTGTAGAAGCTGAAACTTCATGTATCCTGCAGATTTTCATTGTAGAAGCTGAAACTTCATGTCTCCTGCTGATTTTCATTGTAGAAGCTGAAACTTCATGTCTTCTGCTAATTTTTATTGTAGAAGCTGAAATTGTGTTGTCTTTATGTTTTTTTATTAATCATCTTTTTCGACTAGCTTACAACGCCTCCTTTAAAAATCCACTCACGCCCCCGTGGGATGGGGGCGCCTCCCATGTTAAGACCCGCTGGATGAGACAACGTTGAAATGTGGGAATTTACATTGACTTTACATTTTGCTCCTTTCAAAATTAAGAGGCGTATTCAGGCAAAGAGTACTTAGTCAAAATAGTAAAAATACAGTGATTTTTTAACTTGGATAATTCTGATAGTTCGTAATGTAGTAAAGTGTTAAGTAAATGAAACACGCCGGAAACCGTATGAAACGGAAGTGAAATTTTCTGAAATAACACGGGAATTTTAGACTACAGAATCAACGTTTTTATTCTTGCGTAACAGTTTTCTTTATAGACGCTGATTCTTAAAAGTCAGAACTTTTCTGACACAACCGGTGGAGGAAGTATTAGATTAGTATGCAGAGAAGTATAGATGCAGTGCGCGATGTTTACTAAGCGTGTTGAGTAAACACGCGCGCGCGCGCGAGTATATGCCACACGTAATGTATGGATGCATATGGAATTAATTACTGTATTTAAGTTAATTTGCATAATGTGACAGTGATGGCTCCTAGAAAATTATTATTATTGTTATACGTGTAACAGGAACGGAGGTTCGCGAGTTACGCATTAATCGCTTGTTTCCTCTTCAAAACACATACAACTGTGTTTTGTGTAATTCGATTAAAAACAGAGAATCAGAGTTACTTTCTTTCCCTTTTTTATAGTGTAAAAGAAATTGACTGTAATGAGTTAATAAAATTGTAATTGGAGTCGTAGAGACTTTGAAAACGATCAAGATTTCGATGTGAAGAACTTAAATGATATTATAAAACATAAGGTTTACAAAAGGGTACTACACCTAAACAAGAGGATAGACAACCAGAGAGGGATTAGTTTGTTAGACATTTGTTATAAATTATGTACATCTGTCCTTCGAACTCAGGTTAGTAACTAACAAAACCATTCTCACAATAAGACCGCCGCCTCTAATGCTTGATTTCTGGCAAGAAATATTCTTCTCTGTATTATTTCATCAGCGAACCAGATAAAAAGACTCGGAGACTTCCATAGGCCTATATCGTCATACGTATCTGGCTCGAATTTTAGAAAGCACTGTAAGAAGTACAAAAAGGTAAACTTTGCAGTATTATTACATTACAGGTCTGTAATGTTGTATATGCGTGTAAGGAGTGTTTACTTTCTGTTAGCAGATTAAACGTAATGTCAGCTCTTATAGCTTTCATTTTTGTAAAGCTACCTTTGAATTCTCAGATGATTTACCCTTGCGATTCGATTTTTTGCGAAGTGTATACCTTTACTTCAACTTGACCTTCTGTCTCTGATATATTTGCAGAAGACTAAATTCAGATGGATCCAACTAACTGCAAACACTAGAGATGAAATTTCTGCTGGGAACGGACAATGTAGTAAAAAGGGTACACATTTTTTGGAAAATAAATAAGCCAAAAACCTTGCAAGTACAGTTCGCTTCAGATACTGTATGATTCGCAAGACTTGAATGAACGACTAGAACAGTCATGACAAACTCAAATCGGATATATAGGGCCAACTCGGTGACCTAGAAACAATAAGGGGCCGCACATATTTCAGACTTATGTTTAGTGAGAACATGGATTTGATATTAATATGTACAAATTTTTATTATTCTGTTTATTAAAACTTTAATACCTTACATATTTTTAACTTTTTATGTTTTTTTAAAATATGTTACTATCAAACTACATTTATATATCTTTTAATACATTTTTATACGTAAGGAGTCATTCGGTCTCAGAAATACTAGTTGAATTAAAACAAAAATAAAAGTAAGTGTGACTAAATCTACGAAAAAATATAGATTAGTATTAGTTTAGCACGCATACATTATATAAGTAGCTTTTTTACGGAATGGCTAATGGAATAAGAAGTCCGTGTTTATTATTTCTGGAATTTTTATTATTTTTATAAAAGATGACAAAATTGGTTTTTATAAAAATATGAAATGGACACACTTTTCGCGTGAACGCAAAATTATCTGATTTATGATCATTTTATTATTAACGATCAGTAGTGTTTATACATTTTTCCCAGATATCTAGCTTTTTCTCACGCTAGTTTTTCGATGTCAGAATGCTGTTTTTTTTAATACAAGCAATGGTCAGCTTCTACTACACGCGTGTGAAACGATTTTATTAAAATTTTGTGTGTGTGTGTGTGTGTGTGTGTGTGTGTGTGTGTGTGTGTGTGTGTGTGTGTGTGTGTACACATACACTGTTAAAAAAACAAATTTTTGAACCGAAACGCAGACTGCACTAGGAGCCAAGGGGCCACGAGTTTCACTTAACTGCACCAGAACGTTAGATATATCTAAACAGGAGGCATATCTCGTAAGGATACTCAAAACCACGTTCAGTTGTATGGTACGTCTGTCTGGGGAGAACTTTATATATAATTTTGTCACCTCTACATTTGATTAGGCAATTCAGAGTCGGTATGTAAAGTTGAAATATTCTTTGCAATATATCATTTTATGTTTGATCATTGTTTATACAGCAGACTTTTATTTATCGATGAATTTAAATGAATTTATTTATCGATGAATTTAACTATGAAGTTCCTTGAGCCGCAAAACTCGTTCACTGCTGAATGAATACATTTAGTATGAGGTAAATTTCAATACTAGATAATTTTTCAATTCCCAGATAAATTAGCAGACACCCATTCAATAAACACTAAAAATTTTGAGTATTGCTTTTTAGTTAAATGTATATCTATAATGCCTAAATGAGAAATGATTTAGTTGTAGCTTTTTAAGTTTATGCATGTGTCCTTAGATATCTGTAGGCCTGTATAGAGTACTTTTCACAAATAAACATAAATAATAAAAACAGGTAGGGCTAAAGTATTTTGGCAAACATAGCTTACAAACATTTTGAAGCTTTTTAATACCAAATGTAATGAGTATTTGCTGTGAGCGTTGAGAGATATTAGTTTTGTCAAATTATTAAAGATACCAATCAAATTAAAGATCAAGTCTGTAACTTCAGTTAACATGCTTATAGTCAGCAAAGGACATTGAGAACCAAATAAGTGAGTTCAATTATATGTGCGGTACAGTTAAGTGTTCAGGTGAAGATACGTCTAAAGTTTTATAAATAGTGCCCATCCATAAGATTCTTTTTGACTTCGAGAATTGGACTTTTACAAATCAGTAGGCTAACGCGGATCGATGCTTCTGAGATTCGATTCCTAACGAATATAACTGGATATAGTCTTAAAGACTATAGGAGAAGCAAAGGAGTTCGTCAGAAAGTTCATGACGAGTATTTAAGATATTATTAACTAGTATCGTTGAAAGTGGATGGAACATCTAAGTAGGGGGGATTACACGCTCTCAGAGTTATTAATAATAATATAAGATCGGAAAAACTTTGCTGGTTTATTCCATGGAATTTATAACGATGATTATGAACAGAATAAACGAAAAATATAAGGACTTGCTTTTAGCATTGTGTATTGAAGTGATCGATAAGTGATCGACGTTTGCGTCTTCACTGAAATTTGGTAAAATGGAGTAATCACTTATAACGCAGATCCAGCCTGTTTAGACAGCCTTATTAATTAAGTTTTGTTGTTGAAATACATCTAATTGTATTTGTGAATTTATTATAGGCGTGTAAATAAACATATGACTCATGATATATTTGGTTCGCTTCATTTTTCTGTAGGCAAACTGATGAACCTCTATGAATATGTACATTAAAAGCAACTAGGAAACAACAAATCCAATTTTGGGTAATCGTGTTATTATATAGGCCTATATATATATATATATATATATATATATATATATATATATATATATAACGGATCTTTACAGCTGTCGCCGTTTCTCCGTCCCCAACTTCCATTGTAACCTATCGTAGCATGTAAGTTCTTCTAAATTTCTTGCAACCATTGCTTCCGCTACGTCATCTCGCCAACTTCCGTGGACGTCCTCTTTTCCTCCTCACCGGTGGTATCCATCCAGTATTTTGCGGGACGGAGAAACGGCGACAGCTCGTGTTATAATAAAAGTTGGTAATTTCTCATACTAACGGTGTTAGTAATTATAAGGGAATCTGGAGAGAAAACTTATTAAATTCTGCCGTTCGGTGAATCTTAAGAACATCTTTGCAGACGAAATCTGTAAAAAAAAATTGTCATTGCAGATTCCGTCGATTGCATAAGCTCCCCAAAACTGGAATTTCTGAGGCCTGATGAAGACGGAGACCTTGGTGGAACATCAGAAAATCATTATCACCATCCTACGTGACGAGTCATGATTTATTCGAAACGAACATTGACAGAGAATAAGAATCATCTTATAGTCAGCAAAGGACATTGAGAACCATATAAGTGAGCGATAACTTCGAGCTAACGTTTTGTTACTGCTATACTTGAAAATCGTGTACTAAACTTTACAATTAAGTTACTTATTTTTTTTGCGTACCGTATCACTTATTATATAATTATATAATTACCTTATTATCCACTCTAGTGATACAAAGTTTCGTCAGTTATGACGCGTTTCGGGACTAAGTCCCATCCTCAGATAACACTTATTTCAATATAATAAACTAATACAATATTTTTTTTAATATTGAAATAAGTGTTATCTGAGGATGGGACTTAGTCCCGAAACGCGTCATAACTGACGAAACTTTGTATCACTAGAGTGGATAATAAGGTAATTATATAATTTTACAATTAAGACATACTAAATGCGTACAGTAAAATATTGGGAGTTATGGCAATTTTGGTGTTAAAGGAATGAAAAATATGGCATTTTATTTGTAAGTTATGTAAGTGTGCGATATCTTTTGTATGTTTATATAAGATGGTAATTTGTTGTGTTGACGTATAATTCAGAAATGTTAGAACATACAAAATTCTGACTTGATGAAATATAAATCATAAAGATGCGTGTACTCAACATGCTGTCCTCGTGGTAGCTATCATTTTCAGATCTAATTTTTATAATTTCGTTAATGTACGGTATATATTTTTATTTATTTTTTTTATTTTGCTGATTTATTGATTACAATCTTTAATAATGTTTATTTGCTTGAATTTAGAGTTTTTATATGAATTAAATAATCCTTAATAGATTTAACGTTGTAACAAGTTATGTTCGCACTAGTAGGTTGGCTACGTCTCAAACCGGCCATCATATCGATATGCATAATCGATTCTACACAACATAGTACTTGCATTGTAATCACTTGGTTAAATTATTTAGTAGTTTCAAAGGCAAAGAACGTACTGAGAGCATACGCAATTGTGTCCAGATAATATACTGCGTGTGCACCATATATTGCAAGTAGGTTATGCGGAAGCAGTCGTTAAACATGGCAAGACGCCAAAATCCCGAGTCAGAATCGTGCCAGCCAACGTAATGTTAATAATGTATCACTCGTGTCGTGGATCTGTAACAACCAACACATGATCTTGTATAAGGTGTTTAATCACTTAATTATAAGAAGTTACTGTTTGCCGTCCATTATCAGGGGTTGGACTTACCGTAGGGCAGGTTATGCATTACGTTTTAGCCTAGACATGTGGAATAATATGCATGGACTACTTGTAATTTCCTCATTTGATGGAATCTGAATATTATCTGTCATTCCTCATTCTGAATGTTATCCTCGAATAGCTTCCTTACTTCTGTTGCTTTGTGTCGAAGTCTTCATCACGCGTTCTTTCTTTTTCACGCGTGGTTCTTGTATATAGGCCTACAGTTAACCTTAAAGCTTGTAACACTAATGTCACGGGATTTCTAAATATATTTGGTCTTGTTCAATTTTATTATTTATAGTTTAATTCGTATGTATTGCGCACTTCTGTTAGTGTCTGTATAGCATAAGTAATATTTTTCTTGTAATTCTCTATCTGAAATAACCATTATAAAAACACATGTAGAAGATTCAGCAGATAAAATCGCAAATAACGACAAATAAGGTTCCGAAGGAGACGTCTATCACATTGAACAAAATGGCCTGACGGTATTTTATGGGTCGAAATATAGAATAACAACACAACGAAGTTATTGCGGGCGCTAAAAGAGTTGGAGTTGGCGATGATGGATGTACGAACAAATCCGATGAAACAGACTAGAAGACTTGAATAATGCACATACTGTCAGGTAGAATGGCCAGATAAATAATGAAGAATCAGTGTATGGCGACTCTACGATGATGAAATTGTAGGCCAGCCTTTGCCTATAACCACATAGTCTATGCTTGTTATTAAAACATTGATAAAAAATTAGTACGAAGTTTGAGAGTAGAGTGATGGATCGAAGTTTGGATGTATGTGATGATATTCATGTGATATTGCGCAGTCGCAGAAGTAGAATGACGGTTTTGTTACGTCAGCTGACGCCTGAGCTTGTGAGCCGATGGTTGGTAACATAGGGAGGGCATTGTCATTTAAACTGTATAGAAGGTTGTGAAGCCGGATCCGCCATGTTAGTCAGTCATGGAACTGGAAAATCAGCATCAGAAAGCGAAACATTCAAATGTATGCGCTTCGAAGATACTGCGATTTCAACAACGCAACTACTGTATGTGAAAAATCTTCAAACTTCACACGTTTCTAGAGAAAGAATGTCACATGATAATATTGTTATTTAAATGTCAACGTTACATCCCCGTCATATAAAAAGAAATCACAGAAATTAAAATACGTTAAATACTTAATTATGGCATCAAAATCACTCTGTGAGAATTTTTTTTAATTTTTGGTCTATATTATTTAGGTAGGTGAAAACTTGTAGAAGAATGTCTAAATTAATTTTTTTATTTGAAGGTATTTTTCATACTACCGGTACTTCTGCCGTGTTTGGTCGGTTGGGGACGGGGGGAGGTAGAATTAGGCTGTAGAAAGCTGCTATAGTGACTGCCCAGCTACCGGTTGTTCTGTCACACAATGCTCAGTGCCCACGATTTTCCACAGTTTCTTTATCTATGCTAACATTGAATCATGTAGTTTTTTCATGTAAATGTTTAATGTAAGTGTAAGTGATTTTAAGAATTTATTGTAAAGGATTTACAAGAATTTAAAAGCTTCTACTTGTCTGCATTTTGTGTAGGAGATATAGTCTATTTGAAGTAAATCTGCAGGAGTCACAACAGATTTGTCATAAAAACGGAACTCTGTTTTTATTTTTTTTCCAGCTCTGAAGACAAATATAGGAAATCGGTATTCAGTTATTTTCGAAATTATCCTTTCTTTATCGTTCAATAATATTCAATTAAGTCCACACGTTTAAGTTGTTACACTCGCGTTTAGGCATATATGCCCACAATTTACAATACACCAAACAAATGATGTAAATCTGAAAGTAACTATAAACGCAACGCAAGTTAAGGAACGACCTCTACGGTAAGAAGTAAATAACATATCATATACGTTCTGCAAGAACGATAAGTTTAAAACTGTACAACCGTGTTTGTTTTCACTATTGTTATTAGCAGGACTGTCACGTCTGTTAGATGTAGATGATAAATGGATACTTGTAACAAACGCGACATTACGTTATCATCAATACTAGAACAAAAGTAAAAAAAAAAATCAAACCATATTGCAGTATTTAATTTCTTGTCATGGTTGTATTTAAAGTTATTGCAATGATCAAAAGAACAATACAACAGAATATGCTGCAAATAAAAATGGGATAATCGGAGGCTGTAACGTAATCTACTTACCAGTTACTGTGACAACTCACCATTTTAATTGGAAGTTCTTTTTCATTGACAACCACGTTTACTTTCGTTTATTATTGTAAGTTAAAATAAATATGGTGTAAAGTTATTTCCTACGTTCATTGAGAGCTAAATTTAGCAACGATTTTTTAAACGGCTGCCATTTTGTAAAGCTTAAAAGATACTTAGCATAAAACTCAGTTTTTAAATATACTTTAATGTCAACGTTTTATGTGCTGTCGTACAGAATTTTTGGAACGTTGAGTGTCGACCAGCCGACAAACAAGCCAAGAATGGTGTCGGTTTTATGCATAAGCTGTCGTACTTAGTACATATTTACTCCAAACGTATTGTAACTCCTTCACAAAATACAGAAAGAATAAGCTCTAATTTGGTTTAGAGCTGAATTTTTCGACACATGATTCTGATTTTATGACTCTGCAGACTTAAACAAATTATTTAGCGTAGTGATTTTTCGTGGTATCAACACTTTAGATATATTTATGTAAAAAGTAATACCCAGCATTATTGTTGTTTTTACAGCCAAATTCAACGCAACTGGGCATGGTTTGTAAATGCAGCAGTACGATGTAAAGTGACTGATAACCCAGAAGTAATAGTGGCGTTGTACAAGTGTGACCGAGATACCTGACATTATATGACTCACGGTTGGTCGGCCACAGCATTCGGTACAGGTGGCCTCTGTGTTCGCGGTTGTCTCGTGGTTTCCGACCTCGGTCTACAGTAAAGTTAGATCACGTAATTACGTCCGTTTGTTTGTTTGCAACGGCATGGGGGACACTGTAGTTGTGTGTTTATGAACGAAGTGGCAATATATGGCAGGTCACGTCTCACACTCAGGCTGGAGGAGATTGGATTTTCATGTCCCCCAATGTCTGACATTCATTGTCGACAGTACGCGGTTTACGGATGAGCGAAAACGATTTCAGAATATTTTATACAATCAAGCACATAGTAGAAGACGCCTTTGACATGATGAAAATTCTTAGAATTGCCGAATTGGGAGTAGAGCTTCACATCATACCATCCTAAGGCGTTTAGAATAATAGTATGTTTCGTTATTTCACTGTCTTATCGGCCATACTTAACAAGATATGGAGTAAAACTTCGAAGTACACTTTGTATCCTTTAGAGTTTTTTTACAGGTAGCGGACTTATGTTGTCTCTTGTCTGTTAAAGAAAAAACTTGTGAGTTTGATCCCTGTAGCCTAAAACTAATCCATGAAAGAGTAATTTGTGTTAAAACATTTTTCTTTCAGTATGAAACGTTTATACGAGGGGCGGCTGAAATGTAATATACAGTCGCTCATAACTCGCAAGTGAAAAGCGATAGTTACATGAAACAAATATGTCGCTAGTTTTTTCTTTAACAGACAAGAGACAACATAAGTACCTGTAAAAAAAACTCATAAATAATTGATTACAGCGTTGAAAGGTTGAGTAGTGTTGTCACGCAAAATTCATGTGTGGTATCAAATTAAAGAGAATTTTTAACTAATACCTGAGTGTAGTGTTAAGTTTTGGAAATTCAAAATTTCGGGAGCCCAGGTCCCAAAAAAGAAATAAAAAATCTGAAAAATTGTGAAAATCCAGCAGGGTGTCAGACAAATGATTTGTAACCCAAATCCGAATGTTTCGAATTTTTAGTGTGTATTGTACGATTGTGTGTCCTACAATTGTCATATTACTAATGAAGTAGTAAAGTAATCGGGACGTGGGTAATTTTTCCCATAATTTAAAAATTATCTAATATCAAAATTTATGTAATGATAAATGTACTTCGTTTAAAATAGTGAGCTCAGAGAGCACGTAAAAAGCAGCGATTCCTGTGTAATAAACATCATGAGATTTTTAGAAGTGACCTTCTTAACTCCTGGTATTTTCTTTCATCGATTTGTTGTATTATTGAATGAACGAACGAAATAAGTTCTCAGTTTTAACTCGACCGTTTGTCATTTGTGTGTCTGTCAGTTTGAGATAATCTCAGGACAACTTTTGAATGTATCAACCGATTTTCGTAAAACTTGGCATATGTGTCTATACTTTTACCTTACAAAATCGTACTGTTTTTGTAAGCGGCACAAAACCGCACAAAATAAGGGGCTGCAGGTGTGGGAATCAAATTTGTAAAAAAAGGATAGTAAAAATCCGTGTCAACCAAAATCTGTATATAATGGTAATTTTTGAAAACGTCAAAATTTGGTGACCCCAGGCTCAAAAAGCGGGTCAAAATTGTGAAAAAAATCGCATGAACCCATGTGGAATATTAATTTCAAGGGAATTTAAATCAAACGATGAAAAGCTAGTAAAGTGTTAATTTTTGGAAGTGTTCAAAATTAGGTGCGTACGGCCCAGAAAGGGATCTATAATTTGAAAATAAAATTTGTAATCCAACCGGGTGTCAGGCTGAAGGGAATTTTTTTACCGAATGTTTCCAGATAGGAAAATGAAACCCGAATGTAAGGTTCACTATAAATAATTTTTAATTTTAGAGCGCTATTAGAAAATTGTAGTATCTATGTACGGGATGAAGTTATTAGGAATTTTAACCAAAGTACAAACTCGGTATCCTTAAAACTTTGACAGAATTAATGCCTGTCATTACTCCTTGCAAATGTTGGATAGCCTTCAGAATTCTTGCAAAGTATGTTCACAAAATAAAATAACTTTATATATTGTTAACAGCTATATAATGTACGAAAAGTATTAGATAAAGATCTATTGATGTCTATGGAGACATACTACATAAACGTAAAAGGTATGACTGAATTAATTACTGTTTAGATATTATGATTATAAATTTGACAAAAATTCAATGTACTAGTTCGGAATTTTTAGTGTTTATTGTCTGCTTTACAGTAATTGTAATTTGACTAAAAAACGGTAGACTGATTGAAGTTAAAAAATTACCTACTATTGAAGTTAATGTAATAGTAAATATACTGTATTTCGTTGACAATACTGAGCGAGTTCTGCAGCTCACGTAGTTTATTAGTTCGTGTTTTAAGGGTACAAACTCAGTTTCACATTACCCCTTAGGGTAAAAGAAAGTAAAATTCAAAACAGATTTTACGTTCTTATTTGAGACATTGTCTAATGAGTCTGAGTTACGCAAGTAGTTTACCAGCCACATCAGTTAATGCGTATTAAAATAATAATGCGAGGACATTATGGAAATGAGTCTTGTTACGTATTCAGTGTATTTTTGTAACTTTTAGAAGTCTGTTTTCCCTGTTTACCAAAACATTTTCTAAAATGTTTACCTTAATTAATTCTGATTTGAGTAACCTGTATTTTTTTAATAGGATGCGTGCGTTTAGCGGAATATGATGTTTTGCGTATTGTGTTTATTTTTTGTGTTGGACCTTATTAGTTTCAGCCCGTCATAAAAGATAAAAGATTACCGCGTATGCAAAATTGCTCGTGTCCTCATAGTTTCTCCAATGTAAAAATGTTTCATAATTGTTAAAAGCAAACAAAATGTGTAATTTTAACTTAACGTTAAATTACTAAAGTTTGTTAATAAAGCTAATTTTATATAATAATAGTTAATTAGGAATTCGCTTGAATTGATATTGCAGTGAACTCACCTGTAAACCTATTAATATGCATCATGGATCCAGTTCACGTCACAAATGGACAACTATTTTCGTGGAGTCAAGCCAGACCGTTGATCCACCCAGCCGCATTGATTACTTGGTTTCATCAACTGAAGAAATTGAATACGATCTAATAATAACCAAATTATAGCGTCAACAGGACCATTATGTGTTAGTCTGTTATATTTTCTCGTGCATGTTTAGCAAAGTATTCTTACTTCTTCCCAGAAAGCCGGCTACTGGCACACTTGAAGGTTTCTCATAAGTCTCTGCAGATGCTTGTATCTTGTACGGTTTGGTTCCAGTTCGTTTAAGGTTTTTTTGCTGTGATAACTGCACATCGTTATATGTCTTCATGTAGTCTAAGCATCATTTTCAAGTGTAGGTGTCCATCCTACTTGCACCTTGCCCA
This sequence comes from Magicicada septendecula, assembly GCA_034769895.1. NCBI lineage: Eukaryota > Metazoa > Arthropoda > Insecta > Hemiptera > Cicadidae > Magicicada > Magicicada septendecula. Next base: position 541,340,799 of record CM068368.1, read on the forward strand.
CTGACATTCCACATTTTTTCTGTTCTTTGTAACTTACTTATCGTGCTAACTGTTACAGTGACTTGTGTTTATTATGCTGGTATTATTTGTTGTTTCTCTTAACGACGTCTCCAATATAGTTTACCTCATTGCTCTTTGCTTCATGGAACGATGGGTATTTTGTACATATCTTGTCAATCGTTTGTGTTCGTGTGATTTGAAGATGTTTCTTAAGTCTCTGAAGCCCGCCTAAATAAGGGTATACATATTGATAGTGGCGTCTTTTAGTACTTCCGAAGTAACTTAGAAGAGTCAGGAAGGTTAGTTACCAGGTTGAGCCGAACGGCATACAAGAGAGGTAGAGTGGCCAGGACTACGCTACAGCCGTCCTTTATAAGCCCAGAATGCTTTCCCATGTACCATTTCCACAGGCTAAGTCAACCTAAGGCTGAAATACTCAACGTGATTTTATAGTGCTGTCCGGGAATCGAAATTCGAATATCTAGATTAGTAGCCAGGCGCCATACCCACTGGTCTGCTGATACCCATTCTTCTTCTTCTTCTTCTTCTTATTCTTCTTCTTCTTCTTCTTCTTCTTCTTCTTCTTCTTCTTCTTCTTATCAATGGTTAGTCTTCGTAATTCAAGGCAAGTTGTTGCTGTAAATTTTGGTATATATGCAGCTGATAATGAAGACAGAATAGTTACAACCTGACAGCGTATTACATTGGCAAATTGAAAAGTGAAGTATGTAAATAAACAAATGGAAAACTACAGTACAGGCTGTAACTATGTGAGACAATGGGAGAGAATGCTGTTATGTGACAGAGTACACGGTTTCTGGCAACAAATTACTTCGTCTAACGTGTGTGTGTGTACATATCGTTGCTTGGGTTAGTTCAGAGTTACTATATCGATTAATGGCTCCCGTATGCGTTCCGCAACACCGTTTTCGTGATTCATCATTGAAAAGAATAATTTCGTATGTGACTAAAACAGAAAGTACAAAAACATTTCAGAAAGCTTTAAACGTTTTAGTCATAAGAATTTTAGTAATATTGTATGTGTATGTGTCTGGGTGTAAATGTAGGCCGGGTGACTGGTTTGTAACTCGCTTACTTATTCACTTCAGATTTATTTTGTGTGTGTGTGTGCGCGCGCGCACCAATATATAACCCAAATCCCAATTGTTACCATAATGTGGTATAGAATAAACTATACCAACATAATATATGTAAAGCTCGATTAAATATTATTTGTTTTAAAAAATCCTGATCACATCTTGTGAAATATCCTATTAAATTTCCGTATATTAACTTCGTAATGAATCCTGTCTAAAGCAAGATTATGTATCAATAAAGCAGGATATATCAATCCTGTCACTACGCAAGGCAAGGTAAGTCAATTACTTGCCACCGAATTTAAAAACATTAACGGGTGTATGTAAATACAGTTATTAGGATATTTAGTAAACCATAGTCCATTAGTTGCAATAATATGGATAAACCTGTAGATATTATTATAACGAGAATACTGACTGAACCAGCGACGAGGCACAGTGATTGAAATCTTTGTTGAAGTTAGTACTCATCCCTTTTATTACTCGCCCGTAAGTTGTTTCACTTAATAGTTTTGAATTTTTAAGGCATACACCATAGTATTAGTCTTTTTGATTCAAGGCTACAGATGTATTTGTTTTCTAAAGAGAATCTAACAGAAAGACAGCATTAGCAAATTAGGAAAAATAAATGTATCTTTATGCTGATTGGCTGGCTTCCAATTGTACTTTTTCATTTTCTCGTAAGTACTCTATTCAACATGCCTTGTTTTTTTTTTCTAATTCACATTATAGACTATTGAAAGGATGTAAATTTTACCTGGAAACGTACTGGGTTCAAGGTAAAAGAGAGGCGAAACGTTTCCTTATTTCGCGTCACTTTAAAACATGGTATTCTGAAAACGTTTCTGAGATATTCTATTAGAAACATTGGGCTTTTATTTTAACTTTTTCTTGTGAAACTTTTGATTCTGGATGTTTCACTTGACTTAATAAAGGCATCTCTCTTACAGTATTCTTACTTTATTTAAGTCGAACATGTTAATCACCAGTTACTTCATTTAAGTTATAATCACTTTCAAGTACTTCTTTTTAAATACTGAAATAGTTACATAAAAATTTCGATAACTTATTAGGATGTCGTGAAGTGTGATAAACAGTGATACCGTTTTTCTCATACGTTTTTCTCATACCAGCCTTTTACTGTTATTCAGACTGGTGAAACGTCTTGGAGACAAAATATACTAATCAAAATCAGTGATCACGTACGCTTTCACATTCTGCCTTAGTGTGGTCGAAATAAAAACGAATTGACTGGGGTGTTGTCTAAAATCGACAGAACTAAGTAATTTCGTAATTTTTGTATATTACAGGAATGATGAATTGTTGGTTGCCTACCCTTACGGTATGATTTATGGTTCATCGTAAACGTTAAGACTTCTTCAAGACAGAAACGTTAAAATAAGTGAGAATAAGTTCAGGGAACGAATGAACTTGATAGAAAACCTCAAGATATATGTGGCTGGTTAAAATTTAAAAAAAAATCCATTAGTGTTGTCAAGTTGAGATGAGAAGAGACAAGTGCAGGTTGGCGTTACCAAATTTGGATTTTATGAATATGTGATATCCGTGAATGAATTAAAGAAGGTAAATGTAGTTCATAACTAAACCGAAATCAGTAGGCCCTGAGTCCTCTACAACTCGGGCACATATGCAAAAAATTATTTGATTCTATTTGAATTTGCGGCAGTTATCGTTCACCATAGAAAAAATTCTGCACACAGACACTTTTCGGAAAATGACTTTTCTTCATGTTTTGAGGGTAGTAGAATCAGAATCAGCCTTTATCTTGAACACGATTTTTTTCGCGATCGCCGTACGTCCGTTTCCTTACGGAACATGGAAGTAAAAATTATCCCATCCCCCTTCAACTATCATTTTAATTTGTAGATATTTCGTTTACCTTTCTACAGTGGATTATTATGACCTTCTTTCCATAATACTTTATTTATCAAAATTAAGTACTTTACTCTTGTTGAAACGTAAACGTTGCAGGTAAACTACTCCTTCCCCTTAACCGATCTTCACCAAAATCAATATGCCTTGAGTCTTCTGCAACTCGGGCATATATATGCAAAAAATTATTCGATTCTGTTTGAATTTGCGGCAGTTATCGTTTGCCATAGAAAACATTCTACACACACACACTTTTCGGAAAATTACTTTTCTTCAGAAAAATCCTAGATCCGCCACATCAGTGTGTTTAGTTACTAAGCTATTTATTGTCGCTGGGATAGTTCTCAAAACGTTTACCATGCACGGTATTTGTCTTTTAACGTAACCATTTAGTTGTTCGAATTTATTCGGGTAATTACCGAGATTTGACACAACAATAATGCGAGGTTAATCTATAAGGTTACAATAGGAGCTTCGTATAATAAGTAATTGGCATAAAAAAGGGTTAAGAAATAAACAGACATGTTTTGAAGTACATTAAATACAATTTAGGCCTACGTGTTGAGGTATTTCTCCGAACACACCGTCGCCTTTCATTTGTTGAATGTCGCCAATGAAACCGACGTCGTATTCGATCGTAGTTGTAAACGTTTTCTGTAATGTTAACCAGTAATGCGTTTTACGTTTTATATAGTGAAATAGTGTTATGTAAAAGAGGTTATTAACTGGAGCTATAAATTATCGCAAATAATTAATACGTATTCACTATAATTTTACAAACCATAACCGATTTTACAACCTACAAACAATTTAAAGTGAGGCGACCAAATATTACGTTGTTAGGTTACTTCACAAAGGAACTACAGCATATATGCACTTTGACTGTACTGTTCACGGAAACAACACCCAACTCAAAATAAGGCGGGGTAGCCCTTTCAGAACTCGTTTTGAATTCAGTTAACGCAATAGGAAGCCAGCATAGTAGGAAGCCTTGCACCATCCTGCCTTACTTTGTGTTGGGTGTTGTTTGTGATTTGGGCAGTAAAACTGAGTACCGGTACCTTTTTGCGTGTTAACGTCAAATTTGGGCACCGGTAATGCCGGTTTAACCTAAAAACCGCTCACCGTACTAATCAGAAAACAATAAAATACGATTAGACAGAAAAAGCAAATTTTTTTAGGCAAAAAATATGTCTATTATACATAATTCGGTACGATCCCAATAATTTACCGTACCTACACTACATTAGTATGCGATAGTCTCCATATACCATGATATGAAGAATAAGAAGTGTACCAATTGCAAATAATTCTATTACAGAATGTAACGCGAAAATACGTAATGTGGTAATGCATGAGATTAGGTAAAAATGTTTCAGGTTTTTAATTATTGTTTAATGTAAATTACACTCATGGTCGACAAAATATAACATTTGATAACTAAACACAATGATTTTAATGTGTTTACAATCTCAGCACATATAAAAAAAAACAACTAAAAGCAAACTGAATTAAGCATTGTTGTGACATTCAAGCATTGTCTTCTTCTTCTTCACTTTTAAACATGCTGAACCTACATTTAAAATTTCGTACATAAAGGATGCGTTTTATTACTATGGGATTAATATTTAAACCTCCTCAAGCAAACACAACCTTGCAAACGAAAACATGTTTTTTTTGCAAACGTGTTGTGATTAAAACCAGGGCAGGATTAAGGTATCTTGGCGCCTTAGGCTAATTATATTTTAGCGCCCCCTCCTTCACCGCCCATAGGCTACTCTTACGTTTATTTCCAATGGGCTGGATGAAGCTTTAAACACCCTACAATATATTTCTTAGTTAGGAATATTTCAGATATCTTACTGTTTTTGGAAATAGTCTCAAGAATTGAAAACTGAGGCCATTTTCCAGAGATTGTTTTAGAGTTACACCTTCATCCATTTGTAGTTTGCATGGCTTTTATAAGAAAACAATCAACTAAGTAGTTACAGAATTATAACAGTTTTATTACGGGTACATTTAACATCATTTACCCAAAGAAGACAATCAGTTCAATATCTTGTGGATTTGTTAAATCTCATGTGAAGTTCAAGCTAGAGTCTTTTTTCTCGCTTTAGATTGAGCAAACGTTTTAATCACCTCACTGAAATCAAGCCCTTGCAGAAAGTCACTTTCAGTGAACAAGAGGGCTACACTGGTCACTTTATCCTAGCGCAAATTAGAGCGTAAATAATTCTTCACCCCCTTCAAAGCTGAAAAAGATCTTTCGCCACTGTAGTTAGTGACGGGCATAGTAAGGAAAATGCTCAAAGGTATCTCAACATTAGGAAACGTTGATTCTAAGTTAAGCGTTTTCAAAAAATTCAACAGTGGTTTTGCTTCAGATCGCTTTTTCTTCTTTTCTTCTCCTTCTAGTTCTGGGTTGACAGGTCTTTTAAAACTGAGCTAAATGCACACATTCATCAGGAAATGTCTGATCCAAGTCAACAGCGTAATTTTCTAAAAGGTGAATAGCTTTTTGTTTTATTATGTCATTATTTAGTTCAGAAAGTTCAGGTAATTTCCATAAGAACCCAAATTTGTCATGTATATCACATGTATATCTCGCAAACAGGCGCCTGTGTTCAAAATGAACTCAAATTTGTATCCTTGTAATTTATTACCAATTTTACATTTAGCTGTAAAATTTGATTATTTTTTAGCTAAAATTCTGCGCCCCCCCCCAAAGTGCCGCGCCCTAGGCTACAGCCTAGTCAGCCTAATGATTAATCCGGTCCTGATTAAAACAGTATATATTATATCTTTATGGGCTGTATTTAACCATATAAACATCCCCAAAAACCGTTGTAAATGTAATACGGAACCATAGAAAAACAACCACAAACAGATTTCGGCGACCCAAAAAATACATGTATAAATTTTACTGGTCAAAGCGAAAAGCGAGTTGTCACAAAAAGGGAGACATAGTAACTTGCAGGGGGTTAGTTATTTAACGCGTTACTTCAAGTTGGATACTTAACACTTTGACGCCGATGGACGTCAATTGACGTCCTTTGAAAACTTCCAAGAATGCCGATGGGCGTAATTGACGTCTTGAAGTTTCAGTGTTTTGCATGATTCCATAATATGTATAAAGACGTCCTTGGAGCTGTTTTGAAATGATGTCAGGCCTTTTACCCAAATCATCCACTAGATAGCATATCCGTTCACTTTCTTAGGTATAGTTGACATGAAACAGCCCGCGTCAAACTTGTGTTAGTTGGCTAAACACCACTTACGTGTCAAAATGTCAGACAAGCGTTTCTTGTACAAAAATTACAAAAGTAGACCTTTGTAAAACCGAAAAGTAAACCCATATATATTATAAACATTATGTAATGTATTGTTTAATCCATTTCTAACATGTAAAAATAAAATTGCGAATTTCTAGTAGCAACATGTGTGTTGGCCAATTTTTTTTCTTCCGAAAACATCACTTTTTTGAAACGCAGTTTCAGGGAAAATAAAAACACAATGACATATAGTATACACCGTTTTAAAGAAGACACTTAAATCTTCATAAAAACATAGGTAGCATATTTTTTTTACAATATACTGTAGTTTAGAACATACAACATTTTAAACATATGCAAAAATGACCCGGCATGGGCGAAGGATCACTATGTTGAGGGCCCGGCGTCAAAGTGTTAATAAATGATTTGCAGAAATCCCGAGTATTAGTGAAAACCCGTGTCTGCCTCATAAAGCGATACATGTATAGTAACCTACAAATTACTTGGAACTGTTTTTTTCGTGGTTTTTCGGTGTTACAAGAAAGCGAGTATTATTTTTAAATTCATATTGGTTTTCATGTGTACTGTTTGCCTGTTCACTTAACGTCAACTTTTGGCGTTACAGGTACTGATCGAAGTTATACTGTATTATTGCTAGAAACATTTTTCGTAAAGAAATCTGAAAATGGGAAATGTTTGGAATAGTCAACAAGCTATTTATAACATACACAAATATATTTTCACAATTTTTATAATCTAACTAAAATTATCCTGTACTGTATGCTATATTCACTACATATCGATGTAATGTAGTGAATCGAGCTTAGTAGCTAAGTACTTAGTAGAATTGTACCGTCTCCCTTGTTAAGACAACACAAAAGTCGGGAACTAGTTCAATTCTTTACCAGTTAATCAAACTAGCTGCCGTTGTTAGTAAAACTACTTACCAACAAATTACAAAACAATTATGATATAGGAAATTGACAAGGTTTGCATAAATTTATTCACTCACTTGGTGTTAGCGAAAACATCTCTTTATTGCTATTCAAATATTATGCTTGATTTTAAAGAAAAGTTATTTTAGTAAATTCTGCTTTTACTGCTTCAAAGATCTTAAGTATATTATTCGTTTTATCTCAAAATTTATTCATATAGATGTTAGTTTTAATACCACGGATCCGGGTCTCAACTTTCTCAAAATAATTAATTTATCAAAACTTCAATCATATTATTGGAAGAATAATATTGGTGATACTCTACATTATTATCTTACATTTATCTATACATTGCGGTTACTATTACTTCATTACAAAATTACAAAATTTACAAATCTGATAATTTGTTCTTTTCATTGCTAAAGTTCTTTAAAGTTCTTTGTTACTTCTTTTATTAAGGCGAAATTTACAAAAGTTGTGATTTGATATCACCTGAATTTCATATGAAGTTGTTGTTGTATCCTTGGGGCATCTCCTGTCGTCTTCTAAGGGTGGAGTACGTTGTTCCTGGTGAATCTACATAGGGTTGATTATTTCTGCTCTCGAAGATCGGTTGTTTACTTGAAGTTCCAAATGTTGTAGTTTCACTTTCCTTGGTCCAGACTTTTGTAGTTCACTTTTTTTTACTTTAATTATAGTTCTCACTTTGCAGTACTAAAGTCTAGTAGTTACCTATCTTACACTTACATTTTATATTTTAAAAGAGATGTGTTGGCTACCTTTTTCTTTCTGTATGTATTCTCACTAACTCTACACACTACATTATTCACAATAAAACCATCTCACGCTGGATATACTTTCAAGGACATACACTTACGTGCATGTACACAACACCAAAACTCACATCTTGTCATGGCGAAGTTCTACTGGCGAATGCGCGTATAGTTTAGGGGCGAGGGCTCAGTAAGCTGGTGCGTATTTACGCACTAAGAAAATAGTTCGTACTTTATATATTATTAATTATTCATTAATTAGAATGTAAATACTTTATGTTTACTTTATTATGACTTAGGGATTTCTTTATTTATATAGTCGCATTTTCAATAATTAAAGTAATTATTATTATTATTCTTTACTTAATACCTTTCTTGGCGTGTTGGTACTGGAAAGTTTCAGGTTGATTCAGGAATCTGGGTATAGGTAAGGGTGTATGATACTCTTACTTATTAAAATTAAAAATTTTAATTTGTGCGATTTTCTATATATTTAAAATCGTCACATCCTCCTGCACTTAACTATGAAAAACGGGGGGGGGGTGGAATAATAGAAAATCTAATAAACACTTATATTTGGACACAAAATTTCATACTGAAATTTCTCTCTCTCAGATTATTTCTATTCATCAATTGATTATCTTACACTTATGTCACATCTAAATTCTACTACATCTACTATATAAAATACACAAAACGTAAATCTACCTTATTTTAATTCTTACATCTACTACCGGTTTTTTCTTGAATTGGTCACTCGTTTTACGGAGTTATACTCATGAGTATGTTACTAATAATAATCACGTATTGTAAGAACAATCGAATTACTTTTAGTTTGTAGCGCTAAGGATTATTTTTCTTTCTTTCTTTCTCTCTCTTCATCTTCATTATCATTGTCACCAGATTTCTCATGTATAATATCATTCTCGCAGGACATTAGCTAAGGTTGATCAGGCCTCGCTAGTATTCGTACGAGGGGGTTTTGAGTTTATACTCACTTATAGTATAGGATGTTGCACAATCTTATCCTATTTTCGGTATAAGTATATACACTATATTTTATTCTTAATACTTAAATAGTATTCTAGGTTTTCTATCTTTCTCGTAGTCTTTCTTCTGTATTTTGACACGTAAAACATTTTTTTATTTGAGACAGATGGCTTCTGCGAACGTAATTTTCTGTATTGGGTTCATACAGAGCTACAGTAACGGGGGTGATGAATTTATGAATTTGGTAGGGGCCACACCATCGATATGATAGTTTCGAAGTGGTCCTATCAACTGCCTTACTCATAGGATGAGTTTTATACATTACTATATCACCTATTTTATACTTTATTTGTTTATTATTATTCTCATGATACTTCCTTGATTTTTGTAAATTAGCTCTCAAATTTGCACGAGCTTCGTTCCATATTTTTCGTATGTTATTCCCATTCACGTCGCGGGGTAATAACTCATTGATTTTCCACTTTGTGGTTAAAGGATGGTTGGGTTTGTACTTGTACAGCAAATCAAATGGTGTTGATTTATGACCTTCATGATACGCTGAATTGAATGCAAATTGTATCCACGAAATATTTTGATCCCAGGTTGTCTGGTCTTTAGCATGATAAGATATTAATGCTGATTTTAAGTTACGCAAGTATCTTTCTGCTAGGTTTCCTTGCGGTCTGTACTCGGTCACGGTAATATGATTTATACCTAATTTAAAACACATGTCGTTAAATTCTTTCGACTTAAACTGGGGTCCATTGTCAGATATTAAGCTTAAAGGTGTACCATAGTCTTTAAATAGTCGTTCTTGTAGAATTTTAATTGTCGTAGATGCTAATGCACGACGCATAGGATACATCCACACGAATTTAGTGAATGAGTCTACACAAATTAACAGCATAGTATTTCCGGATTTAGAGCGGGGATAAGGTCCAGAATAGTCTATGTATATTTTCGAGAAGGGAGTGGTAGGTATTTCGGAGATTAATTTTCCGACTTGACTGGTTCTTGCTGGTTTGCTCAGGGCACAAATTTCGCATTCTTTCACGAACTTTTTTATTTCACTATTCATGTTTTCCCAGTGGTATTCCTTGCGAATACGATGTGTAGTTTTCCTAATTCCCATATGAGCTCCAATTGTCGATGAATGGTAGTACTCCATTAACATGGGTTTGATTATTTCCGGGGCGATTATTCTCAGTAATTTTCCGTTTGCCTTTTTAAAACAAAGTACTCTTTTACTCAAGATATATTTGTCAGAGTTATTTCCTTTTTCTATTTGTTCGATTATTTTGCACAATTTCGGATCTTGTTGTTGGTGATATGCTATATCCTTAAATGCAAGGGGAAAGTTAGTAATTAGTGTATTAACGGTAGTGGTTTCAATCTTGTCTTCTCCAGATCTTGTATTGGGTAGTTGGAACATGCGGGAGAGAGTATCGGCTACTACATTTTGAGTACCACGAATATGTTGCACTTTGAACTTGTAGCAATTTAATCTTAACACCCATCTTCCGATACGACCTAACTGTTTTGGGTGATTCAATAACCATGATAAAGCTTGATTATCGGTTTCTAGTAGAAATTCTTTGTGTTCCAAAAATGGTTTGAATTTATCAAAGGCAAATACTACGGCTAAACATTCAAGTTCGTAGGCTGAGAACTTCCTTTCTTGTTCAGTCAACGTACGGGATGCATAGCTGATCGGGAGTCTAGTATTATTTATTTCCTGGTATATTACGGCTCCTAATGCTACACTTGAACTATCGGTCTGTACGATAAATGGTTTACTGAAATCCGCTAACTGCAATACAGGTGGGGATATAATGCTTTCTTTAAGTGTTTCAAACGCTTCTTGATGTTGAGTAGTCCACTCGAATTTCGTTCCTTTCTTTCTTAAGGCATTCAATGGGGCTGCTATATCCGCTAAGTGGGGTATGTACTTATGAAAATAATTAATCATACCTAAAAATCTAGCTATACCTTTGACGTCTCTCGGAGGTAAAAATTCTCGGATTGCGCGTGTACGTTCGGGATCGATGGTAACCTTACCTTCGGCTGATACTATGTGACCTAAGAAGGAGAATTGTTTTACAGCGAAATTAACTTTACTCGGGTTTACGGTCAGTCCGGCTTTCTTTAACCTGGGTAATACTTCACGCAAGTGATCAATATGTTGATCCATTGACTCACTATATACTACTATATCGTCAAGATAATGATATACAAATTTAAATTTAACGTCATGGAAAATTTTTTCTAAGAGTCGGCTGCATACTGAACTTCCTTGTGATATACCGAAAGGTACTCTCGTAAATTGATATAGATTAAATGGGACAGCAAAAGCAGTTAAATGTTTTGATTCCTCAGCTAGTGGGATTTGATGGAATGCTTGGTTGAGATCCATTATGGTGAAGATTTTCGCTCTTGTAAAATAGTGAAACGCACTGTGAATGTCTGGCAGTGGTATCGATTCAAATTCTATACTCTTATTTAGTTGTCTATAATCCACGACTAGTCTATGTTTGTCAGTTCCTTTTGGTACTAGGAATGCAGGCGATGAATATGGAGACGTTGAGGGTTCAATGACGTGCTGATCAAGGAGTTTGTTAATGTGGTTTCTCATTATTTCCATCTTGGGCGGAGATAATTTGTATGGGTGCAGTCGTATTACCTTGTTGTCACTAAGATTTATTTTATATTCGATTAAATGAGTTAATCCTAACTTGGGGATGAGTACAGCAAAAAATTCTTTTATTAACTTTTGGATTCTTAGTCTCTCATTTCCTTTTAAATGACTTAGACTCGATTCATGATGCTCTGAATGAATAGTTGCGGTTTCACTAATAGCGTCGTTACTTAACTCGGAGTCGAACTGATATTTTCGAGTACGATCAAATCTGAAGAAATATTGTTTTGCATATATATCAAGGATTAAGGCAGTTTTTCTTATAAAATCCGTGCCTAATATTAAGTTTTGTCCTAACTCTTCAGCTACTAGTAGGGGAATATACCAAGTAAAATTCTTTATTTTTAATTTCACCGTAATACTGTGCGATATCTTTAGATTTTGTTTATTTGCGGTGGTACACTTTATGTTCACCATTTGGCTACGTTTAATCAGATTATGATTAGCTAATAAGGTGGCTAACTGTTTACTAATTATACTACGGGTAGATCCGGAATCAATTAAACCAAGGGATTTCGTTGCTCCAAGGTCTATCTGTACATAGGGTAGTTGGCATATACTTGTTTTACATGCACCAATAGAGTTGCACTTCTCGATAAATCTTGTTAAGTAAGGGTCTCTGCGTTTATTTTTATTTATCTTTATTTGATGCTTAGTATAGTTGTTACCTTTCCTTCTGGTGCTTCGGAAGACGTAGGATTTTCGTTCTTCCAGCTTCACATGTTTTTTTGATTGGTCGGTTTTCTGTTTATAGCGCTTTTGTTTACATAACTTGCTAATATGTCCGGCCTTTCCACAGTTATAACATCTTCTTTCCACATTTACTTCGCTCGTAGGTTGTCGGGGTTTTGGTTTGGAGTATGTTACATGGGGATAGCTTTGGGTTTTATATGTACTTACGAATCGCTTATCGCGGTAGTTTCGGGTATCATTTCCAATTGGTCGAGTTTGGAAGGAATCTCTGTGTTGACTCAGGGACATAGAAACGCGTCTTTTCTGGTCAGAATACCAGACGTTGGATGAATGTATACAACATAGTTCTAGTTCGGTGAAAGTGGTAGGTCGCTTCACGAGTGCTAGCCGAGATCGCTCCTCGGGGGATAGTCCTACTAAGATAGTGTCTACTAACTGTTGTTCACTCCATTTAACTTGTAGCAATAAAGCAGATTCTCTTACCTCAGATATATAATGAGCTAGTCTCTCGTATGTGCCTTGTGCACGAAGTACTAAGTTTCGCTTCAATTCTTCGTAGATACCGGTGGGAATGAAATGTCTTATTAGTGTGGTATGAAGTTCTTCTACCGGGTGATTATACCTTAGGGATTCTAACACTCTATCTTTTAATGGAGGTCTACACTTAGGTAAAATTACTTGCAAAATCTGGTTATCTCTTAGTTGTTGCAGGTCCTTTATTTGTAAGATGTGCTTGATAAAATCAAGGAGCTTTGTAATATTCAGCCCATCAGTAATTGGTATGTCAGGCAAAATACTTTCTACAGGGTTGGTTATCTTTCCATAGAGCTCGGGAGTTAGATTTATTTGGCTCATCACTCTAGGTTTTTCCACAGGTTGATTAGTCCGCAAGTGAGAAGGTAATTCGTAGGTACGGGTCATATTTTCTAGTTCATTAGGGAGTGACGTAACGTTTACTGGTTGAATATTTACTTGACTATCAGTTAACCGTTCCTTGAATGGATTTATATTTGATTCCTGCAGAATCTGAAGTTTTGCAGTACCGTTTGGCTGTTCGTGAGTCGGCGATTGGGTAGGTGAAATATTTAATTTCGTCATTGCTTCTTCGATTTCGTCTAATCTAAACGATTCGGATCGTCGACGTAATTCGCGCATTATCTCAGGTAATTGTTGTAATGCTTCCTCGGCGAATTTTTGTACATCATGAGGGGTATCTTTATCACCTGGCCAGTTCAACAAATTGGTGATACGACGGGTTAGATGCTCGATTCTTTGGGTGGTGCGTAATATTACTGCGGGGGATTTTTGCGATCGACGTTAGTTCCGTATACTTATGATAACACGTTTCTTTTTCGTATTCAAAATCTAAAACACTCAAACGATTTAATAATGAGGGTTTGTCCGGTTTATTTTCACGTAACGTCTTGCGAAGTTCCGCGACAGTTACATTAGAGTAGGGAAGACCACGCAATAATGCTTCATAGCTTAATTCGTCTTTCAACAACAAATCGGGGTTAAATTGAGCCATTTTTGATAATAACAACTTTAAATACACGACGTATTACGAACGACAAATCTTATGTCACTTACTTTAATTCGTTTTCTCAATGTTTAACATAGTTAACGTTAATTCATTTAAACACATACACATATATATCTTATTTCATATTAAGCTTCCATATGCAATCTTATCTTAATTAATCAACATAACTTATCTCACAACAATTAAATTCTCAGCATTGACATATATAATTAATCAAAACAAAACGATAATACCATTTTAGTAGAGAGAAATTTCATATACGAAAAGTTCATTGGTTTAACAATAGCACAAAGAGTCAGCTGTTTTGGGGAGTCGTCTAGTTGCATAGGGTGGTAATTCAGGACAATACAAAACAGGAAAGAGCTTGTCTAATATGGTTTTGTTTTCTTATGGGGAGGAGGGGTTATGAATGAGATGTTTACAAAGGGGAGAGTTTACATTCCACAACACGTATTTAACATGAACCGACTGGTTTGGAATTTAATACTTACCAGCTATGACTTGCTTAATACGGCAAACTAGCGATACTAATATTATTATAATATAATTTAAAATTTTACTTATTTATTTTTTTTTTGTTTATTTCTGAGTGAATAAATTTATGTTTGTCCTCGTTATCGTTAACGAATTATAAAATTACACAACAACAGCAACATAATCATTTCTTGCTTTAAAGTAGTAATGGTGCAATTTTGTGTGTGACACTCTGTACACAATTATTTATTAAAACAACAGCACAATACACAATTTTTTTTTACAAAGCAGAGTGGCGCAATTTTGTACCGTCTCCCTTGTTAAGACAACACAAAAGTCGGGAACTAGTTCAATTCTTTACCAGTTAATCAAACTAGCTGCCGTTGTTAGTAAAACTACTTACCAACAAATTACAAAACAATTATGATATAGGAAATTGACGAGGTTTGCATAAATTTATTCACTCACTTGGTGTTAGCGAAAACATCTCTTTATTGCTATTCAAATATTATGCTTGATTTTAAAGAAAAGTTATTTTAGTAAATTCTGCTTTTACTGCTTCAAAGATCTTAAGTATATTATTCGTTTTATCTCAAAATTTATTCATATAGATGTTAGTTTTAATACCACGGATCCGGGTCTCAACTTTCTCAAAATAATTAATTTATCAAAACTTCAACCATATTATTGGAAGAATAATATTGGTGATACTCTACATTATTATCTTACATTTATCTATACATTGCGGTTACTATTACTTCATTACAAAATTACAAAATTTACAAATCTGATAATTTGTTCTTTTCATTGCTAAAGTTCTTTAAAGTTCTTTGTTACTTCTTTTATTAAGGCGAAATTTACAAAAGTTGTGATTTGATATCACCTGAATTTCATATGAAGTTGTTGTTGTATCCTTGGGGCATCTCCTGTCGTCTTCTAAGGGTGGAGTACGTTGTTCCTGGTGAATCTACATAGGGTTGATTATTTCTGCTCTCGAAGATCGGTTGTTTACTTGAAGTTCCAAATGTTGTAGTTTCACTTTCCTTGGTCCAGACTTTTGTAGTTCACTTTTTTTTACTTTAATTATAGTTCTCACTTTGCAGTACTAAAGTCTAGTAGTTACCTATCTTACACTTACATTTTATATTTTAAAAGAGATGTGTTGGCTACCTTTTTCTTTCTGTATGTATTCTCACTAACTCTACACACTACATTATTCACAATAAAACCATCTCACGCTGGATATACTTTCAAGGACATACACTTACGTGCATGTACACAACACCAAAACTCACATCTTGTCATGGCGAAGTTCTACTGGCGAATGCGCGTATAGTTTAGGGGCGAGGGCTCAGTAAGCTGGTGCGTATTTACGCACTAAGAAAATAGTTCGTACTTTATATATTATTAATTATTCATTAATTAGAATGTAAATACTTTATGTTTACTTTATTATGACTTAGGGATTTCTTTATTTATATAGTCGCATTTTCAATAATTAAAGTAATTATTATTATTATTCTTTACTTAATACCTTTCTTGGCGTGTTGGTACTGGAAAGTTTCAGGTTGATTCAGGAATCTGGGTATAGGTAAGGGTGTATGATACTCTTACTTATTAAAATTAAAAATTTTAATTTGTGCGATTTTCTATATATTTAAAATCGTCACAGAATTAGTGCATCGAAAGCTTAGTACATCGAAAATTAGTATAGATACTTTTCGAATATCCGTATCCACACTACGCAAAATATCGATATACCACGATCAGAAGTAGTGCACTAATTTTAAATAATTCTATTTCTTATAGTAAAGTGAAAATACGTAATATTTTCATTTTTGAGGTTAGGTAATAATGTTATATGGTTTTTAGTTTACTGTTTAAAGAAATAAAAGGATTAAGAATAATATAACGTTTATGTGTATGTACAATGCTTATAACAGAGTAACATTTAAAATAAAGATCATAATGTTTCTTAACGATACAGCAAATGTGAAGTACAAAATACAATTATTTATGAATAGCAAGATTAAAGAAAAAGTATTGACAAATGAGAATTAGATTTGTTAGTCGTTAGGCAACCGATGTTTTATTTTTATGTTGTGTAAAATCTTGAAAACTTCACTTGAAGCGAATGTTGTGCGAAACTCAAGAAAAAGGGAGACATGTACAGCATCCTCCTCACTTTAAGTTGGTTGCTTTTCCTGTGATATGCACAAAAACCGAGTATTAGTGAAAAAACGAGTAGGCCCTATTAGTGGAAAACAACTTATGCCACAAAACGGAAGACGTACATAGTAACAGGCAAGGGTTGGTCCTTGGGCCACGCCTTATTTCGAGTTGTTTTTTTTTAGTCCTTTTCACAGAAAGCAAATATTGTTTTAAAGGCACATTGGCTTCCATGTGTACTTTTAGTTTGCAAGTTAACTAAACAACCTCAACTTTAGTCACAGGTACACATCAGAGCTATATTATTGCTAGAAATATTTTTCGTAAACTGTATACCAATGAATAACGATTGCAATCGTTAACAAGCTATTTCATAACATGCACAAATAAATTATCCCGATTTCTATTATTTAACAAAAATTTACGCGGTATTCACTACATATCGATGCCAGTAATCGCATAATCGAAATATCAAAAATGGTGTAGGTACGATTATTGGGTTATTCGATCAACTAAAAATAGCTGGTCAACAGTTCAATAATGAAATTTTAATCTCGTTGTAATGAATCGATTCGGCGGGCAATTACCCGAAAGCGTTCGGAAATCAGAGCTACTTGGTTAAGTGACAAATATCGTTTTCCCCTCTGAAACGCAATTTTTTCTCATTTTATTATTACATGAAGCGTATCATTAATATTATACGTTACTTCTGCATTATGGTTGCGTTCGGTAGAGGTTATTGGCTGAACTTCTTCGGAATACTGTTTCGCCCCGAACCATTCGGAATAACCAGGTGGTTACGCCAAAAATATAGCGAATGTATACGTATTTACTATCGTGGACTCTGTACGGTCATTCCTAAAAGACGTTATAGAAATTGAGGACACATTCAGGAGAATATTTATGTGGAGGTTACTGTGTATCGCAAGGCGGTAGCAAGTGTTCTTTTGAGCTTGTGAACGGTACACTTTACAGTGTGTTTAGCTCCATTTTTATTTTGCGTACGTCTAAAATGATAAAACTTTTTGTTTAGTGGTCTGGAAAAAAGTGAGTGTTAAATTGAGTCATCGTCTGTTGTGATCTAGAGAAACATCCACAAGCTTCGTTTAATGTTACTTCGTCACCATCAGTATTTTTGGATTTCGTTGTGCACTCATCTGTCAGCGTGTTCTGTGGTAGACTACTTGCATTGTACTAAACTCAAACGTGTACTCCTTCCCACTACATTCATATGTGCATTACGATACGCTTCTGCAGTTGACGCCATTATCAAGCACTTGACGAATAAGAAACGTTAGTTATTGAAACGGCGTAGCCAGCACTGTTTTGACTCGTCCGATTGGAATATGTCTGAATGTATCAAACCTATGTTTGTAAACATGGCATGGGTATCTGTTATTACTGTTACTCCACAGAACTCTATTTTTTTTAGATTTAATCTGCGCCCAAGAAGTGGAGGGCGAGATGCTGTAAAAATACCGCAAAAATCCATGCAGGATATCTAATTAAGGAGAATTTTAACCAAGGTCTGACAATAGTGTTCCGCTTTAAAAATTTCAAAAGTTTTGGACACCAGGCCCAAACAATGGATAATAAATTTGGTAAAAATGACCTAATAGTACACGTATTTATTCAAAATAGTGAAGAGCTCTGACCAGTAGTGATCATTATCGGTTTGTAGGAGGAAATGTTGACTAATAATATATTACGATGTATTTTGCTGCAACACAGTAGTCTTACCGGCGTAATAAGACTTTAGAGGTGAGAAAACGTGATAAACGAAACTTGAATTCACACTGGCATGAATTAGTTAAAATATAAATAACTTAGTTGTTTACTTGTATGGAATGTGAGGCATATAGCTTAACGACGAGATAAACCTTGTTTGTATATTCATATATTCTTAACAGATTAGTTCGTGTGTTCTTGTCGGTTGTTTATTAAATAGAAAATCTGAATGAGATCTTTCTCATTCCAAAACAGGAAAACAGAAATCCAGTTATTAAACAGTCAACAGAGGTGACTGATGTTGCATATATGTTGCTATTACGTCTGTGATGCATGTCTACTCATTACAATACAAACATCTTGTTGTGATGCCTGTTATAGTTTGTTCTGTTCTACGCTTACTGTGAACACATTCGTCTTACGTTAAATTTGGTTTTATCAATATTAAGCTGATTATTTCTTATTTTAAAGGCACGTGCTGTTTTTATATACATTTAGATTAATTTTATTACTAACTGTTTATTTGGGGTAACGATGCAACAGGTTATAGTGACCATCCCCTTCCAGGAATTAGATGCTAATGCCCATTCACAAATCGTGGCAGCTTTTCTAGCGTCCCATCTACTTGATCAGACGTACGCCATAATTAGTTTTGCTAGCTCTGCAAGTGACGTGGAGATGGAGGTTTGTTCATTGATTGTATTGCGGATACAGAATACTAATAATTTGTACCATATCTCGTGTTTCTAATACTCTAGTGTGGCTTATTCCTTTTTATACTTCAGAGAGCTCGTTTTGTAGGTCTTGGATCTCGTCTTCCAACAACTAAGTTTTCGTTGTTCTCTTGCATTTGTTTGTTGTAAATGTAGTGTAGAGATTAATGTTATTGCTCACCTCACCCTTTATACACTGTATTAGTTTTATTTAAAAAATTCCTAGCATCAAATAGTGTTTACAAACAAATCCTCAACAGCACAATTATATTCATTTTTGCTTGGAAACGTAGCCCTAACCGGCAACAAACTCGTGACCACTGGGATAACTAGGAACTGTTTCTGGGGGGGGGGGGAGAATAACTTGAAGAATGGACCCCCCATTTTCCGTAGGACAAGTGAGACATTCAGGATTCTTCCTATGAAATTTTATAAGTACATTTAATGAAATAGAAATTAGGCTGCAAATACGTACGTTATTTACGAAATGTTGAGTGGTTGTCGTTATTAAGAACACTCTTAACTTTGTTTTATTAATTTACAGATATTGTAATTCCTTTGTTTGTACAATTATTTATATGCCGTATTTTAACACATTGTAAGTGGCTTAGTAATAGATCTACGTTAAGTCGTTATGGAATTTCGCCGAAATTTAATAACTCTGGGGGGATTGATCCGTCGATCCCCCCGTAGTTACACCACGTCCCTGTATAGAATCTTCGACGTTGTACAAAAGTAAGTGCACGAATCAAAGCAGCGATCTAGAGTGCTTAGACTTTACGTTATCACTGCGTTGAGGAGCAGGGGATGGGAGACAGTCTGCCATATTCATAACATATTCGTTATAATCACTTTTATTTGTCCTTACAGTGCTAATACTGCAGATTACGATATAGGCTACTCAAACTCATTTATCTTTAAATAGCCAGTAAAAAGTTATCATCTCATCATAATCTTCGCTATATAGTCTAGCCATTTGCCTTTTCCGTTTTCAAGTATCTGATAGTCTTTCTTTTGGTTGTCCTGCATTCCTACTTCGTTTTGCTTTGTATCTGAGTTTTTTCAGGAAGTCTTTTGTTATCTATCCTTTCTATGCTCTCTTTTTAGTGTTCCGTTTCATGGATGCTGTGTTTCGCGGGTAATATCGTCAGGTTCTCTTACATCCGTATACTCCTAGTAGCAACTTCATCTCGGAAGACTGTACGTTGTTTTCAGGTTTTGTGGTTTTCGATTTCTGTTCATGGATGGTTTTGTGTGTTTTTTATATCTTCAACCTATTTATTAATATGTTTAGTTAAAGTGATAACATTATTCTAGGATTCCTCATGTGCTATCCCAACAATCACTCGAACATATTTCTTAGTCCGTTATAGTCATATTTCGCTTCAGCTTTTCTCAATTTCGCTTCGTTTCCTCTCAATTCTTCTGCAGTTTACAGGCTCATTTTTCTGCTCCGTAATTCTATTCTTATCCCTAATGGTTACTGGACAGCCTGTGTATGCAGTTTTCATTTCAGTCTTCTCCAGTTCTATATTGTCTACCATTGGTGTTTCTTTCAGTCCAGTGGTTGGTGTGTCTATCATTGGTTCAGTCTTTGTTGTGTAATTTTGAGATTCTCTTCTTGTAATACGCTAACTTTAAAAACATGATCTGTACTCTTACTATTTGAAGTTGACTTTTTACATCGTACTAGTACTAGAATCTTGAGTACTACTAGGAAATGATCCGAGACGATGTGGCTGCCACGGTACACTCTGACATCCTGGGCTTGTCTGCTTATTTGTCATTTTCAAATGCAAAGTTCTCATCTCCAGTCACGATCTTATCCAAGAAGTACCTCGTGGTAGCGTTGCAAAAATCCAAAATCATTCCCCGAGTCTCGTAGTTATCAGTAAGCATTTTCGGTACCCGTCGTGCACAAATTTTGCTGTAACCAAGCTTCAGGGTTACAAGTTCATACAGCAGTGACCTTGAAATTTCAGGAAATTTGATAGACACCCCAGAAGACGTGAATCTCCGCCTTTCACGAACCAGTTCATTCACCTTTTCAGCAATTTCTTCCATCCCTCACCATGGATGACATGTCGTCCTCGTCCTTCTTTAAACTTTCTGCACCATTCTCGTATAGCCTACATCCATTGCTCATGAAATTATTGGCATAAACATTACTCATCAGACGATTAATTAATTACGGCTCGCAGTTCACGTTTGACGGGCGTTTCGATTACATTTGACAAATTAACGGGCTTGCAATTGATCGATTGACTGAAGGGAAGAAATTGTAACTAGCTTCTAGACAATTGATCTGTGCGCCTGATTAGCAAAAGAGTGTGATGTGGTGGGTACTGGATGAGCACAGTACCAGTGTTTGAGAAAGAGTCGCATCCTATCCTCAGTTGATAACACGTCGTCTTTTTCGATTGTTTTTAGTGAAATTTGATAAAACAATATTTAGGTTTTAGTTGTAAACTGAGTTTAAAGTTGATGTGCTGTGCAAGAATTGAATGAAGACGTGAAAGCGTGACTTCACACTGTTTTACTTAAGTAAATCAATTGCAATGTTTTTCCTTTCTTCTTCTGTTGTAATTTTTTTATTATTTTTATTTCTCCGATTATTAAATTTCTCTCTTCATTTATTAATGTTTGTGGTTGGGAAGGCGGCTTTTATCGCACGTAACCTGGAAAGGTAAAAATACTTCCATGTAACATTACAAAAAAAAATGATTTACTAAAATTTTATATCTAGTGTAAATAGAACAGAAACAGCCCCGTAACATGGTAAAAAATGTAACAATTTGACATTCGAACGGTTTAAATAAAAGCTTCGAGATGGGTTTTTAATAAAATAGTGGTCGGAGCCATCGCTAGCTCATATTCGAGTTTAAGTGTTTACTTTGAGGTGTAGTAGTGGGTAGTGAAAACTCCTACCTACTCGAAACCTGGTCCCTGCTTAACATACGCTTGACTACTGTAGTCAATACTTGCGATGGATAGTCAGGATTCAGATACTCTATAACTTCAAAACCTGAAATTTTTTGTGGAGATGTATTTCGTCTTTAAAGAGATCATTGTCTCTCCGCAGCCACAGTGAGTACTTGAAACTATCAGTCATAAAGATTGTAAAAATTGGCAACATCGCGATATACTTGCTTTATCCTATGGATCAAGGAAATAATTTATATCCCAAACGAATTTGTTTGGCAAGAAGTAAATAAATACGAAAAAAGAGCACTATTGTATAACAAAGGGTTTCGATGCCCGACATTTAAATATGCCACTAAATAATATATTTAAATATTAAAAATTTATATTTAAATAAATTTAAATATGTCATCTATATACAACTTTCATGGATTACGTTGTTTATTTTATGTGTTTTATATTTCTCGTGCACCACGTTTGGATGCCATATACACTGTTACTGCCCCCCCTTTGGTGAGCCATATACAACTTTGCATATTAATGCATATAAAACAATTAAGATATAAAGGCAATAAAAACAGTTAAATAACTCTAGCGGGCCCCACCTGTCGGGCGTCGTACACAACGCTACAGGGTTAACGTTGTCTTTTAATGTGTTGTAATTTATGATGTTGCTTCGTTTCATAATATTAAGGATCAGTTATACCTCATCCCAGGTGACATTTAAATAAGTAAAGCATACACCAGATATTGTGATACTAAAGTTATTTATTCATAGTTCTTGCTATTCAAAACATAACGTTATCTTGGAAACAGTACATGTTAATATCAATTTAATTAGTTACGCGTACTTCCGTAATCATTCATTTACTCTGAGCATCTTCTCAAGGTCTTTAATCTAAATACTAAAATTAATAATTATAATTCTATGTTCTATACAAAATTTATCTTGACAAAATGGATTCATAGTGTTATATAGATATTTGTGTTTATCTTTAAAGAATCGGTCATTCTGATTTAACGTGAACAAGTTTAAATATGATTTTCAATATTACTATCAGTGAATTCTTTTAGAGCGACAGACAGTGGGTTTTCCTAAACACTAAGTATACATAAATTCGTTACTCTTGGTACGTAATCCGCAACTGCGTCGTAAAACTGTGATGATCTCCGCTCACTCCCTCTCTCTCTCTCGTCCTTCAGGATTCCCGATGTGCTGATTGACGCACTCATCGCCTTCCGAATGAACACTCTTTTCACAACACTTCTTATTGCGCACTCCGGCATTCCTAATTCTTTTGCAAATTCTCGATATTTAACTTAGGTTTTGCATCAGTTATTAATAGTATCTCTTTAACGCCGAATTAATTTTATTTAATTCTCATCGCGTACAACTGGTACTTTAATACTTAAGTAATCACTACCGAATTCTTGTTATTTGTTCGTCGGCATAGTTTCTTCGCTTCGCGGACTTAATTTATTGTCACTACAACTGACATCGTTTAATAAATGTAAACAGTTACAATAGTTTCTACACGATCATCATGTCTAGTTCGTATTTCCGACTTGTTCTTCCTGTCTCGACTTTAACACCATGTCTTTAATTTAACACTCCGTCAAACTTCAGATCGCCTTCGCTTAACTTGTCATTTTACGACTTCTCGAATAAAACTATGTCTCTTTTCAAAATTATACTTTGATCTCCGATAAGTCCCACACTACCTTACAACTCTCGATTAACATTCCGTTCAGATTTGAGTTAAAACTCATGAATATTAAAACTCTGTCTCTAGTATATTGAAGTTCTGACTCAAGAAAAATAAGAAAGTCTGAGAATAGGACTCATACTGACTGTCTAAGACTGTTGCCAAAAAACTGACTGAAAACTGAACTGAAACTCTGCACTAAAAACTGATATAAAATTGAGTACAACTGCGTATAACTGAGGCAAAATTGAGTAAACCTGAGCTATTGCGTAAGATAGACGCGTTCGCAGTCAACACATTTTTATAATCCATTTCTCCCACATTTCTGCTCAAGATGCTAGCCTTCCCACCTTCTTCGTTTCTATTGGTTTTCACCCATTTTTCTACGAAAACTCCTCCTTAAACTTCTGGCTTGTCTTCTGTGACCATTATTATTCGTTCTTCTTCCTCGTCTCCTTGGCAACCTACTCTGGAGAAACGTCTTGACCAAATCCTAGTTTCTCATAGGCCTCTCTAATTTCCTACTCTTACTTCTTCCATTTAGCTTCACCCATACCCTGTGACAGAAGGACCAAATTTCACGCCTGCCCATCAAATTGATTGTTCTACATAATTCCTTTCATACTTATCCCCTTAATTGTCGTCTTGTCGTACAGCAGGCCTTCTGGTTCAACATGTGCATCTTCCTTAAGTGTGTCCGATTTGAGTATTGTCTTGTTACACCCTCTTTCCGTTCACACGCTGGTGAAATCGTTTTCTTAGTAACCCATTTAACGGATACATCTGCGCTGCAGTTTTTATGCTTCACTGGAACACTCCCTGGTAAACATGATTCCCGCTGTTTCGTTCAGTTGCGTACCGAGTATGGCCTTTGAGCTTTCCACACATGTACGATTCCTTTCGCCCATTGTGAACCATGTCTAGCTGTGTTCCGAAGCCAAGTCACACACGTGGCCTGTTGTTCGTCGCATTGTCTCTTTTGTCTCTTCAGTTATCCTTTCTTAGTAATATCCCTGTGATACATATTCTCCTGTTCTTCTGTTAGTGCAGCTCGCCCTACGCAATGTCCCTTAAGTAGACAGCTGCTACTACTGATATATTGTCTTTTCTGACACAATACCTTCCTGTCGTTAATGGGTTTCACACGCTACTTTTCGAACTATCGCTGGTACAGCTCCGTCGTATATCATTGTTAGGTTGACAGCTGACCCTTGCTACTGTGTTTCCTTTCATCGAAGAATTTCTTTAAAAATTTGCGTTACATATAAATGGAAAATCTAAATATATGGTAATATGTGTTTGTGCTACGTGGTCGTACACAGTAACCGTATACCTAATCTTTTTTAGTTCTGCACACATTCATTTTGTCTAGCTGCCTAGGAAGAAGGAAGAAAAAGTTTATTACAATAAAAATGTTCGGTGTAATGTTGATGTACGTAGAATGTAGGTTAATTTGACAACACAATTTTGTCTACCTACGGTTTGACAATGCAATGAAAGTAGGCCTACCGGTATGCAAAAAAGCGTATATATTCCACAAATGTTGTGCCTTCCAAATCAAATATTTTCCGTTTCATATTTTAATTAAAACTTTACCATTTTAATGTGCACTAACTTACACTGAGTATTTAGATGTACTTCACCTTGAAAAATAATTCGCTGTAAACAAAGTGGAAACTATCAGTCGTTCTCCTTATAGTCACTAAAATTATATACTGTATATTCTTTTACACTTACCAAGTGCAATTCTATTGTACACCACTAAACTGAGTACCAAAACTAATTAGGCCTAATTTCGAAAATTGAGGATACTACATAATCGTATAACCATCACAAACATAAATTAATCGGACTCGTGGATTCATGGTTCTTCAGCTTTGAGAAACTAGTATATTGTAGGCTTGTCAATAAACTATGTTGTTTTGGCACAGCATCAATTACGTTCGTTTTTTTTCCCTATTTGTAAAGTTATGAAACTGCTTAGTGTCAGCCAACCCTTTAGAAATTTGTTTTTGTTAAAAATATTAAATTTTTAACAGTAAACAATTTCTAACTCTCTACATGACATTTTACACATTTCGTAGTACAGCTACAGTAGACGTGGCGGGAGGGGGGAGGCCAGCCCTTGCCAGTCTGCTGCAATAAAACTGTACAGAATAAATGCATAGTTCAGAAAATAATGTATAACCTATACACTTTTCTAATGTGATAATATTTTCTGTCCAGTTAAACTTCATTTTTCTGTGTACACTCAAAACAGTATTACCCGGACTTACACACTCTGGAGTCACGAACTTCGACGCTGGTAGTAGAATTTGGTGGCAAAACTGACTCGATTGCTCCAGTCCTGACTCATTCGTCAATTTCAATGCCCGAACTTTAAAGATCGGCTGTTTTTGACGGTAAAAAACTCTGTTCAGTAACCTTTAAAATTTGAACTTCCATCCCACAAAATATCCGCAAATGTGTGTGTGTGGTTTTTTGTGCATGTACATTTTTACAAACGTAGGCGTACATAAATACAAATTAGAAATATTTTTTTTGTACTTAAGCACACACATACGATCTCCCTCTCTCTCTCTCTCTCTCTCTCTCTCTCTCTCTCTCTCTCTCTCTCGCTCTCTCTCTCTCTCTCTCTCTCACGAACACACACACAGACTTCTGTACAGCGTCGGCCAGCTTCTCAGTCAGGGCCCTCCTCGCAGTGATTGTCGCTGTTACACAGTGAAGAGACCACAGAGCAACGGTAAAGCAAAAGGTGCCGAATGTTCACAAAGTGTACTGCTAATAACAAACACCTTTGGTAACTATTCCTTATTTAGATAAAACTAATCTCTACCAGGCCTGCTTTATTACTATACATATTCCGCACTATATGACGAATGAATCTTCCTTTTAGATAAACGTGTTCAGGAAACCTAATACTGGCCACCGTCTGCTCTTGTGATTTCTTTACAAGATGAAAAATACAAAACCTTGATTTCACAATGTGGAATGAAATGTATTGTTGAACTTTTATTAATATTTAGCTTTCGTTTTGAATTAATTTTTAATACCAAAATAAATAACAAGGAAAGGGAAATATTTTCAATCAACTACGCTCACTTACATACGCAGGAATGCCTGCACGTTTCAAAGTTAGTTATTGTTAGTAGTCCTGAAAAATTCACTGAAACGGATTTCTCAACGTGTAAATGGGCACCAGTCTTTCTCGTTACTTCAGACTAACAAATTCTTCTGTCAGATCCTTGATATAGGTTTTCATTGTAATGTCGCTTTTTGTATTTGGCAACGTTAGGGGCGGTTCAGCTTGTTCTCTCCCATTTAACACATTTTCTCATTCTTTATTCTTTTTAAAACTGGAAAGCTTATTACGTGAGTTTTAACGAAACAGCTTCAGTCAGTGCAGTCAGTTGTGCAAACTTGTTTAGCTCGTTAAGTATGGATGTTAAAATATATCAGTGCATTGGGTACTAAGAATAAAGTTGTTTACGGACACCCTCGGTATTACGAGTAATTTCATTTCAAAATATTATTTAATTCATAGGTTTGTGATTTTTAATATCTGCGGGACATTGTTATAAGTAAACAGTATTCCTCATTAATGAAAGAGTTAATCCTGCTGGGCGCCTCGCCAATGATGTCTACCATCAAAGCGTCCCCCAGTTTCCCACTTCAGCTCTTTTGTGAGTAAATGACTATAAATAGAAAAGTAAAAAAGAGTCAGTCTTCTGTTTGACCTGATGATAACTGACACGTTTGTCACTTTCAATGACAAAACATTAAACATTTGTATTTATGGGAGTTATCAGAGCGCTCGTCCCCGCGACGTTTTTACGCCACTACAGTGTTTTAATACTTTGTACTATGCTGAATTCTTTGTGATATGTCCTATGTGATACTTGAGGGTCCTATGTGATACATGAAAGTGAACTTTATCGTTTTTATTGAATTTTATTCATAATTGTGGATATTTGTGTATTAATTAACTGTATCAGGAACTTAACAGACCAGTGGATATTGCGCTTGACTACTGACATAGAGATGCTCCACAAAATCAAAGTACGGTTTTTCAATCCGTCGGACGACTTGGAAATGAATATATGCGATAACATCTTGGGATAATAATAAGTGGGTGAAGAAGCGTATTGAATGTCGGACGGCCCACGTAAGACAGCCTACCGTACCCAACTCCTAAAAGGAGCCATATTATTATATATTAACAGTATACAATATTAATGTATTTGACATTGATGCTGTTGTTAGTCATAAGGTTTTATTGTCTAATACATTTCAAAACTATAGAAGCAAAAGGCCTTTCATGAAAAGCAAAATCATTAAGTAACGTTAGATTACAGCGTAATTGAAGACATTCATAAGGAAAGTTTGAAAGATTATGTCAACAGCATTTCGCAATAATATAGTGTTTGTTTGCAGAACGTGAATTAAACAATGTTGTGAAGTGTCGAGATAGGTCAGTACTACGGACACAGTTACCTGTTGGTATTGGAACACACCGGCCAAAACTTCATTTTCGACATTGATTACGTCGAGCCATACAGCCACCACCAATCTTGTATTGTGTAATAAAGTTTATTTGCTTTGTTGTTATGAATTTTCTGGTGGTCTGTCTGATGACAGAGTAACAGTTAACAGGTTTCTTTCTTAATAGACTGAATTTAATCGAAGTGAATACGTACAAATATTTACTGAAAAGAACGTACAATAATGTTTACACGTACAGAATGTTGCGTAAACAGGGTATTGCTAAAGTAATATAGAATTTTCACATCTGCGTGAGTTTAATACGCCAGGTAAACATTGTTACGCAAGACACTGTCGATATTCAAGTAGTGGGCCTACCTGTTTCTGCATGTAGCCTGTCATAGAATCATGAATATTTGTTTTCTTGGTTACTGTTACTACGTCGTTAATTCCTTGTTACAATAACGTAGAAATAACAAGGGATAAACGTTAATAACACTTAACACGTTAATATGCCTTTTGTTTTCTCAACATCTTGTACACGCATGCGCGCACGGAAAGAAGGTGGCACTAACGTGTATTATACTGATTACTATAATATAGTTATGACTATTATAGTTTTAAATAGAAATTAAAACGATAATTTCTATGACTTGTCGGATGGATCCCGGGGACTGTTTGATAGGGAGTCTGCACGTGAACCGTTAAAATCGATTGTGAATGCGTAGCAATTCGGTTAAAACGTGCATTTATGTTTATCGAACATATGCCCCTTATTCGACGGTATGAGAAATGGCGGCTTCTTTGTTTTTCGTCTTGTCTGGGTGGTTATTAGATTTATTTATATGTAAGAACATGCAGTTTAAGAATGTACGGTTCGATATACAGGAGTATCCAGTAAGTTGTATCATACGTGCGGTCATTTATGAATCTGTATACAATGCGTAAATGTTTATTATCTATCCCACAGCAGGTTCTAGAACAAAGTTCTTTCTTCGGCTTGGAGGTTCCATTGTGAAGGTGTGTTTTCCTGTACACGCGGTTTAAACGAAGGAAATGCAGAAGGTGGGAATCAGTAAACGAGCTCGGTAGAATCATTTCGTACGAAAAATTGATATATACGATAGGGAGTCGTTTTGTTTTTTGTTTGTGGTTTTATATTGACCTTCCAGTATTAGTTATTGTGTGACATAGTTTAGCGTCGGCGGTCTTAGAGCTATTCATTTCTTGTTACCTGTAGAAATTTGTTGTTTGGGTACCGTTTAATTACTTTGTAACTGTAAATCGTTAGAAAGGCTTTTTGTAAAATCGAGACTGATCAGGCTTAATTTTTCCATTTTTTTTTTTTGTACCAGGTAAATTGCAAAGAGTAATCATTTTAATGTTAAAAGATTTTGCAAGAATAGTTCTTACTTGAAAAATTCGGACTTGTGACTTGTCATTTTTTTAATGACATCCTATTTTTTTATTATATACGAGTCGTTTTTATTAATTTTTTTGTGGACTTATCTCCGTGCTTGTTTGGAAATAACCTTCTTTTGTTTTTCTTCTTGGAAAAAAATGGGTTAATTTTGTGTGTGTGTGTGTGTGTGTGTGTGTGTGTGTGTGTGTGTGTGTGTGTGTGTGTGTGTGTGTGTGTGTGTGTGTGTGTGTGTGTGTGTGTGTGTGTGTGTGTGTGTGTGCCAATTACTGTATTATCTAATGTATAGTTTAATGTGTATTATAAAGTGTAAATACAATACTATAAGAGAATCGGTGGCTGTTCCAGACCTTATAGTGCGACAAGGGGCTCATCTTATTAAACACAAATAACAATAATAATTAAGCATAGAAAAGTAATTTTCAATTACATCGTAGTAACAGACATAGGCTAGTTAAGTTTTATAAGTGCGTAAGTGACTATTAATAATAATAATAATTTAATAAATGCATAATAAACACTCAGGAATCTGGGGGGAGGGCTGGCTTCCCGGTCCCACGCTAGAGGTGTCACTGCCAGGAGCATAAGTAGTGTCTAATCGTCAGAATCGATACTTTACTAGTATCTTCTAGTAGTAAAACGGATGAAATTTCAAAAGACAACTTACGTACGTGCACGCGTTTTAGTATAGGATTAGCGCAAGTGCAAGAGCATGGTAAGGTCAGATTAACCTAAGTCACTCTCCGTCCATATATGTCGCGTTTCGTATCACAGTGTGAGACGTTACAACTAAATGAACGGTTTTGTCATCGTTTTATCTCTATCAACGCATTATCTCGCAGCCGGCGCGAGTTCTGACCTTGTACGTAACATCTGCGCTTCCCTTGACTCATTTCCACAGCACGCGTCGTTCTCAAGTCTACATAGACATTTGTACATAGAGATTCTTAAGCGGCCTACACACGATCATTTCGGTGTGTCACGTCTCGTCATCATCGCAATTATACACCAATGTGACACACCGAAATGATCGTGTGTAGGGAAAAAATGATGTGTGCTCACACTGAAAGCGTGAACTGACGGAATGATGAAATCGCATCATGCGGTATGTCAATTTGATGTGACATGTGGCCAGATAGTCCAGTCATATTAGGATTTCACCTCGGAATGAGAGATAATAAGCTGGAAACTCGTATACACCTTCCTTTTGGCGTTCTAAAAGTTGTGTCAAAAGTCACATAAAATCTCGTGTCTGCGTCGTAAGTTATTGAAGGCCAAAGGTCACAAAAACCGGGTTTTCGCCATTATCTCGGTTTCTATTGCTCCAATGATGTTAACACCTATTATCAAAATTGTAGAGCGTAAAATTTTCAACAATTTTTGTTCCAAACATTTTTTCATGCGCTCAACCGTTTTTGAGATAGAGGGCGGAGAGCGCGCAGCGCTCAGCCATATATACTATAATACAAGGTCAGTAGTGAATCTCGGTGAATAATACCTTGTATAAAGTTAATAAATCATTAAAATATTATTAACAATGAATAATTTGTATTATTTATTAATTAATACATTGTATTTAATAACATTTCACATATATATAATATATTTATTTAATAATGTTTACCTACTTTGTATAATTAAAAACTCATTAAATGAAATATTTCTTGTATATCTTAATTTCATATCAATTTATTCAAAGTAGATTTTAAGTAGAAAAATAATTAATATTTTGCCTTTAAAATGTGTAAACTCGTACATTCTTATTTTTCTATTGAGATTGTAACTGGGAAGGCAGACCCCTATAATACGACCTTTTTCTTATTTGGTTTCAGATCTCGACAACGACGGACGTACATTTTTAAAAATTATGGCTGATTTGTGTTTTATTTGTGAGAAGTCACAGAAGGTGATTCTGTTAATGTAGTGCGTGGCTTGAAAACTTTAAAAACTGCAAGTATCGAAAGAAATGATGGTCACATAGACTTCTTAAATACTCTAACCTCTGTGAATGTGCATGTTCAGTGTCGAAAAGTGTACATCAGTAAAAATTCCATAGAAGCATCGAAACGACGCCTAGAAGAAGGTGAACCTTTACCATCACCCAGTGTACCTCGTAAGAAAAGAAATGAAGTGTTTGATTTCAAAAAACTGTGTTTATTTTGTGGCCAAACAGCTGATGGAGCAGCAGAGTCAAGAAAAAAATAAAAGTACCGACGTACGATCAGTAACGTAAGTACACTGGAATTTAAAGACAATGTCATCAAAATAGCAGAAGAACGAAAGGATTCCTTAGGAGAATTAGTCAAAGATCGTGTACTTTATGAGTATGACTTGGTCGCAGCTGAAGCAAAGTACCATACCGTTTGCTATACTAATTTCTTGAATCGAGCACCATCTACTGAGAATAAGCCTCGCGAAGATAATCAAGTTACTCAAGCCATGAAGGAGATTTTTTGTTATATAGAAAATCATGAAGATTCGCAATTTACATTAAAAGAGCTTAAAGATATCCTTACGGAGTATGTACCAGATGACAAGACTATTATAGCAAGACTCCAACAAAAATATTTAACAGACATAGTGATTACGAGAAAAGTAGGATCATTCACTATCATATCTTTTCGTGACACACACACTAATATATTATCAAAAACTTGGTACGAAAATAAAAAAAGTACTCCGGAAGAAGA
The DNA here is from genome assembly GCA_034769895.1 of Magicicada septendecula. Taxonomy (NCBI): domain Eukaryota; kingdom Metazoa; phylum Arthropoda; class Insecta; order Hemiptera; family Cicadidae; genus Magicicada; species Magicicada septendecula. The sequence goes on from CM068368.1 coordinate 541,372,997, forward strand.
ACGATTAAGGATTGTCGAAGCTGCAGCAGCTATTGTTAGGGAAGATATTCGAACATCGGTAGTCGAAACCAAGTCTTACCCACCTCCGAGTAAAATGTTAGATGATATTAATGAAGAAATACCCAAAACTTTATTGCATTTTTTACACGAAATCATATTGAAAAACAGAAGAGGAAGAACGGATCATTTAAAAACGAAATGCACATCGATAAGTCATGCAATAATGACTTCGATACGAGAACGATCATTTTCATCACAGCTACTATTAGGGCTTTCTGTTTTTCTTCATAGAAGACATGGATCCAAAAGACTATTAGATGTTTTATCTAGCTTGGGATTTGCAGCTTCGTATAGTAATACTGTTCAGTATGAAATTTCAGCAGTTTACCATCCGCAACCTCGTATTTTATCATCACAGTCAGGTGCGCTAGTACAATATGTTGGAGACAATGCGGATATAAATGTCCAAACTCTTGATGGTAATAATACTCTCCATGTTATGGGAATGATTAAGATTGTTACTCCAAAAGAAGCTGTGATTTACGATAAACGCATAGAAAAATGTACAACTAAACCAAGTGCAAATGAGTTGACAGCAATATCACATGTATCTCTTCTAGCATATGAAAAACCCGTTGTGCCTGGATACAGCAAGATTCAAGTTGAAAATCTGCATGATGATCTAGCAATAACAAAAAGAAACATAGATGCAGTTGATTTTTTGTGGTTATACGGAAAGTGGAGGAATATTTCACCATTGCCAGGATGGAATGGCTATCTTGAACATCTAACTAAAAATAATAAGAATTTTTCAACTTCTCAGGTTATGTTTCTTCCTTTTATTGATCATCCTGCCAATAATTTAGACACGATTTATACCACTTTACATTGCGCCATGAACATTGCCAAGTCACATGGACAAGAAACGTGTGTGATTACTTTTGATCAACCCCTTTATTCTAAAGCACGTGAAATGATATCTGCGTCAGATGCTAACTCAGAAATATCTAAAATAGTTGTTAAACTAGGAGGCTTTCATATGCTCATGTCATTTCTTGGATGCATAGGATATGTAATGGACGGAAGTGGAGTCAAGAAAGCTCTGGGTAAAATATATGCTACTAATTCTGTCGACAAAATGTTGAATGGTCACGCATATTCAAGAAGTATCAGAGGTCATACACTATTACGACTTGCATTATCAATGATAATTTTTGAAGACATGAAGATGGAAGATTGTGTGTTTGATGAGTTAACTGATCAACTAACTTGCCGTGATGTTTCCTATGAAGATGTAGAAGGTTGTGTAGGTACCTCGAACTCATTTATTGGTAAATTTCATGATAAACTGAATGAATTAAAAGCTCGAGGCCCTACAGCACAGTTATGGGTACAATATTTTGAAATGGTATCGATAGCACTAGACTTTATTCGCGCTGAAAGACTGGGACTTTTCAAAGAACATCTTGATGCAGTGCGAAAAATGCTGCCGTATTTTCACGCTAGTGGTCACTTCTTATATGCAAAATCTGCTCATTTATATCTTCAAGATATGATGAAATTGGAAAATACAATGGGTGAACAGACTTTTGAGAAGTTTAAAAATGTATTCTTCACAGTAAAACGAACAGAAAAATTTAATTCTGGCACATGGACAGATATGGTGATCGAACAAAGTCTTATGAAGTCTATGAAAATAGAAGGAGGAGTATCTCGAGGTCGAAGTACTCAAGAAAGTGTTTTATGTAAATGGGTGTATGCTATGTACGCTACAACTACAATTTGTGAGGAAATTGAGAAGTTTTGTAACATTTCGTTAGATTCTGTTGAACAACACGTTGATGCAAGAGATTCAAGAGTAAAAAGAGATAACATTGATGTAAGTAAACTAGTTGAATGGCTTAGACTTCATGATCCCTTTCCAGAAACAAAACAATTGGTATCCTTATCTTCTGGAATCATTGGAAATGACCAAATTAATTGTTACAAAGCCCGTGAAATCGGATTACAATCTATGATGAAAATAACTGGTTTGAACTTTAATGAGATAAAGTTCAAACGCGCCATTAAGGTTTTACCGCTTTCAGTTGTTAACAAATCAGTCAAAATTAATGATTGTAAAGTCTGCGTAGATCCATTGTTACTCTTCCAAAGGATAACTGTAACCAAACAGTTTGAAAGTAATCTCGAAGGATACCTTCAATATGAATTAAGTCCGTATCCGACATCATTATTTGATAATAATGGCATGAGAAAAACCACGAAAGCCACATTATATGATAATATGACACCTTTTGATATCGAACTTGATGAAAATAATGTGACGTATATCATCGATGGTGGATTTCTTCTGCATCGCGTCGTATGGAGTAAAGACGATACTTTTTCCGTTGTTTTAGATAAATACGTTAAGTATTTACAAAGACATCATGGGCCAAAAACTGTTGTTGTATTTGACGGATACTCGGACTACACTAAAAACATAAAAGCAATGGAACAACTAAGAAGAACTGCTGCTTTTTCTAAATCTTATGAAGTTTGTTTCGACGAAACAATGATTGTGCCAATCAGCCAAGATAAGTTTTTGTCAAATCGAAATTATAAAAAGAAACTTATTGATATGCTCATTGAAAAGTTAGAGAGTGTAAATATCACAACAAAACAAGCGAAAGATGACGCTGATGTTCTTATCATAGAAACAGCTATCGAAGAATCCAAACCTGAGAGGACTGCCGTCATTGTAGGAGAAGACATAGATTTGCTCGTTATTTGGACGCACTCAATTACATCAAGAAGAAATTTTCTTTAAAAAAGTTGGAAAAGGCAATGTCAAAACACAAATCTATTCTTCAAAAAGTTTTGACAAATATCCCCTTTCTAAAAAACATATTTTATTTTTACATGCATTCAGTGGCTGTGATACAACTTCAGCCCTGTTTAATAAAGGGAAAAAAACTTTCATCAAATTACTACAAAAACTTGCCAATTTCGACCAACTAGCTCAAGTTTTTCTACAAGAAAACTGCCCTGTACAGCAATTATACGAAAATGGAGTACGAATTTTACTAGCGATATACAATGCTCCAAAATCTGAAGACAATATCGATCATCTTCGATATACTCAGTTCTTTAAATCTACAAAGCTTCACAAACCTGTCCAGTTGTCTAATCTTCCACCGACAAGTGCAGCAGCCCATCAGCATATAAACCGTGTCTATTACCAAGTTCAAAAATGGTTAGGACATGATTTAGAACCCCAGGAATGGGGTTGGGTGCTGCAAAATGAATTCCTAGAGCCAATGACAACAACATTACCACCAGCTCCAGATGAGTTACTTAATACTATATTTTGTAATTGTAAGAATGGATGTGGTTCACGCTGCGGGTGCAGAAAATCGGGGTTGCAATGCACTTTAGCTTGTGGCCAGTGTAATGGACAAGCTTGCCTCAATGCTATTTCACTGCAAAGCAACCCCGAGGAAGAGAGTGCATTCGACCCAGAAATTTTAGAAGGCCTGGAAACCATGATTGAGGAGGATGAAAATGATGATAATGAAACAGAAATTTTCGAACGCCCAGAAGATGAGGATGAAGAAGAAGAAGATTAATATTTTTGATCTTTGAATTATTGAAGATTCGTAAATTTACGCTTCATTTCAATGTAGATTTTAAGAAATATATAGCTGCTAAATAAAGATAAAATTAAAATACATTTACTCGTTTCATTTCTACTTAAATCTACTTTCAATAAATTGATATGAAATTAAGATATTAATAATACAAATTATTCATTGTTAATAATATTTTAATGATTTATTAACTTTATACAACGTATTATTCACCGAGATTCACTATTGACCTTGTATTATAGTATATATGGCTGAGCGCTGCGCGCTCTCCGCCCTCTATCTCAAAAACGGTTGAGCGCCTGAAAAAATGTTTGGAACAAACATTGTTGCAAATTTTACGCTCTACAATTTTGATAATAGGTGTTAACATCATAGGAGCAATAGAAACCGAGATAATGGCGAAAAACCGATTTTTGTGACCTTTGACCTTCAATAACTTACGACGCAGACACGAGATTTTATGAGACTTTTGACACAACTTTTAGAACGCCAAAAGGAAGGTGTATACGAGTTTCCAGCTTATTATCTCTCATTCCGAGGTTGACCCATTATTTTTGCTTAAGTGACTGGACTAAGAGGCGTAGTTAGGGGGTGGGCCAAGGGGGCAACCGCCCCGGGCGGCAAAATGAGCATAGACTTGAAAAAATTGTTTTCAGTTTATAAAACTACAAACAACTTGTTTCTTTGAAATGACTATTCCTTCTATAAAAGAAGCATATTTAATATTTCTTGCAACTTTGTAGTGAGTTGTGCTGGAAAGGAGAACTGATAATCATACTGTATTAGCTTTGTATAGACAATCTTAATTGCTATTCGTATACAGACGAATATATTATTTCAAACGTATAAAAAAAAGTTACGTGGGCTACGTATGTGCGATTCTTCCCGGTTCGACGCAGCTGACGTGTTGATCATCAGTTGTTGTTGATGAGTATCTTGAATGTGCGGTTTGTTTTTGGTTTGTGCGTCTTGTGGGTATATCTACAACGTATATATGTATAATACTTCACGTGTATGTCATCATACTAATACTATTATTGAAAATCGGTTTTTTATTTTATTTTAAGCTGATATAAAAAGAAGTAATCTCTCAGTGGTGCCCAGGTTTGGAAGAGGAGAAAAGAAGGATTAAGAACTACAAGTTTCAAAGATTTTATGAAGTCTTTTATTCAAGGAAAATCGAATCGTGAGTGTCAAAATATTACAATTAACAAGGAATCAACTTGCGATGATAAAATGGATGTTGTTAACGACGAGGCTGATGATAAATACAGTAAAATTAACGACGTGAATAATTCAAACTGTGAAGGTGTCAAAGTACAGTTACAAGATTCAATTGGTTCTAGTACCATGGATGATGTTGCATCGTGCAGCCTTGAAATTGCAGGCGAGGAAGGGCAGAACATTACTAGCAACAATTTATACCGTGTTCCCGGTGCTGCTCTACAAGATATGAGAGCTTGGCCAAGCAAGCTGTCTCAATCCTTCCGAGATATAATGGTGAATGTAGGAACATGTCAGTTGCAGAACAAGGACAGCCATTTTCCTGAAGATGAAGCTGGACGATCCTTAAACAAGTATTGGTTTGATAAAACCTTGCAAAATGGCGAAAAGGTAAATCGCACGTGGATGTGTTTTTCTCCAAATAAAAAATCACCACGTTGCTTTTGTTGCACTTTATTTCCACAAAAAACTATCAAAGGAGACATCTCAATAGTGCAAATGGGTTTTCGTCGTGGCGAAAGTTAAATCGCCGTATTCAGGATCACGAAAATAGTCCTGTTCACCGCTTTGCGTTTTTGGACTCGAAGGAATTGGAACGTTCTTTAAACAAAGAGTAAATGATGATCTACTTCAGGAACAAATGAGTAAAGTAGCTAAGACATGGAAAGAAATCCTCAATTGCCACAGTACAACTCGTGCACAACAAAATCTGGCATTGAGAGGACATCGAGAGTCAATTACTAACGATCCAAATCCTGGAAACTTCCTGGCTTTGTTAAAACACTTGGCTAAATATGACACTGTCATGAGATCTCATTTGGATTCAGTCTCTTCTAAATCTGGGTGCATATCGTATGTTTTGCCAACTATTCAAAGTGAAATAATGAACCTGTTAGGAGAAAGAATGCGCGAATATATTATTACTGCATGTAAGAAGGTAAAGTACTTTAGTATTATATTTGACACAACATCACATGTAAACAAATGTCTCAGATTATAAGGATTTGTTGAAATTAAACGGAATTCTGTTGAGATCAAGGAAGCCTTCATAGATTTTATTCTTTTAGAAGTGAAAACAGCGGAGGTGATCACAGAAGCTATTACAAGTAAAGTTGAGAGAGATGGATTGAATCTTAGCAAATGCAGTGGTCATTCGTATGAACAATCAAGCAGCAATGGCTGGTATCCATTCAAGGGTTCAGAAGAGAATATTAGATTTCAATCCACTAGCTGTATTTGTTCCCTGTGACAACCATTCACTCAGCGTGGTTGGAATTCATGTAGCTCATGTAAGTGTTCAGGCAGTGACATTTTTTGGGTCAGCAGAAAGTCTCTTCACCTTCTTTTCCTGTTCTACTCATAGATGGAGTGTTCTTAAAGACGTCGCAAAATTACTCTAAAAGGACATTGTGATACCAGGCGGAGTTCAAAAGCAGATGCAGTGAAAGCAATATCCACTCAGCTGGATGAAGTGATCGCTGCACTGAAAAAACTGAGAAATACACCGACTGAAACAGTTGATACGAGGGAAGATGCTGCGTTAATAATTAATGCGATAGAAAACTTTAATTTTGTGGCCTTGCTCTGTTTCTGGACAGATATTCTTTCTTCTGTGGACAAAATCCAGAAAATCTTGCAGACCAAACGAATAAGTAATTTTTTAATTTTCACTTAACAAATATTCTTATGTTGGACGTGCTTTCACACAGAAATCTACACATTTGCGTTTATTAAGTACTTCGTTCACTGGGTGCACCGACATTTTTGCTCTTTTGTTCCCTTTTAATTGTGGAGGCCAGGCGGCCGACGATCACCTTGCCCCGGGCGTCAAAAAGCCTATACTCCGGGCCACCTTTTGAACAGACTAAAGCGGAAGTGATGTCGTCGCCTCGTCACACTCGCCTTGGTTGCCAAACGAACCGGCGCGCGATTCAAAGTTGTGCTCTAGCACTACAATACAGCACAGCTGTCAAGATATTCACAGAGTAAGTAAGTGCGGCAGCTCCGCCTTGGCGACAGCATTGCCATAACTCGTGCTGACAGCATAGATGTATATATACATCTATGGCTGACAGGCGTGCGCCCCCCTTCCCCTCTCCTACCATCTGGCAACACGTAGGCGCTGCCCCTTTCACCCACACCTTCCCCTGGCCTACTCCCTCACTTCCGCTTTAGTCTGCTCAAAAGGTGGCACGGAGTATAGCTACGCCACTGCATGGGGCAGAAATGAGAGTGTGTAGGGTCTGTTCCTTTCAGTCCGTTCTAGAGGTGGGCCGATATACCTGTAACAGGTATTTTGGAACGATATTTTTGTGGAACGGATATAATAGTGACTGAAAAGTCGAAATTCCCGTTCCGATTACTCGCGGCCTCGCTGTTCCGAATCGCGGGACCCCCTACGCAACTAACGAATAAACAAGTAAACGAGTATTACGAGTTCAAAGCCACTTTTTGGTGCTGAATACTTCATTCTGCGCATGTACCGATTACCATACAAGTTCGAAACGAAGCAAAACAGCGAGGTACAGAATATCTCTATGCCAAAGAGACGAAGCTGTTTTTAATAAATGAAAAAAATTCATACTGATGTTACATTTATTTTCGTGTGTTATGCAGATATATAATACAGATTATAATAACAAATTATATGTTATACTAGTCACCAACTTGGTAAATTTTGAAAAAGCGAATTGTATTGTGTTATAACTTACAGAGTAGCTGATAGGCCACATAGTACTTTTTGTTAATGTGATTTCGGAGATGATTTTAACTTCACTGTACATCTTTTGTAAATTTTTTTGACATTATTTGTTGTACTATTACGTGCACTCTAAATTTCATTGCCTGAGTTTCGCAACTGATTTGTCTAACCAAAATGGAATCAATAATTTAATATTAAATCTATGTCAGTTTGTTTACTCCTAGTGAAAACTTGAGGAGTAAATTTACTAATACTGTAAATTAGTATTCCCAAAGGGAGATAGGCCTATAAATTCTCTTGTTTCTTATTTTCTTTTAAACACTAACATTAATAAAGCCACAGTGTAAAGTAACACTTTTAATACTTATAGTTTCAATTTATTTCTTATAACAAATTATATAATACGTATATAATAACAGGTATTTGTACGTGTTATTTTTTGGAACGGTTTCGTTCGTACCTGTTATTTTCAAATACTAGTTTAGCACACCTCTAGAGTAGACCATTCAGTCCTTCTCACCTAGCTTTCTGCGCATGCGCTGTCGTAACAGAGCCCTCTGGTTAGTGGTGGACGTTCATGTTGTTTTTGCACAATTGCGCTACACGGCGAATGCGTTCCAACTAGAGATAGGGCAAAGTAGTTCATCGAAACGAACTTGTCGTAGCTAGGTCGTTCGTATCAGCGAACTAGAATAGTGAACTAGGCCATTAGTTCAATCTGACGGACCCTTCTTTCCTAAAATTTTTATATATATTAAAAGAACAAAAATTGGCATCTTCCTCTTTCTGTTTATCTTAGAATATAAGCGAGGGATGGATGGCAAGCCTCCTCATGCACGTGAGACAACAACAAAGCCCATGAAGATTAGCTGAAAGATAAGCGATACCTTTTTTTGGCGTTCAAATAAAACAGACTCAATTAAATATTATTTAAATACAAAAAAATTATGAAAATTATTTTATTCATGTCACCTTCGGCCAGAATCGCGAAACCCGTCTCTCATTTAAGAGTCGTAGGCTAATAAATACACACACCTGAAATAACAAAAATAATTTATTCTTTTCAATTATTTAATAACTTTTAAAGCAACGTCCTCCAATCCTAGCATACGATATTCTCTGCTATTTTACTTTCATAATATTTATGCCAAACTTTATCGAAATAACCAAAATCAGGCAATAAAGGAACTTTTTCAAACAGTCTATTATCCCTCTCCCTTTCCAATATCGGGACTGATAGACGTTTACTTTCACAAATCCGTGTCTTAAAAAAGAATTATATGTATAAATTAATTATTTAACAGTATAACAAAATAATTGAAAACAGAAAAATATGGAGTTTATAATACTATAAAAACTCCAAAAATAAACTGCAGTGAAGAACAGTAAACGAATTAAACAACGGGCCGACAGCAGGCAGAAGCAGTCAGTTCTAACACTCGTTACTCATTCACGAAAGACCTACTGCATGCGAACGGTCTACTACAAACGAACTACTTCAACTAAACTAATACAAACGAACGACTGAACTAATGACTACGGTTGTTTAGTCTTATAAGTGGCCGGTAGGAGCGTGGCTAATGCGAACTACGAACGAACTACTGTCCTGCGGCGCAAACGACTCTAGTCATTAGTTCTTTTTGGCTAGGTCGTTCACGAACGACTCACCACTAGTTCCAACAGAAGACTGGTCGACTGACGGCACACCGATATGACCGAACGCATCACTTCAGTCTGATGTGACACGTAAAAATGAACACGTAATGGACACACATGTGCCCAAAATGATCGTCTGTAGGTCGCTTTGTGTTCAGAAATGATTCTCTTATTAATAATGTTAGCAGCATATCTGCATAACTTAATGCAGTCTAGAAAACATGACCAATGCAACATACGCTGTTTCATGCACATGAAAAGGTACTGGTCACTTTGTAGCACTAATCTTGCAATTCTAAATTATGCTTACTTAACATTTGGGGAATTATAAAGAGTATTCTGTACTATATTTTGAAATTAAGTCCACCACAATAAATATTTCTCATACGTTTCTCCAAACAAAAGTTTTCTTTCTGAAAAACGTTTCGAAAATTTTATCACAGTTTCACCAGTCTAACCATTTCTTTTTTCTGTAACATTTGTTTTTTTGCAGCCTACAATTTTTTTTTTTAAATCTGCCCTCAATGCTGAATAACTGGCCATACGAAACCTACCTAATCTTTCTTGTTTCTTGTATTCATTATTTTGCGAATACTCAGCGTATTGACTAGCAAAGGGGTCTCTAAAATAACGAAACAAAGAACGTCGCGGAGCTGCTTATTACCTGGAAAGTTACCTTGTTGATTCATGTTTCAAAAAACGTGTTTATGGAACAGTGTCTTTGATGCCAAACTGCCAAACATTACCAGAATGTGGACAATGCAAAATACATACTAGTTTAAATGCAACTTAATCCTTAAAAATATTGAGAAATTAGTGTGGTAGAGTTAGTGGGAAAGATCAGCTGAGTTAATATTTTGGGCTTCACATTAGGTAACACCTTCACATTCTGTAGGGCTTTAAATTGTACTGAGTTTTATCAGACTGTTCAAGCTTGCTGTTTATATGCTTTTCACACCAATGTGGCAGCTTTAGTTTTTAGTACTAAATTCTCCAAGCCATTGAACTGCGTACCCAACTTCAAAATATAAATATAAACATACCCAATTTGCGTGCGTGCGTGCGTGCGTGTGTGTGTGTGTTACAATACTACAACCCATTAAATTCGCGCGCGCGCGCGCGCGCGTGCGTGTGTGTGTGATGGTAGGTCTAATCGTAATAATAATAACACTATGTAATTTGGTTAAAAATCATTTAAATATTTATTAAATAAAAATTCTTATTTTTGTTGCGAATTAAAATCATTATTGTTTGCATGTGTGTGTACTCTTAACACACATCTAATTATTACATATAATTGATATTCATATTACACACAGACAAATTATACAACCTTATATTCTAATACATCTTATAATTATCTAATATTGCTCTCAGCTTGCTAATTAGTATGATACTGATTAATTATCTAATTTTTCTCTAAAGATCTAATCTCTTTGAATTGACTGCATATGCATTGCTTTCTAATAAAAATTCACTAATTACTTTATCAATTATCGATTCCAAATTATAGCTTCTAAGTTACTGATCAAAATTATAGTTAAACATTCTTAAGCATTACATTAATTATTATACAGAGAATATTTACATTTGTACAAATTATTAATTTATATTTGAATTGAATTGTCTCTCTTTTTACTTCGTTAATTATTGTCTTTGATTGAGTCTCGGTTTACAAGTACATGGTTGTTTGTCACCTTATTGTTGTGGTAAATCGGCAGCGTGTCCTCTTCGGTCCTGGAGTCCTGGTCCCTCGTCCGTCGGATTCTCGTACGCTGGATTACTGCATGTACTTGTCTGCTCCCTCGTCTCCCGTCATGGCCTCAGGTTGCAAGTGCTCACACGAACTGATGAGTAGTCGTGAAATCCCTGACTGCTGCTGTGGTTGAGATATAAATGTTGTTGTTTCTAAGCAGAGTATGTGGCTGTCTGCCGCAGTAGTCGATCAAGAAAGAGTTGTACTTGCCGAGCAGAGCCTCCGGCTGCGACTATGGTTGATCGAGAAAGAGAATGATGTTAGCGCGTCTCCTCTATTTATACCCAGGGCGCTAAAATCATGTTTCGACAATATTCTGCATGTCAGAGACTGTCGTGGCGTCACTTCTCACACACGATTCTTGTCACACTTAATTCGCCTGTCTTCGCGATTTGCGAAGTCTTTTGTACATTACTCGATATTCATTCTGTCGGTAATTTTTATGTGTTCACCATGTACAAACCGTTTTTCTTTATCTTAATTAACGTACGTTCTATTTATTTTTATTTTCCTGTAATTACACTTTTTATCTTTTTTACACTATTTTTTATACACATATGCGTCTTATTTTTACACACATTTTGGTGTATTTGGTTTTGTGCTATTATGAACACAATCTTTACAAATTAAATAAATACCTATAATTAATAGCGTTCCTTAAGGGTGGCGCTTTTCAGGAATTGACAGGTCGCACACACACATGTAACATACGTGTGTACACAGAGACAGAGCAGCTGGCGTGTTCCACCTGTCTCAACATGAAAATTTTGTTGTTCATATTGCAAGCTGAACTATTATTATTAACAATGTGAATTACCTATTTATTTTAATTATTTTGTGCAATGCACAGTAGCCTATACATTTGTACTGTTGCAATATATATATATATATATATATATTTTGCAACGATACGTTTAGCAGAAGTCTCCGTATCAACCCCTGACTGCGGTATGAGAACATACGAACGCACGTATGAGTCGTGTGAAAGATGTAAATAATGAAAATAATGTAATAATTAAGCGTTAGGTATAAGACATAAATAAAAGAAACAAACGTATTAATTAATTTTAAATAAGGAAATAATTGTAAGTGAACATGCATATGGAATTGCCAAGCCTTGTTCGTTTTAAACGCAGCGAAGGAAGACGAAACACGCCTCGACCGGCAGCTGACGTCATTGCTGGAGGCAACCGTTTGGTATCAGTTTGTGTGTGTGTGTGTGTGTGTTAGTGTTAGTGTGTAAATGAAGAACAAGTTGAATTATGTATACAATTATGGAAAATTTTACACAGTTTTTTAAGTGCTGAACGAAAACCAGAAGTCGCACGAATCAGAGACATATGTAGAAACACAGCTGGCGCCCGGCGCTACAATTCGATACTAAAAGGTCTATGATCGTGGGAACCGTTCAGCTACCGTGTGAAATTTTGCCATAACTTCCATAGTTTACACACCTTAATGGTCATAATTTGCATAGGTTAAGTTTATTAATGTACCTAACGATTTGTCAAATAATATTTATAAAAAAGTGTGCGCAACAGGAGTTGAACGCCGGCAGGAGTATAAAACCCTAGCGAGCGACACACTCTTGCTCAGATCATCAACAGACAGCACGTGAAGTCCACGCATCTCGCCACCGCAAATTTTACAGAGTTTAAGTAATGTTTTAAATCGTATTACGTAAATTAAGTGCGATGGAACCGGCAGTACGTCGGTGAAAGTAATTAGTGATATACACGAGTGATGTAAAAGACAATAATACCGTAAACTACGAGGAGTCGAACCGTCGTCGATGAACTTCAAGAAGTCCACGTAGAACTTCGAGACATCCACGAGCGAAAAGACGAGGAGAGGAGAGGAAACAGAGGACGTAGGGACAGCCACACGCAGCTACAGCCAGCCGTACATCATCACGACCAGAGGTCCATGTCAGAACTCAGCATCCATTAGACGGAGAGAGTAATTCCAAACGACGCAGAGACAGAGAAGGTGATACCGGAAGGGGATCCCAAAACTCGAGAGTCCAGGTGACGGTAACAACACGGTTAAATGGTTGCAGAAATATGCAGGTGAAGTCAGACATTTATTCAAACTTATAAATGACCCTGAGGTCTATCAAAAGAAGGCTCCAGATTCCATATCCAAGTTTACATAAATTTTATTATTTTTATTTGCATAATGAATAATTAATAAAAGTTCAGAGAATAATAATTTATAACAAAGAACATAAAACTTATTAATCTCACAAATAAATGGTAATTAGAGAAACCATATTTTATTATATTTTTATATTTTTATTATGTAATTAAAATCAAGTAACTAACGTAAAATCAAGTACGAAAGTTTACTTCACTTGTAGATTTTAATTAATTGAGACATTAGGAGTATAGTTAAATAAAGTAATAGAATGGTCTCAATTAGAATTTTTATAAATGTTTAATTATTTATTTTTTTTAATAAAGTGGTACATAATAAAAAAAACCACACTTGCTAAGTCAATATTAATATTCAGTTTCGTACGTGTTAATCACGCATTGTAATAATATATGTGTTATGTATTATATGTCTTATTTTTGTGTATAATGTGTCTTAGACTATAAGAGCTAAGATTTTGCCTCGTTATAAGTATACGATATTCGTATAAGTGAATATAAGGGTTTCAATATTAGTTAACCCACACACTAATTAATAACATGACAATTTGCAGTGTTAATTATTAAACAAAATGAATATAATTTTAGTAACAAAGTCGTACTAATTTCACAAGCAGAAATAAATCCTCTGTACTCTTTACTTGGAACGATACTCACGTGCTTATCCACCCTCTATTAACTACCAAAGCCTGCGACCTAGCTGGGAAACATCAAGGTAAATACTGCAGAAGAAGCGTATACCTTCGAGACGTGGGTAAGTGCGCACAAATGAGTAATAGCATATGTACAAAAGTGAGTTGTTAAGAGTATCGTTACAATATATATACACTAGCTGAAGTACCCGTTCTACGCCCGGGTGTACAGTTGGGCATACTTTGGTGATTCACCTTGATTTGGGTGTAATGCAGATGTAACGTGATAAATTTGCCCATGGATTCTGTAACAAAAAGGACCTGAACGTCTGGTCACTGATTGGTCAACTTGTGCTCCCATTGAGGCAAAGGCCATTGCACTGTTGTAGGATCTTATGTTTTCCATGAAATTTTTGGAATTTGGATCAGATCCATTCATGTAATTTTTAATGAAGGGATGCATTCGTATTTCTTCTAATGCAATGGTCCCTTTATGCAGCAATTTGACATTAATTCATTTTTGAAATGCTTGGCATTGCAAAATGGACATTTAGCGTCCATTGGGCCAAGATAACTTTCTTCAATTTCGTCTTCATTGAAGTTTTCGGGAAGCAAAGCGGTGTTGCGGGATCGGACATATCTACTCAGACGTCCTCTTTGATGTTGGCGTGCAACCCTTTGTCTTTCAGCGTTTGCCTCGCTCTCTTGTTGAAGTTGATTTTGTGGCATGTTTTCTCTGCGTTTTCGTTGACTTACAGCATTAGCTTCACATTCTGCTTGAAGTTGCTCTTCTGACATGGCCGCTCTAGGCGTCTTTGAGCTTCAGCATTACGTGCTTTTTTTGCTGCAATTTCTTCAGCAGTTGGTGGTTGCTGGCATTTAGGAGGCATATTTGATCGTTTTTATGCTCAAAGGCTCTATTCTGTGCCCAACGGCAGGATCTTATGGCTCAAGGCTTCCAGCTTGAACCGGAGGCTGAGATTCGCCATGCGCCACCTACACACAGAAAGTAAAATCAGAGATCTGCCTCGCCACGTGAGGTCGCCTCTCGCCCCGACTCCACGAGGCATACTGGCGTCGCCCCTCTCCAGCACGCCCCACCACCTCCTCGAGCCCTCTCCGTCACTCTTCCCCCTCACTCCCCTCTCCCTGCAACTCCCTATACCGATGACTGACACACTACCTACCGCGTTATAGATATTTCATTACTTATTCATTGGATCATCAGAAATACGTATAAACATAAATTTTACAATTAAAACATATACAGAAATATAGGACAATTACAAACTATATAGACGTATCTGTATACAAAATTACAAAACATATCAATACAATCGCATAGTAAAAACATTAAAAACTATAGGAACGGATAAAGGTATACATTCGATGCCGGTAAAATATCATTTGTTTATTTACTTGTTACTATGGTAACATACCGATGACTGACACACTACCTACCGCGTTATATTATAGATATTCAAACACTTTTTGCTACAGTCTGTTTCTTGATGTAGGCCCTATATAATATATTTATAATTTATATTTACTTTACCTCAAGATGTTATTTTTTCCTTATTTGGAACATGTTTCGGGATCCATAGTGTTCTTATCGTCAGCCTTTCTAATTTTGAATCTTGCGATTTTTATATATTTCCTATATTAACTTAAAAATTTTTACCTTGTATAATCCACTAGGCGATCTCAGTTTTTTACATACAACATTTTCGGGGACTAAATCCCCATCTTCAGGTATAGTAAAAAAATTATTATTCCCCTAATACATAGGGGTCGTCGAAATGATTAAAATGTTTATACATAAAAACACACACAAAAATCACTGAATAAATTAACATATAACATGAACACGTTAAAAGCGACTCGGTGCAAATTGAGTTGACGATCGGAGGTCGATCGGTGCACCGAGTCGCTTTTAACGTGTTCATGTGTTTATGTTATATGTTAATTTATTCAGTGATTTTTGTGCGTGTGTTTTTATATATAAACATTTTAATCATTTCGACGACCCCTATGTATTAGGGGAATAATAATTTTTTACTGTACCTGAAGATGGGGATTTAGTTCCCGAAACATGTTGTATGTAAAAAACTGAGATGGCCTAGTGGATTATACAAGGTAAAAATTTTTAAGTTAATCATAGTAGCGATCTGGAGACTGCAAAAAATGTATTTCCTATATAATAAATGTTACATAGGACAAACAAAACAACTGAAAAAACGTTATTTTGAACATCATAACGCATACAAAAAGCCAGAAATATATAAATCTAATTTGGCCACACATGCAATAAACACTGTACATGAATTCCCAGACATAACCAACATGACACTAATAAAACACATACTACAAAAAGGCAACATAATTAACATTTGGGAAAATTTACAAATAGACTATACAAACACAAAATACAAAACAAACTAATACCTGAACAAATACAAATCAATACAAACATGGTACAATTTTCAAAGCACTCAACATCGAAAATACACAAATTACTAATATATACACCACAATCACACACAATAATAACAATTTAAAAAACCAAAAACAAATGGGAAGCCATAACAGCAGCCAACCAGCACACAGGTACTCCACAAGATTCAAAATTAGAAAGGCTGATGATGGGAACTCTATGGATCCTGAAACATGTTCCAAATAAGGGAATATAACATCTTGAGGTAAAGTAAATATAAATTTTAAATATTATATATATATATATATTTTACAATGACTTTACCTCAAGATGTATTTCTTCCACTCTTGTTTTGGGAGAAAACATCTTGAGGTAAATTCATTATAAAATATATATTATATACATCAAGAAACGGATTGTAGCAGAAAGTGTTTGAATATATATATTGTAACGGGAACCGAATCGAACCGCCTAGATCAGCCAAGAGCGTTTTCCACCCGTCCCCCCGCTAGTCGTACAGGTGATGCCTCAGTCAAGTTCGCGTACAAGTTTGTTCCAGATTATTCAAGAGGCCACTTGAAATACGCAGTAGCGTAAGCATCAAATACCGTTCACATTGAGGATTGAAGATTTCTAGAAGGCGTGTGCTATGTATAAAAAGTCATAGCAGTCGGCTTGTCGGTTCAGTGGTGTTGAGCGATTTCTACTCGGAACGGTATCATATAAGGTTGGATTCTTTATTAAACTAGGAGTATGCTTGGAAGACATAGTGTATGCATCCATTAATATCATTGAAAGATTCTCTCCCAGACTGTTGAATACAAGATTCAAACGACTCCTTAGAGAGGACGTACAAGGCGAGGGAATCAGCAGCTTAGTTTGCGCACGCCTTGAAATTGGGATTAACAGTTACAATTGGATTGTGGTAGAAACTCAACAAAAGTTAGTGTACTGACCAGTAAGCTACGGTTGTCTGGATTGAGATGACTTTTCCGAAAAGTTATATGAATATGTGCTAGTTGTGGAAAGTGTGTGCTAGTAGTTCATTAAAGTTAGCGTAGCCTCAGTGCAGTGTTTGCCGTTTTAACTTGTTGGCTACATCGAGTGTGTACGTAATTACGTGTTCATTATTAATGTCTTACTGACGCGACGTATGCATTTTGTCAAGTATATTCGTCTCATTAAATAAACATACCACATCCTATAGAGTTGGAACTGAAGATTTTGAAATGGGGTTTCCATGTATTCCTGTCAATACAAAATTATTCCGGTCTATGAAAACAATTTTATCGTTTTAGTCTGTTTTTATAAAGGCAGGATTGCATTCTTGCGCGCGCGTGTGTGTATATGTGGTTTATATATGAACTATTAAGGGAATCCGCCACCTCTAAAACTATAATTTTCATTTTAGATCAAAACTTCCTTATCACTACAGACATTCCTTTCAGTATGTCTAAATACAGTGAATACGCTGTCAGAAGAAATCCCCCCCCCATTTACTGTAATTTTTGAGATTTTACAATTTTTTTTATAATTTCAAAAAATTTCAATAACTTTTTTGTTTATCAATCAATTTAAAAGTTCTTGTGCCATTTTGTTCATTATAATGTAACAAAACTTTCTGTGTATGCAAACTGTGATAACCCTAGTACAAACTAAAGTAGGGCATTTTATTTAAAATTTCAAAACTTACGAATTAAAAAAACAATAAACTTTTATATATTAGACAATTTTTTACTTCCATGTTCCATAAGGAAATGGAAGTATGGTCATGGCGAAAAAATCGTGTTCGAGATAACGGCAGATTCTGATTGTACTACCATCAAAACATGAAAAAAGTCATTTTTCGAAAAGTGTCTGTGTGTAGAATTTTTTCTTTGGCAAACGATAACAGCCGCAAATTCAAACAGAATCAAATAATTTGTTGCATACAGTCCTGAATTGTAGAGGACTCAAGGCCTATTGTTTTTTGTGAAGATCGGTTAAGGGAAAGTGGTAGTTTACCTGCAACGTTTTACGTTTTAACAAGAGTAAAGTGCTTAATATTTATTTCCATGTTCCATAAGGAAATGGAAGTATGGTCATGGCGAAAAAAATCGTGTTCGAGATAATGGCAGATTCTGATTGTACTAACCTCAAAACATGAAAAAAAGTCATTTTTCGAAAAGTGTCTGTGTGTGTGTGTGTGTCTGTCTGTGTGTAGAATGTTTCTATGGCAAACGATAACTGCCGCAAATTCAAACAAAATCAAATAATTTTTTGCATACAGTTCTGAATTGTAGAGGACTCGAGGCCTATTGATTTTGGTGAAGATCGGTTAAGGGGAAGGGGTAGCTTACCTGCAACCTTTTACGTTTTAACAAGAGTAAAGTGCTTAATTTTGATAAATAAAGTATCCTTAAAAGAAGGTCATAATAATCCACTGTAGAAAGGTAGATGAAATATCTATAAATGAAAAGAGTAGTTGAAGGGGAAGGGGGTAATTTTCTATAAATTAAAATGGTAGTTGATGATGAAGGAGGAGATAATTTTTTATAAGTTTTATATGTGTACTACGTTATTGACAACAAAGTAATAGTTTCTATGGAAACATTTTATTTCACTTTGACAAAATTCTATATTTTTTTAGGAATTATCGAACCGAATTCAAGTAAATGATTGGAACTGTATGAGTACCCGCAATACATTTCGATGTTTTTAATATGCGATTGTATCGATATATTACGGAGTGGAAAAGAAGAAGTGTACTAATTGTAAATTGCCCTATTTCTTAATGTAAAGCAAAAATACGTGTTGTTTTCATTTGGTAGTTAAGTAATTGTGGTTTTGGGTTTTTAGATAACTGCTAAAATAAATAAAAGCTGTGGTTGAGAAAACATAACATTAAACGTGTAATACAATGCGTATAACAGAGTAACACTTAAAATAAAGAACCTAACGTTTTTAAGTTTACAAATTGGAAAAAACAACAGCAAATACAAAATGAAAAATACAAATATTTATGGTTAATGAAAAAACAAAAAACACTGTATTAAGGAATGACAACATATGCTCTACAAACTGTACATAATCGATGTTTGTTTTTGTTTATTTTTTAGTTTTAGAAAAAAAATAGGTTTACATTACACACGTATTGGTTTCCATGTATAATTTCAGTTTTCATGTTAACCTAACATAATCAGTTTTTGGTGTCACAGCCACGACCCGGTGATAAATTACTACTACAGTCATTTTCCATTAAAAAAATGACAAACGAAATCAATTGCAATCACCAGCCAACTATTTTGCAAAATACAAAATTAAAATTTGTATAATTCTTTCACTACATATCGAAGCCCAAAAATCGCATTATCGAAATAACTGCGGGTACGCATAAAGGTAGTACCAAATGATTTTATATATAATCTGAGAACATGGAAGTCATGTATGGTTCTCCATACCGATTTTTATAAATAAAGTATCCTGAATATATTATATACATAATTATAATAATCATAATATATATAAGTCATAATAATCAAATGTAGAAAGGTAGATGAAATATCTATAAATGAAATGGGGGTTGGGGTAATTTTTTTAAAAATTAAAATGGTAGTTGATTATGGAGGAAGTAAATTTTTATAAGTTTTATATGTGTACTACATTATTGGCAACAAAGAAGTAGTTTCTATGGAAACATTTCATTTCACTTTAACAAAATTCTATATTTTTCATTTTAATTTAAATCATGTATGAGAGAAAATATATCGTTCGTGGCAGGCAAGCATATCTCAATTATGTAATGTTTACGTTTCCATTTTATTTTCTTACGTTTGCACGCTTTTTAAATGGAAAGTACCAAAACCCACACCAACACAACACGTGCAAGCCGAAAAGGTGTCCAGCGTGGACAGTGATTTGCTTCCTGTGGATCGCTCGCCAGTGTAACTGCACATGTTGACAGAGGAACGGTCCATAAACAGACTTTTTGTCTTTAGGGAATGAACCCTCTGCAAGATGCTCAGGGTCCATGAGAGACTTGGGAGCGCTCCTTCTTTTCCGCGTGTTTGTTCTGTGAAACGTACACTGTAGATTCGCAGCTTTACTCTGAGCAACGCTCCATAGGGATTGTTGAAAATTTTTGTCCACGGTGTACCTCCATACAGACTAAAACCTGCTCTGATGTTTTGATTACGGACATCATAATTTTAAAACTTTGGAAATGAACACTACTTAATGGAGATCAAACATTAACTTTTACAAGCCATTAATTTTATGCATGTTTTGAAGCAATAAATGTTTTAATAAATTAATACAATCTTTGTATGTACTTCTATTATAATATAAGAATTACAAACTAATATGTGCATGTGTGTATGTATGAAAAATATATAAATATTTTTCTCCTCTGGAAAATTGTTTGCCCCTCCTGGAAAATATTTTGACCTCTCTGATGGCTAGTTAGCCTATTTACTAGCCTGTGTGGAATATAGCGTTATGACATGAATCAGAATGGTGGGTGTTAAACAGAAGACGCAAACGTATTAAGGAAGAAATGTTTTGCTAAGAAATTTATAATTATACGGGTGAACAGAATCATTGTTCGGGAAATCAGAAGACGAATGGAAAGAAAGAAACAAAGACTCGATTTTAAAAAAGAAAAATGACCAGTATAGTATTGACAAAAAGACTTTGATAACACTATAGACATCATTCACCCTCGGCCGATAACTCGCAGCGAGAACACAATTTCATTGCAGGAATCAGATCGCAGCTCCCTTTGGCCAGCTCTTCGTTCGACCTACAGACATTTTATCCAAAAGTACAGTCCTTCCTCACGAAGGTTGAGGATAGTCTTCACCCACCTGACATGAGGGTACCATTTTAGCTGATACGTCATTTCTTCAGAATTCAAGCATCCACTTATTTAATTAATATTTAAATGATTTTAAATATATATTTTAGGACATGGAAGTCATGTATGGTTCTCCATACCGATTTTTACATACATGGTTCTGCATGCACAGAAATATTGTAAATATCATTACGAAGAAGTGGTGAAAAATCAATACTATCTCAAATAGTTTACATTTTATTCAACATTTTGTAATGACAAAACATGAAAAAGTTCATTTTCGGGAAATCGCCCGAGAAGTTAATGTTTCTTCTACAACAGGGGAGTATTACATTAAAACTCCCCTTCACCATGCAAGCTGCCTTCTATGGCTTTTTAACTCTTCTTCTGTGAGCTGACTTGATTTTAGTAGCTTTCTATACTTCTTGTATTTTTCTGTAGACCTTTGTTTTTTTTAGGCGTAAGCGATGAACATGACGTGCAGTGTTGTTGCCTGAAGATACTCCAACTTTTGCTTGCAACTATGTAATTGTGAATAAATACACTTCATTATACACACAGATGCCTTCACCAACTACAGCTTCAACTCTTCTTTTTGCTATAACAGTGGTTTCAAGGCACTTACTCCAAATAAGCCCATTAAGGCCTCGTTGGGATTTTGTTTTCCCCAAAGAGCATTTTGAAGTAAATCATCTGTAGAAAGACGTATCACATGACATCGGCATCATGTTTTTACAACAGTGTCATTCAGTGGTGTTTTGATGAGTGTTTCCTAGGCGAACTGTTATTTGCCAAATCTCTCTGGTAGAAGCACAGAATCTTTTCCGGCAGGGCACTTACCATGTCGTGGGATTGCATCAGTTGATCTACAAGTGTTACAAAAATTGCTTTTTTCATTGCACTTATATCACTTAGATTGTTTATTACAACATTTCTATAATATTTTGTAAGCTTGTCTATTGTGTTGCCTTTTAGGTTACCATGGGATTTACCACCAAGGGTTATTCCTTTGGTGCTACAAGTTTGTACAAGTTTTCGCAAACCTGTACCCAACCGCTTAGCGACATGGTTGACGCATTCTTGTTTTTTAATTGTCACAGCTTCTCCATAAATATTTAATAATGAAAGATGATCATGGGTCTTGGAATCGCCATCTGATATAACACTTGTGTAGCGAAAACATGTGCTTTCAGATCGTCTTCAAATTCTCTCCGCAGCCTCGACTTCCATTGCAGTTTTGGCAAAAACTGTTCTTGCATGTTCCATCCCCAAAGGAGTTTGCATAAGGTTTTTCTAATCAAATACATTTCAAAATACAAAGCGGTTAATATAAGCAAATAAGTAAATCCAGGTACACTTTTGGTGAAGTCATCGTTATGTAACAATTTATTGTATTAAACGTGAGTACTGTTTATTGCAATACTAGTGGAGAACATTCAGACATTGTAATTTAAATGGAAATTCATGAAGAACGCTAAACATTAGCGGCAGACTATGATAAAGTGCGCTGTCCAATTGTGCAAGCATGTAATTTGCTTCCCTGTGATTTATGAATGTAGTACTGTAGTTTGTATTATTACGGCATGATTTGAACGCCAGCTGCAATTTGTAGTTTATATGGCACCCACTAATTGCCTCTTACAGTTTAGCGAGTGCATACGTTTTGGCCGATTTTGTTGGTTTTTGTGTGTTGTGTTTTTACGGTAATTTTGTATATTGCTTTCAGTATCGAATTGTGGGCAGAACAGTATCTGAGAATTGTCGCGGACAACGGAAATGACCATGATTTTGGGAAATGGTACCTTTCAGTGCAGTACACTGATCGGTGGGGATTATTCCGTTCGGCTGGATTGTTGAAAGCTATAGGTAACTAGTATTTCAGGTGTCATTCCTTCCTTTTATTGTTATGTCTGTCTGAAAATTGTCTAAACGTTATTAAAATTTGCATAATTTGCATTTACATGTGAACTGTAGTGATTCATCAGCTATGCAGACTAAGAGGCCGGATCAAAAGTGTCTAATAAATAATTATGTGGGAGGTTTCATCAAATTTATAATTGAATAAATTACAAAAAAAACTTTTAATTTTTCATCTCTGAAATAATGGTATCTTCAACAACATTTTTCAATGCAGACCGTTTCATTATCTTACGTTATGAATAAAACTACTGTATGCTTATGTGTGGGACGTGTAAACGGGATATATTAAACCTGTACGTTTAGTAACAAACAAAACAGTGGAAGCCATTAAATGAAATAAAATATTTTCCGCGCGTGTGTGTGGTTAATTCCTTGCAAATGAAATAATGAGAAATCGGTGATTTTCTGATGCTACATGTTACCGGAAAATGTAATCGACAGACAACATTTTTCAAAAGTTTGTTATGTTCGTCAGAGGCTGTAGTGACTACCTAATTGTTATCGAGAAAACACTCGATGATGCAGGACGAGCTTTTATAAGGTTTATAATGTTAATACGACCAATATGTTATACACTTGTAATTATCATCTATGTAGTGAATACATAGACGCGCACGCATAACTGTAGTAACTGGTAGTGGCACTTGATTGATAGATAACTAATTACATATCTGTATGTTACAGGTAAGGAACAGACATGGGTTAATAACGACAAGTGTTATCCCATATGTATTTGTTTGCGTAGTCTTCACTTCTGTGTAAGTATTCAGTTATAATATTAGGTTTTTACATTAGTTTTAATTGATTGATACTATTCTACAAGTGTGTAATCCGTCAAATGTGGTGGTGGTAGTGGACTGTGGGGAGTGAGGAAGCAGTGCTTCAACAGTTAACGCGATACAGCGTTTTCAGTCCAAATCCCTTTTCAGTCAGTGCTCTTCAGTTTGTTTCAAGCGAGATTCTTCACAGATATTAATATGCCATATGAGAGAGAAATGATATAACAAAAGCTGTGAAACATCACTAGCTCTTAACAAGCCATCCCAATGAAACAACAAACGGTCTGAAGCAGGCACCTCCTTATCAAACACTAATGAAGAAATGGTCTAGAGGCTACCAGAACTGTGAAGAGGTGAGACTGGTGACTTCTTCTCCAGTCGTGTTTAAGTACATCAGATGATTAGCTCATAAAAGCATTTATTCTAACTGCTAACGAAAAAAGTAAAAAAATAAAATAAAAAAAAGAACAATAACAGACTGAAGATTTACAAGCATTGAGAAGGACGGTTTTGAAAATAATTCGTCAACGGGATGTACTTAGCATTTATAAACAGCATTAATATGTTACTTGTGTTTTCTCATCTGAAGTCACAACACAAGCATTAATTAATTAAAAACCCTGTATGTACCCTATAATTGTGACTTTTCTCCATAGATTTTAACAATTCAAAAAGGCCACGATACAAAGAGTACAGTCCATATGATGCTTTAATGTATGAAATAAAACGTATTTGCGTTAAAAAACTCTTTTGTTAGAAAATTATAATGATTTGTGTGCCTCGATGTTAGTCGGAACGAATCATAACGATTAATAAACTTAAGGTTAGGCCTATTCAGTTCTATTTTTTTTTTTTTTTTTTTTTTTTTTGGTACTATTCTTCTCCGTCTTCTTCACTTCAAGGATTAGGTTATATAAACCTGTTTCGGCACCCATCTCATCCTCGGAAGACCCACGTTTCCTCTACCAATGGCTTTATAGTTCACTGCCTTTTTAAAAATAAAAGTTAAAAAAAAAGAACATTAACTGACTGAAGATTTAAAATTGACTGACTGACTCACTGATTTGCAGGTAAAATTGGTAGTTCTGTGCCAAACTAAATTAATAACAAAACATGATAGCAATTTTAGGTTATATTTGTTCCCGTTTTCCTGTAATTCTCATTTCATCATTTTAATCGATCGCCTGTCATCCTTTTCAGATAATCCCACCTTTGTCTTCTGTAAGCTGAAATCATTTCATTTATGTCCTCTATTTCGAGTCTGCTCCGATATTCTCATTCCTTATTCTATCTTCCAATGTATAGTTTAAAGTACTTCGAAGAAACTGCATTTCAGCACTCTGAATCTTGCCGCATCCCTTTTTTGTCATGACCTACGCCTCACTCGCATATGTTAATGTGGGTATTGCAGTTGTCTTTTTGGTACTCGGTTGTTATAAATAAAGTATTTTTCCTGAGAAAGTGAAATATTCGAGTGGGAAACGCGACAATATACATACATAAGTTTTTCTTCATATTCCTTTTTAATATTTCAACGTTGATCACCTTTTGAATATATGCTTAATTCGAGAAGTGATGTGGGGCTGAGGAATCCGCGTAGGCTTATAAGTCTGACAGACTATTCAGCACTAGATTCTCTGTTAAGAGCTAAAATTATTGCAGTTTAAAAGGAAAAGTAGAATCACGCCTTGTCAAGTTGCGGAAATTACGCAGCGGAACTGGGACAGTGTTCTGAGACTTCAGCATTATCCTATGCGATAAGATTTATTCAAAACATTCGGTTTTTATGAACTTGTAATTCTTTATCAGATCAAGACTACTAGTGACTGTCATTGAAGCCAAATGTTCCGTATTACAACACTGTAATTGCAATAACACACCCATTACCGATTTAGTTCACTTCGTTATATGTTGAAGATCTGTCACTGTCGCACTATTCCAATGATTCGGAAGCCATAAGTGGTGACATTCGATTCATGATGTTACCTATCATCTACAGTCAACCGAATATGAAGTACCCTAAACAGCTTTCTCTGCGTCTGCAGTGTACTCACAATTTCTCTGCGCTTCATCATTATACAGTAATTCGGAAAAGCAGTTGAGTCACTGTTTAGTCTGTGTAGTGGCGGGTCGAAGGGATTAACATCGAGGCAGTGAGACAGTAGGTGAACAGTTACCGAAACGAATATCAAAAACGCAAATATGTATATGACTTCGCGAAACGTGTCTGCACCAGAGGCAGTTCACAGGTAAAATTGGTAGTTTTGTGTGAAAACTAAATTAATAATAAAAAAACATGATAGCAATTTTAGGTTATATTGTTTCATGTTTTGCTGTCGTTCTCATTTCATCATTTTAATCCCTTGTGGTGTAGAATATTATCTGAAAAATAGTTATAAAGTGTATCTTCAAATAATTTTATATGGCTGTAACAAAATTATAAAGCACGGGTGAACGTTACTGTTTATTGGGAAGAATAGTTGGCGATGAGGTGGCGCTTGTCCTCTTCCCCTCCTCGCCATCCAGTCAGCAGGAAGGAGGTAGTTACAAGATGCATACATTACAACTCATTGCAAACGACATAGGCCTGTAGGCATGCCCGTGCATAGTCCGGGCTGGCCTCTGTCTGTTCGTGCTGACCGTAGAATCTCGTTCAATTAATAAACGTTTAGTCTATTATGATTAAAAAACAAGACAGTCTAAAACGATGACGGCATGGTTAATATATAAATACAACTATAGTATTAATATTTTATGATACGACTGGTGATTGTGTAGCTGTAAAGCTGTCCCTGATCTGCTCGTTCTGGAAACAAATTGAGTTTTGTAAATGCAATTTAACGTCTGTAACAGCTGGAACACAGTGACGTAACTAGAATTTGCATCTGGGGGGAGGGGATGAGGTTAACTCGGATCTCCATTTTTCGTCAGGCAAATGAGATATCCAGGGTCCTTCCCTGTAAAGTTAGAATAGTTACAGTATAATTAATATTTGTACATATAATGATTATGCGTGTCCATAAAACCATAAAAACGATTAATTGTTATGTCAGTTATTTAAATTCTTGAAACTTTTGATCTAACCGACGATTTTCCTTATTATTTTCAAACGGTTTTAAGGTGGAGATATCTGCTGTTGTAAGGGTCCATGCTTTTGATCCATATGTTACCACTGGCCTGATCAAGAGTTTTATAGAGCTTCATTTTAGTAAATCGGTAGATTATTTTGAATTTGAAGAGGTTCGTCTTTCCAAAGACGATTCATGGTTTGCTTGGTTTCCAGCTATTACTCTCTTCTTGATTTCTCCTGATATCTACTTTGTATTATTCAGATCCGTTCCTATATATAACTTCCTACCCCTTTGTAACGACACCAAAATTCTAAAAGAAATAAGCGCATCTATTTAAATCAAGCATAAATAATATATATAGTAATATAATAATAGTAATGGAGCACAATATTAATGACAATAGGCCTAAGTAAAATTTAATAAACTAATTAGAAAATGAACTTGCTGAAGAAGAGTTGCAGTATAAAAACAGATAGAATAATAGAATGATAATTAAAACTACTATATTACAAGAGGTATTGAATAACAAAGGTGAATGACATTAAGGCTAATAAATCATTGAACTCTGAAGTGAAGTTATATAAAAGAGAAAGAAATCTACTTAAGAAATATACCAACGGTAATATTGAATATAATAAATAAATGGAGTTATTGGAAGGCAAGGTAGAATAAGAAAGAATATTCAGAAGATAAAAGATTCCAATGGTGTGTATAATGATGAAGATTTTTAATTATTTTTATTTATGGAGTGTAGAAAGCTAAGGCACCACTCTAAATTATTTTATGGGCAGCAGCCAAAGTGCACTGTACCAGGTATGTGAATGTTCGGATAAGCAATTGGACGTAAAAGGGCCACTCAACGCCGATATTCATTCATAATACCATTTTAATATAGGGGGAATCATTTAACATTAGTATGGAATCAATGTGAATAAAAGAATGGAATATATAAGTAGAATACAATGAACCAAGAGAAAACTCAAGAATTACAATTCGTTAAAGCCACCCATATAAATAAACAAACTCCAGAGATAAAGAAGAAAATAATTGATATTGACAAGAAAAGTAGGTTTCAATTTGCCTATAATAATGAAGAATTTGTTTAATAAATGTCAATCTTATCACCAAGCAATATTAATACCATAATATCATACACTTCAACTGTTGAAGACATCAGCAAGCAATAACAACAAGTTATCTAAACAAATCGAAATCAAAATAATTTGAAAGAAGAAACAATAATAAATAAAAGTGTGAACCTATTTAAAAACCAGAAGTCCTACAACAGACATTACTATGACAGATTACTATACTATATAGACAGTACCCAGTTAGATTTGGAGTAGTCCATAAATAAATCAATAATGATAATAAATTTAATGAATAATGAATGAATCAATTAGAAAGTCATATAAAGTACAATACAAATTTAGAAGTAAGTATAAAATGTAATTAAGATGTGCTACAAATGTAATATAAAACAAGTGTAATTAATTGGTAAGAGGATGTGAGATACAGTGGTATTCAATTAAGAAGAACTGTGAGTGGATAGTAATTATAAACAATTATTTAATGAAATGAATTACTAATCCATAGTAGCAGAAGATACTGGCATTAACATTTAGTTTTTTCTTTATTAGTGTTGAGTTATATAAGTTTAATAGATATTAATCACACAGACAATGGTTTAAAAGTGTGCATTCAGTTAAGCCCTGAAGGGAATTATAGTAATTAAAATATAATTGTCAATTAATATTTTGTTTATATTTAAAGAAATTAATTAATATAAAACAAGTGTAAGCAGGATCGATTATAAGTCTTCCAATATAAAAATATAATCAGTCAACATAGGCCTAGATGATTATGTTCAGTAAATAATAAATTATTCAAAAATATTTGTCAAATTACAAATAACTATAATATTTGATATTAAAATTGTTCATAGTTTTGTCAGATAAAATAATATGTAAATTGTATTAAGTATTATGATGTAATAACTAAAAAGCAACTTGTATGTAGAAGGTAAAATAATGTATTATATAAAAATAATATCCTATGACAACTAAATCTCAATTTGAACAGATATGACTTAGAGTATTTATGTGTATCCAGGAAACCAAAAGAGAGAAAAAGAATGTTGTTGATTATTATTAAAAAAAATAATAAGCCAAGAAGGAGAGTTGAGTGTAAATTTTGAAAACAAGCTAAATATTTATACAAGAAATATATGAATATTATTAAAAAATAATATAATAGAAAGTAAAAAAACCTTATATCAAACTATAACAGAATATAAGATTCAAGTAATTAAAGAAACAGCTTAACAAACCAGCCTTTAAATCTTACTGATGACACAAACAGAAGAGCAATTACACTTGGATTGAATTAATAACAAGACACTGGACTTCAATCCTAATATTCCATCGGAAGGCTTCGGACAACGGAATTGAAAAGAGTTAACAGTTATTGATCACCAAAAGAAGTGGATTCCTTCATTTGGACAACATAAACAAACTGATATTGGAAATTTTTCATCACTGAGACCAGGAGGCTGTGTGAAACCAAACTGAACTGATAAACATTGTGTAACGTATATATATTATTATAATTAATACTCAATTTATATTATTCATTATTATTATTGTTTGTAATGTAATGTACTTTCTATACTTGTTTTTTCTTTATAATTACTGAACCTTTATATCAGCCAAAAGAACCTAAAAATAATATAAACAAAGAGAAGAGAATCGACCCTGAGATTTATAAATTATATTAATAGTTACACTAAATAGACTATAGCAATTTTTTTGAATAAAAATACAATATTAGTATTATTATTACCAGATACTATTCCATGTGTTTTTATTTATATAGAAATAGAATTAACAAGTGTTACTAATGGATGTACACAAAGAGAGGGATAAATTAATTTAAAACCCGTCTTGTTGTAATTTGACACATCCAAGGTGAGGCATAAAGAACCTGTAATTCCTGAAGGGTAATAGATTGGCGAACCCAGCAGTGGGGAATAATCCCGTGTAGTTACAAATTGGCGCTCATAACAGTGGGGCTTTAGAAGATATTGATAAGGAATAAATACGTGTGGTTACACCTTTAAAATGTATAATCCAACATTTTACAATTTTGAATAGCTCTTCTTACTTTGATGCACCCCCCTCCATAGCTCACCACTGAATAATCGTCAGTTCAGAAGGCGAACCGTCGGAGAACCTTTTGCGCACCACATCCAAAAATTCAGTCCCTGGAATTTACAGATCAGGACAAAGTATCTGGGGTGGAACACTTGCCCGGAGTGTACGTGTGTTATCAAAGAGGTGATAAAACGCGCGCGCGCGAACACACACACGACACAGTACTTTGTTTACTTCATTCTTCCATTCCTATTTAATTACTGTACAGAGAAAGTTCGAATCTTACTGGCCGTTGGGGGGGGGGGGGATTCTGATTTTTTTTTACAATTGTGTGTATAACGCTAAATTCTGCTCTAGGTATTCGTTATTCTTTATCTGCGATATTATAGTATGAGGGCATGTATTATCGGTTTAAATTATACGTAATAGTTTAGATTTTATTAAGACTAAGACTATTAAGAATATTAGTGAAGAAAGATGTCTGCTAGATTTTTACTTTAATTATTTATTATTATTTTAAGGAGATATTTTGCTACAATGTACTGTTTCTAGAGAAAACCATGGTAGGCTTGTACAGTTCCGGAAACCTTTTTTGCGTTTTTTTTTAATTTTTTGTTTTTGTTTTAATAGTTTGATATACAATGCCAGCAGTCATTTATACAATATTTACAATTTGTTTTTGTAGAATATTTATAATTTATATGTATTTTTTACACATGGTTTTTTACGGCAATTTGTTGATTAAAGTTAAGTTGGGAAGCTTCCCAAACCTTCAAGTTTTTAAAGGTTTAGAAATGAATTGATTATCTTCACAAGAGAGTTCTCTTATTTTCTTCAAGGTTGAGGGATATTCTGTCAAATGTGTGACTGTAGTTGCTCTTTAGTTAAGATAAAAATAATTATAATTTGGGCTTTCGTGATATTTAATTTATTAAAATTTTGTTCCTATTTTAATAATGTATTTATATATGAACTCTTACTTTGATTGATATGTGAAATTTTGGTTGTCAGAAAATTGCAGAAGGATGCTTAGTCGGTTATGAGGTGTGCAAAGTCGTGAAATTGTAGTTTCTGTTTTCAGTGTTTTGCACCAATTGCAACAATCAGATACTTATTTGTTGAATATGTACTTATTGTTGTATCAGTATATGCAGACAGAGCAGGATAAGTTACTCACATTTATGTAGAAGAGGTGTGTGCAGGGGTATGCTATTGATTCTTATCGGTAGTGTGTGGTGCCTGTCACAGTTTAAACTGTCTCTTTAAAAGAAAAATTGTCTTTCCCACTCCTTGAACTGCATATGTAATGAATGGTTTGTATTGTAAGTGAAACTGTTGTTTAAGTTAATCGATTTCCTGTTGTAACGTAAGCTTAAGAGACTGATTTTGTTTTATTACTGTCTGCGTGAACGACTAGTGGATTTCAATGATCCTCCAGGTGAATTCAAATCGAACAGGCACAGTGTAACGTTCGTTATATTTATAAATTATATACCTATTTCTTCAAACGCTTCCATGGTCTCTTTCTCAAGTATTCAGTATGATAGAATGTAGCAGTTCTCAGCATTTCCTCACAATACAAAATCACAAAATTTAGGTAGTCCTAAAATCCCTGCGCTTCTCACTACACAAGCCTAATCTTAAATCTGTGACATGAGGCTGGATGAAATCTGAAACGCAGTTGGAATTCGGTTCGGGGTAATGTTAAAGTGTCCTCAGTCTAAAAAAGGACAATTTCAGCGACGTTAGTTATCGCAAATATTAGATTAGCATCTGAGCAACCTGGACGTTCTAGGTGATCCTGTCGTGGCAAACAAACCGGAAGATCGAATGTGTGGCACTATTTACTTGGTATGAAAAAAATCAAGAGAATTCGTAGAGTTAAGCACGCAAGAGGATTTCATCGACTATTGGATATCCTGGCTTCGGTTGCTTTGTAGCAAGCGTATGTTTACTAACAATTGTTAGCAGATTTCATTTTTATAGCACTATGGCCGTTCGTTATAGGCTTAGCTTAAGTCTCGAAAAATGAGTGATTGCTTACAGATCTACGACTAGGTGTGTGTCGAACAATCTGGTCGTGAATTTGCAACAAGAAACGAAAATCTAGTAAAGTCGATAAACTTCACTTGACCGTAACAGCGTTGTTCAATGTAACTAGCACTATCGGTAGAGTTTAGGCTAATTCATATTAAAAGGATACTTTATTGTGAGACTGAGATTCGGAAGATTCGGAATGAAATATTGGCGGGTACATAATGTGGAAACATGTCTAAAGATCGTAACATTTATGATAGTGAAGATGTTAGACGAACAGTTCCCCCCAACTTTTACGTGGAGTTCGTACTTTCTTTGGACAATTGACTAAAAGTACTATTTTTCAATAATCCATTGTTGAAAAATGGTACTCAATAATTAACTGAATATGCGGTTTCTACTAAAGCATTTATTGTTACCACATTATACTTAGGAAAACTGTACTTAATAGTCTAAATATTTTACATGTTTAAAGGTAGTTTTCCGTTCATATTGATGTAAAGGGGAAGCGAGTAGTATGTGTAATACTGATTATGATACGATTAGATTTTATAAACAAATAATTCAAGAACTTAATGAGTTTTACAAAGGCCATAAAGATTGGATTGAATGTGCATACAAATACAATAAATTGGAAAAATATCTCTGTGAGATGGCGCGTGCCATAATGTTCATTTAGGTCAGCCAACACATGGTCCATTACACCGTACAGAGTAGGTTTCGCTGTATGACTTACCATTTTTATAATATATACCTTTTCTACGTTGTTCTATATAATTCTGTGGTATTCACAAAAATTCAATTAGAACGTAAAAGTGTCTTTAATAACAATTAATTGTAATAGGAAATTCTGTAATATTGAAGTTCACAAAGGAATAAATAAATAGAAAGATCATAGCCTTGAACTTAGCCATAAATTTGCATATAATTTGACAGGGTAATTGTAAATGAACGATTACGTCATCAATATAATTATCTGGATCATTACACCGTACATTCTGTAACTTGTGTGCAACTTACTGATTTAATAATAATACTTAGTCCCAGTCTTTATAGAATTCTACATAGATTGACAAGGTGTCGTAGACATAGCCGAAATGACAGGTTGAAGGGACGACGGCCGAAACAGATTACAACGATTTAGCTTAAACTTTAATTGCGCCTGTGCTGCATCTACTTATTGCATAAAAACATTCTGGGAATGTTAAAAAAGTCTACTACGAAACGGTATACTGTACTTGTTTACTCAGAATATAATGTCAAAAATCGGATTATTAGTAATTATTAATTACTAAATTAACGACATGGTAAGCCTCTGAAACTATTAGTGCCTGTTTACTGTTAACCGTAAAATCCGTTTTTGAAATGAATCTCTTGTCAAACACTCAGATCAGTTTCTACTAGGTTTTGTAAAAGAAAAGTCAACTGGATAATCGAGACAATTCTTAAATAAAGCTAAAGAAATTAATTGTTTACGTTTTTAAAAATTAGATTAATCCTTGTGAATATATTTCTTACGTATCACAAAATAAACAGCAAAGCTGCAATTTGTATCGACCAATTACTCATATCCGATATCCTGATATTGTTTTTGCTGTCATATTTTCTGATACATGTAAAGCTTCCGCAGTCTACTCCACTATGTGTACATTAAGTATAAAGAAACTCGCCAGTACTTTTTGGACTTTCCTTGTCAGTTGTACATAATTATCTGGTACAAACTATTATTCTCTCTCTTGTTGTCAATACTGTTGATGAAAATCTCTTCTCAGACTCGAAGAAAGTGTCTTTTACTGTATTGAAACTATCTTGAAAACTTTCATCATAAATTGTAATTTTTACTGTTTAGCTTAAAAATCGTCATTAAGTATACGATTATAAACTTTACACGAAACAGTGTATACTGTATTAAAAATTATTCACTTTACGCGAGAACATACGAGGCCAAACATAATTCAGCTGACATCAGATTGCTAACTGTCAGTAAACTAATTGTCAGAGCAGACATAGTTATGAAGTGATTATGTGAAAACTACTTCGCGAAGGAAAATATTTTGTTGTGCCTACTGTCTGATCTCTCATATGTTCTGCTGATTAAGAGGCGTCATAGCTTGATCGATTTCAGCATTTAATTTAGATAATACTCAAAAATAACGTTTAGAAAGAACGGATTCAGTGTATTTGTTAATTACATAAAAATTTCTTGTCTACAAATCTGTAGAGAAACTATACTTTTAATATTTATTGTTTTTTATATTGAACGTCTCAAATGTAATTATACAACAGCAAACTTGTTTGGTTATTGATCCTGAAAGTTAATTTGTTAATTTGCTGATTCACTTGGCGAGAGACGTGCGAAGTGCCGAGAGTTATCTTTCCTCGCAACATGGAAAGTGCATTTAGGATGAAGAGAAGTCAGGCGGAACCAGGAGGTTATGCAGGCAGGGCGACGTCCTGAGAAAGAGTCGTCGGGTTTCGGCAATGTTGTACGCCCTTTAGTTAAAAACACTGTAAAGTTAGTAAAACCATAAATGACAAGTTTTGTGTCCTATAGTTTACGCACGCTAACACGCACATACACACAGAATTTGCGAGTTGAGTTTGAAAGTGAGGCAATAATGGAGTGGTTGTGAGAGAACTAGCTATTGTTGGAGTGGTTGTGAGAGAACTACCTATTGTTAAGTATCTGTAGCTGGCATTGTTCCCCGAGTCCGTGCTGTTGGAGGACAGGATTCCGTTGCGTTGACAGTGACACCGTAAAAGATGCCTCTTAACACCTCGTATCTGTTACGGACGCCAGTCATTTGTGTTGTGCCAGTATTATGTTACGTTTATTTCGTCAACTCAACATCTTATTGGCCTTCACATCCGTCGCACACCAATTCTAAATTGTGAAATGCTGTAACTTGTATCAACGAATGACACATTCCAAAAATTTGTCCGTGTTACAAATATATCCCAGGTAAAATAGGATTCGCTTTGAAAAAAAAAGAATACATGATTTTATTGCTTGAATACTTCAAAAATTATGTATTTCACCATAAAAATTAAAAGTCACTTAAAAAATTAGGGGTACTGGAAGTAAGTTGTGACAACATTATTAAATTAGAGTTGACCATTCTTAAATCGGAAAAGGGATTTTTCCAAAATATTATTTTAAAATACGTATTTTTATAAATTTCATCAAGAATAAAGTTTATAATTGAGGTCGTTTCTGATAATCTGAGAGTTTCAAAGTCATTTAGGATAAAAATTGACTGGAATACAAATGCTTGAAAATCGTTTTATGTTTTATGGATTTTTTGTAATGCTTTTACTATTTACAATAAAACGCTGACAGGCTATTTACTTCTCTTTGTATTCCACCACTTCCCTAATACGGTAGAAACATTAAGTTGTGGCGAAAACGGAATAAAAACATGAATTTTAAAAAGTAGCATCCCGTATTTAACGATTAAAATGTATCTAATGAGAAAATGCTATGGCTTTTTTATTCCTTTTTCGATGAGAAATCATACTGCAAAAGTAGTTTTTAAAAACATTAATTTGTATAAAATAAATAATTATTTAATTGACCATTGGTATTTTTTAAGAATTTTATTTTAAAAGGTCATTTAAAAAAAAAAAAGATGAATTGGCCAGAATGCTTATGATTTTTACTTTTATTACATTGCCTTTCAAAAAAGACTTAACGGTATTGATTTGTCTTAATAATAGGTTGGGAATGTTTTGAGTTTTTATTAAAATAAAAAATTTCTACTTGCGGTAATTATCTTCGTTTTGTTATATTTGTATGGCGGTGTGAATAAGAGCGACTACGTACGACTTTAACGGTAATATGTTTACAGCTATTTACTGGAATCTTTGCAAGCAGCGTCTCGTCTGCAGTGCGATGTGTATTGTGTTCTAAAACCTTCAGACATCACCATAGTGCATAAAATGCGTAATCACAACATTTTGACCACAGGCCTTGACCTACGTAGGCTACGTGTTTGTGTATTTGTTTATCACTTGACAAATGAACTGTTACAAAAAAATCGCACGTACCGGTATATGCAGTATCTAAATACGTACTGTATAACTGTAGTCTGTGAAGTTCGTGGTTTATGCTGTCATGAAATATCGTACAGTCGTACGGAACGTAGTAACCTAACAGCTAAAACTAATCGTACACATAACAATTCTCAAACGTTATGTAAATGTTTATTATTGTGTAGGTCTACTTAAAGAAAAGTAGAAATTAGTAATATTTCCTTTAGAAATGTTTACTTTGGTCAGCTAAGCATTTCTTTTTTTTTAATTCGTTTAAAAGCTAGTAATGAACCTTTAACAGTAATAATGAATTTGTCAACGTTGCACATAGGAAATGCATAGGAAACAAGAAGTAGCGTAATACCAATCGATAACGAACACGAAATTACTGTATCTGTTTTACGTGTAAATACAGATAGAGAGCTAGAGTTAGAGAGCTCTACTACTCTGATAACAGTGGTTTAACTACTCTTGTCAAAATATTTTCCTGTCAGTTCTGTGGTTTTTCGATTATCCAATAAATTTCTCATTCATCTCTAGTCCCGCTCCTTCTGTGTTCTGTCTCGGATGTGGTACCTTTACGTTTTAACAACTTTCTGTTCCTTTTTGTGTCATGTGACGGAGTATTTATTTTTTAAATATCGTAACTTTTTTGTTTTTTACCGGTTTTTGCCAGTAATTACGATTAAGGAAAGGTCGATACGTCGTCGTTTTCATCTAGTTAAGGA
Organism: Magicicada septendecula; assembly: GCA_034769895.1. Taxonomy (NCBI): domain Eukaryota; kingdom Metazoa; phylum Arthropoda; class Insecta; order Hemiptera; family Cicadidae; genus Magicicada; species Magicicada septendecula. Next base: position 541,409,735 of record CM068368.1, read on the forward strand.
CCACAGCTGACTCTAAAATTTATGTTAGTTTCATAATTTGTTTGTTGTCAGTTAGATTGCGGAGTAGCTGAAATGTTGCTGTAACACCGCTCAAGTGGTCTACTTTCAGTATAGTCTGAAGCGTGTTACGTAGTTTTAATAGTTTTATTTTTTAGCTGATTACTGTTGCTGATTGATTTAGTTTAAAAGTCATAATATTTTAGGTCGTAAACTAGCAGGCACTTGGTGACTAGCCACGATAAAATAGATAATACAGTGTGTATAATTCATGTAGTTGGACGTTTAAATGTAGGCTTAATCTGGTTAATCACAACACGGACTGTTACACACACACACAAACATGTGTGTCCGGTAATGTATTGTGTACACTTCACCGAGGCCAACGTGCTGTTTGCCTTCAACTTCATCACATTATGGAATGTTAATTAACACTTATTTTAATTTTCTTGCTTGCGTTATTGTTCAGCGATTCTCTCATATTGTTAACACGGAAGGGTAGTGATAGAAACTTGAATTCAATTAATAGCCATATGGTGATTTAATGCTGCCTTTTACAAAGACAAATAAACCCTCCAAGTTCACGCAGTCAGACAAAGTACTTTAAAAGTCGCCAGATTTCGTAATTGGTAGTAACGTGTCCGTAAACTATTACGAACATTCGTAGACTGTAAGTACATTGAAGTCGCATTAAATTTTAATTTGGTTCGGGGGCAGAATTAATCGAGAGGGTTCTCTGATGTCCGAGGTCTGCGTGAGGGACATATTCGATGCCCAGTTAAAGTGGTCTTTTTTTATTTATTCCGTCTGCATTATTGTCAGTTGTATAGATTGCCGCTAAAATCTGAACAAAACAGTGTATTTATATTAAATAATAAAAAATATCTATAACTGAGTCTTACGAAATCACCGACCAATGTTATATCATTGAACAAGCATGGTATTGGCACATTCACAGCTGTATATACTTACTTACTATTGACACATTCACAGCTGTGAAACGCCGTTTATACTTACTAATCACGAATCTCTCGTTAGTAAACATTTTCTTCAGCCCCAGACTGTTTTTGTCGACAAAAATAAACGAGATATTTACAGCAAACAGTGCTCTTACTGTAAATACAGCGTAGTTAAAATTACTCACTGAAAGTATTAATTCGTTTGTTGTAGGTTTATTTACTGCATCGTCAGCACGTGTACGCAACATATGCTTATGTTTATGCAAAAGGAAAGGTATATTCTCTTGTCAGTGTTATGAGACTTCTCGGCACCTTGTATACGCTCGATTTATAGAATTATATTGTAGAATTAAGGCGCATACTGTACGACTGAAGTAGACGCCCTTACTGCAACCTGTAATAGGCTACACAACATATTGTAGAATTAAGGCGCATACTGTACGACTGAAGTAGACGCCCTTACCGCAACCAGTAATAGGCTACACAACATATTGTAGAATTAAGGCGCATAATGTACGACTGAAGTAGACGCCCTTACCGCAACCAGTAATAGGTTACACAACAATACTGTACGACTGAAGTAGACGTCCTTACCGCAACCAGTAATAGGCTACACAACAATACTGTACGACTGAAGTAGACGTCCTTACCGCAACCAGTAATAGGCTACACACCAATACTGTACGACTGAAGTAGACGTCCTTACCGCAACCAGTAATAGGCTACACAACAATACTGTACGACTGAAGTAGACGTCCTTACCGCAACCAGTAATAGGTTACACAACAATACTGTACGACTGAAGTAGACGTCCTTACCGCAACCAGTAATAGGCTACACACCAATAATGTACGACTGAAGTAGACGCCCTTACCGCAACCAGTAATAGGTTACACAACAATACTGTACGACTGAAGTAGACGTCCTTACCGCAACCAGTAATAGGCTACACAACAATACTGTACGACTGAAGTAGACGCCCTTACCGCAACCAGTAATAGGCTACACAACAATACTGTACGACTGAAGTAGACGTCCTTACCGCAACCAGTAATAGGCTACACACCAATACTGTACGACTGAAGTAGACGCCCTTACCGCAACCAGTAATAGGCTACACAACAATACTGTACGACTGAAGTAGACGCCCTTACCGCAACCAGTAATAGGCTACACAACAATACTGTACGACTGAAGTAGACGTCCTTACCGCAACCAGTAATAGGCTACACAACATATTGTAGAATTAAGGCGCATACTGTACGACTGAAGTAGACGCCCTTACCGCAACCAGTAATAGGCTACACAACATATTGTAGAATTAAGGCGCATACTGTACGACTGAAGTAGACGCCCTTACCGCAACCAGTAATAGGCTACACAACATATTGTAGAATTAAGGCGCATAATGTACGACTGAAGTAGACGCCCTTACCGCAACCAGTAATAGGCTACACAACAATACTGTACGACTGAAGTAGACGTCCTTACCGCAACCAGTAATAGGCTACACAGCAATACTGTACGACTGAAGTAGACGTCCTTACCGCAATCAGTAATAGGCTACACAACAATACTGTACGACTGAAGTAGACGCCCTTACCGCAACCAGTAATAGGCTACACAACAATAAGAATCGCACATTTCTTAATCATCAGACAAACTCACTTGTAGTGCTCACCAACATTTTGGGTTTAAGAATTATAAATGGAACACAGAACTATGGGAGCATTTTATGATGACTAGTGGAGTCAGTTTATAGGGAACATTGAACGTATTGTACAACTTTTACCCTATAAAATGATAAAATATATAGATAAAAATGGAAATGGTACAGTAAATTTAAATATAATTCCCGAACACAAATGTATAGATCATTATAAGTCTCTCTGGTGTATTGATGATATGAAAGCAGATCATAGTAATAAAGAAACCGACAATTGCCTTTCCTTGAAATGTGTTTGAATGTATGATTAGATAGGGCTACATGTCTCTTCGCAAGGTAGTAGCACTGTGCCGCATTTGCTCCTCCACTATGTGGTATGAATGACAAACAAACTACCGTATACCTTTTACCGCTCTTTTATTACACACAGATTATTATTTCACTTGATAAGACTTATACAGTAATGGTATGTGACTATAGGTATGTTCAGCATACTGTTACATAACAGTGAGACAAAAATGAGCAGAGTAATATTAAGTAGCACAAGCTGGAACTAACGGTAACGTTTAGCGCGTGTTAAGTGAAATGGATTTATATGCTTTTTCTTCTAAGAGAAAGTTGATTATTTTATTTTGAATTGGTTTTGATTTATCTCCGTTAATCCGAAATTCTCATAAATATCTAAACTTGAATAGAAAAAATTATCATTAACTACAGTAGTTATTCAATCGGATGCAGTTTCATATTGAATTACAATAACAGTGTAAAAATGTTCAACGGTAATTAGTTCAGACCGTAAGTATTACTGTGACAATGAAATATGCTTTTTGCTTTGGAAACTTTTGCGTAATATTTGACTTTTCTTAATTTTTGAAAAATAGTTAACTACTTGCACAAACTTCCTGTTGGCATAATGATTAGTTTCTTTCAAGTATCTATGGGCGATAGTTAACCACTAGGTTAGGTCAGTGACATTCCACCCGTACGCACGGCATGCGGGATACGAGCGAAAGCGGTGATGCGAGACATTCTCCTCTTATACTCACCGGCTACCGTATTCAAAGGAGAATATTGTTACCGGTTCGACAATCGATTTGTATACGGACAAACAAATTACACATGCGCGCGCATACATACGTAATAAAATACTAATACATAGTTTGTATTCGTGTGTTTTGATTGTAACTTGATACCTCGTTGAGTCAGCATACAGTTCAGGGGTTGGAACACTTGCTCGGAGTGACACTTGCTCTTAATGACATTTGCTTTGAATGTACGTAGGTTATCAACGAGCTGTTAAAACACGCGCGCACAAACACACGCGCACGCACACACACACACACACACACACACACACACACAAGACACAGGTGTATACCAAATAAACAAGTAGGTCTACTTTGTCTACTTCATTCTTCCAGTCCTGTTTAATTAATATATAGACAAAGTTCGAATCTTACTGGCCGGACAAGGAGGATTCTGATTTTTCCACAAATGTGTATATAATGGTAAATTCTATTTTAGGTGCGTGCTTCTTTGTCTGTGACATTCTAGTATGAAGACCTGTGTTATTAATTTAAATTATAATAGTTTAAATCTTATTAAGGCGAATAAATAGTGGAGAAAGATGTGGGGTAGATTTTTATTTTAATTATTTATTATTTTATTATACTTTTTTTAAGCAGATATTTAGCTACGGTACCGTTTTTAGAGAACACCTTGGAAAGGTAGTCTTTTATAGGTCCCGGAAACCTTTTTTCGTTTGTTTTTAATTCTTTTTTGTTTTGTTTTCTTTTAATAGTTTTTTTCCAATGCAAAGACTTTTATACAATAATTACAATTTGTTTTCTTTACAATATTTACAATTCATATGAATTTTTCAGAGATAATTTTTTTTACTGCAATTTGTGACTGAAAGCTAAGTTTGGAAGTTCCCAAAACCTTCAAATTTTCCAAAAGCATTGGAAATGAATTGATATTATGTTCAAAATAGGGGTTCCTCTCTTCTAGTCTTTAAGGTTGAGGGATATTCTGTCAAATATGTGACCGTAGTACTCAGGTTCTTTTCGGAGAGCGTTGATCAGCAAGTAAAGTGAAAGAGAATTAATGAAAAGTAGTTAAAGGTACATCAATAAACAACAATTTCACGGTATCACAACATGGAAAGAATATTTGTTTGTAAATTAAATGGTGTGACGACAGAAGCAGTCTAAAAGTTAACATATTGGTAAGAATTCTTCAAGTTTCCAGTTTTCAGATCCATTGGTAGTAATTTATAGGAATGGTTCTGAAATGAAACAAAGTCTAAAAAAAAAAACGCTGGTACACCTGAAAAGTACTTGTGGGTGAAGCTTTCAATATGAGAACCTTCAAAATTGTAATTGTGTTTGTGTGTGTGTTTTGAGTGCGCGCGCGCGTACGTAATGCACTTAATAACAGGAATTAAATAATAATAATAATAACAAATAATAATGTGTTCATTGTTAAGAGTAATAGTTATAATAAATAATACAGATAATTAACTAAATCATATAATTATAATGTAATATAATATAATAATTACAATATTAATTATATTTATTTTTAATTAATATAATTAATAATGTCAATAACAATATAAAAATATCTGAGACTTAGGCGCAAAGAATTTGATCAGGCTAATTAAATGAACTGAAAATGATTTCAAATGATTAGTTGAGTGTCGTCAATATGAACGTTCTATTTTTACTTCCATGTTCCATAAGGAAATGGAAGTATGATCATGGCGAAAAAAATTCTGTTCGAGATAATGGCAGATTCTGATTGTACTACCCTCAAAACATGAAAAAAAGTCATTTTTCGAAGTGTGTGTGTGTGTGTGTGTGTGTGTGTGTGTGTGTGTGTGTGTGTGTGTGTGTGTGTGTGTGTGTAGAATTTTTTCTATGGCAAACGATAACTGCCGCAAATTCAAACAGAATCAAATAATTTTTTGCATACAGTTCTGAATTGTAGAGGACTCGAGGCCTATTGATTTTGGTGAAGGTCGGTTAAGGGGAAGGGGTAGCTTTACTGCAACCTTTTACGTTTTAACAAGAGTAAAGTGCTTAATTTTGATAAATAAAGTATCCTTAAAAGAAGGTCATAATAATCCACTGTAGAAAGGTAGATGAAATATCTATAAATGAAAAGGGTAGTCGAAGGGGAAGGGGGTAATTTTATATAAATTAAAATGGTAGTTGATGATGAAGGAGGAGATAATTTTTTATAAGTTTTATATGTGTACTACGTTATTGACAACAAAGTAATAGTTTCTATGGAAACATTTTATTTCACTTTGACAAAATTCTATATTTTTTTAAGAATTATCGAACCGAATTCAAGTAAATGATTGGAACTGTATGAGTACTCGCAATACATTTCGATGTTTTTAATATGCGATCGTATCGATATATTACGGAGTGGAAAAGAAGAAGTGTACTAATTGTAAATTGCCCTATTTCTTAATGTAAAGCAAAAATACGTGTTGTTTTCATTTGGTAGTTAAGTAATAATGGTTTTTGGGTTTTTAGTTTACTGCTAAAATAAATAAAAGCTGTGGTTGAGAAAACATAACATTAAACGTGTAATACAATGCGTATAACAGAGTAACACTTAAAATAAAGAACCTAACGTTTTTAAGTTTACAAATTGGAAAAAACAACAGCAAATACAAAATGAAAAATACAAATATTTATGGTTAATGAAAAAACAAAAAACACTGTATTAAGGAATGACAACATATGCTCTACAAATTGTACATAATCGATGTTTGTTTTTTGTTAGTCACAAAACGAGTAGTTGTCGGAAAACTAATTTTACCAAAGAAACGAGTTCTGCCACAAAAATGTGACATGTAGGCCTATAATAATAGGCAAGGGGTTGACCCTTAGACCACTCCCGCCTTACTTCGAGTTGGGTTTTTCGTGGTTTTAGAAAAAAAATAGTTTTACATTGCACACGTATTGGTTTCCATGTATAATTTTAGTTTTCATGTTAACCTAACATAATCAGTTTTTGCTGTCACAGCCACGACCCGTGATAAATTACTACTACAGTCATTTACCATTAAAAAATGACAAACGAAATCAATTGCAATCACCAGCCAACTATTTTGCAACATACAAAATTAAAATTTTTATAATTCTTTCACTACATAAAATTATGTGAGATATTCACTACATATCTAAGCCCAAAAATCGCATTATCGAAATAACTGCGGGTACGCATAAAGGCAGTACCAAATAATTTTATATATAATCTGAGAACATGGAAGTCATGTATGGTTCTCCATACCGATTTTTTAATTAACTGTTAGATGAAATAAAGGACTTATTGTTGGGCTTATGAAGTCAGGTTGACCAGGTAACAGTTTTTAAAACTCGTCGTTGGCTTCTGTGCAAATGTAACTGCTTAATACCATACTACACTTCCTGGAATCATTATCAGTTTTCTAGAACCATTGTTTCTCCCAGCAGTGTCACTACATTTGGCCTCCGAGCAAATGTCATTCAGAGCAAGTGTCACAACTTCACAGTACAGCACTTCCATTATGGGAGTGTTATTGGTGTACAGTAAATTCAAAAATAATCGTTTCACAGGTTTAATCGCAATTACTCTTCTTGACTATGTGTTAAAAAGAAACAATCATAGTAACTTTACCGTGTTATAAGTTAAATAAGTAATAATAATATGAAGAAGAAGAAGAAGAACAGTAATAATGATAATAATAATAATCTTCAACGAGGATTAAACCCAAACATCGTTTGTTTTGGTCCCAAGCAGATAGACTAGAGTTGGTCACTCCATGCTTTTTCGGACGGCCCACACCTCTCCGTCCTTTCTCCGTATAAATAATATTTGTTTGGGGACGCGGCAGTCGGTTAAGATGTTCCAACCATTTTAGCCGACTTAGGCCAGTCCTGTCGAGTATACTCTTAATAGTCACTTCCTGCCGTATATCTCCATTTATTCTACGATCGTGAAGAGTACTTTGCCACGTGTCTGAGAAATCTCATGTGGGCCGGTTGAATACGACGGGTCTGGGTTAAAAATCCAATTCTCTGACCAGTGGAGAACTGTGGGGAGGGCCATCAGTAGGACTTCAGGCGTGTTTCTTTACTTGTTGATTTTAGAGTTCTCACGATAGTTCCGCACATGTGGTTGACCTTATGTAGCTTATTCACCACGTCATTGTAATATAAGACACACTATAGCCCAGACATTCAAAATTGCTGACTTTGTCCAGAACAATATCATCTTGTACAGTTTTTTCGTATAGTAATCTACTCCATGAAAATCCATCGCCTTGGTCTTCAGTGTGAAGATCTGTAATCCGAAATTCTTGTAGATTCGAACCAGTGAATGATGTAATAATGTGTTCTTAATTGCGCGGCATTCCTCGATACTGTCTCAGTGCACCAATCATATTGCACCGTTAGTAAGATGAGTTGTCGCTCCAACGTGATACACGCTGACGCCACGTTGTCACAATTAGTATTCATCAACCGCAACTTATCACCTTTGAGAAACCAATCCGTCATGTCGTCGTCATTCTGCTATCGGCATGACCGATGTTTCCGACAGCCATCTTCAAGCCGCTCTCCGAGTTCGTCAATATTGCCTGGTCATATAAACTGAAGAAATATCTGCTACACCTCTATTACACCATTCTAAAATCCTGTCTTCAAAAAAGTATTTTTGTGTTAAACACCAAAATGAGCATACTGTGAATTCACAAGTCTTACGAGGAAGACTCTAATCGTTGTACACTGAGGACATATCAACATCCAGATCATGTATGATAGCGACATTCGCAGATGAATCAACCATCCTGACTTCCCATACAGATGCTGCTACTGCTTCGGAAAACTTGCGAATCAATAAATGATTAAGAGAAGGCGAATAAAGGCAAATTAATCCAAGTCGACAACTGTCACATTTATCTTGAGATGAGGCAACAGCTTTCAGTTGCCACAGGCGGAGACGTTAAATATCTCGGCATGCATCTGGACAGACGTCTTACATGGCTAAAACACACAGTAACAAAAAATAAACATCTTAGGCATACCTTTATACATTATGTACGGGTTGCTCGGAAGGAGGTCACAGATATCCGTGGAGAAAAAACTCCTCCCCTATAAGACCATTCCGATACCAATCTGGACTTACGGCATTCATCTAGGGGGGGGGGGCTGCAAGTAACTCAGACGTAGAGATCCTGCAGCATTTCCAGAACATGGTACTCAGGACGTTAGTGTCTCGTGGTGAGTAGCAAATCACTTCATACGAAGGCTCTCAAGATACCTTCTGTTCGAGAAGAACTTAAAGTAATTACACTTGGCAAGAAAAGTGTTGGATGACGCAGGTCACACAAGACAATTAGAACTCCTCACACAAGCGTTTGACGTTATTTTAGATTAGAGTACGGGAGGAGTGCTCACTGGCGCATCTCCCATATGACATGTATTTTGAGTAGGCCTAATTGTTCTGTGTGAAGCTGGATGGTGAGGTTACTATCTCAGGACAAAAAATTGATGTTACAAAGTTGTATTTTTGTATTAATTTTTGTCAAAGTGATCATCCCCGATTTAAATTAACTAGCTTCTCAACTTAAGTAAAAATTATTTAACCGTTGTGCATTACTCATAGGGTTACTTTTTTCTTGTTTTAAAATCAGGAAGAAACTTTCGGACACATTTTTTTGTTTTGTACTTTTACACGTCTCTACGACCTCGCACGTAGTTTTGTATTTCTGATATTTCAAATTATATTTTTGCGGTCAAATAAATTTTCTACTTTGTGTAACTATTAGTGTGATTATGATAGTAAGGAAGAAGGTGCTGTTAAGTTCTACAGTACTGTCGACCTGTCGCTCGCAGAGCATAACACGCCTTTGCTGTCACAGTTCTCTCCTATGAAGTGGAATACCTTTTAAAAACCACACGTGAGCGTGTGGACTAGTTTGTAATCGTCACGTGGGCGAATGACTGCGCACGCCCAGCGGGTTCGTTGCACCAGCGGGTATCCGAACCTCGTGCTCAGTTGTCTTGGGGCAGTAGCCTGTGTTGGTCTGGTGTTCTGTGTGCTTTTTATTATCAGGAGAATTAAACGAGCTTTTAGTAGTAACATAGTAGTAGTTCATACGCTAATCGAACTGACTTTTAAGAAGGATGAGGAAACGTAATGCAATTGAGAGAAGTCAAAATTAAATGATTAGCAAATCTATTGTACCTTAACGGAATATCGATTAACGTTTTGTATTGTTTGCTAATTTTATTCAGGATTACAGAGCAATAACATTCGACTCTCGGATTTCGACCTTATGATCTAGTTCTATTAAAGTAAATATGTCTTGAAACTGTCTCCCGTTTTTTTTCTGTTTTTTTTTCTTTCTAATAATATATAATAGTGTCCTAATTCACAAAGGAAGTAATGAATCGTGTATTTTCTTCTGGAGCAGTATGTTATTTCATAGCGAAGATCAGTGATATGCTAAAATTAATCAAAGATTAGTGTCACTTATGACTTAAAAGACGGTTTTATGTTGCAATTTGTTGCGTTTGGTCAGGAGTCTGGCAGGAGTTTAAATCAGGGTGCTTAACTTGTTACTTTGCAACAGGCTCTTTAAGCATATTTCATATTACGTTCCCTTTAATTATATACTTTGAAGATTACAGTCTTGTCGTCTTCAGCTATAAGAATCTTTGAATCCTCTGTTTAACACCTTCTGCTTTCACTGTAGTTACTGTGACCAGTTCTAATATATGCTTATCGCGAACTAACTATAAGAAACTTCTTTATTTACAAAAACTGAGACGTAAGAAATAAAGCGCAAAACGGTTATTCCAGGTTTTGAAGTACAAGAAAGCAAATTATTTTGGAGAACAATTGTTTGCTGTACTGAAAAGCAATAAGGACAATGAAAATGATATTCGCTGACATTATTACATTCCCCTTTTCCTCTTTTTTACTTTTATACGTTTCTGTCATAATACATAAACATTGTTTTAATAACATATTTCGTAAAATTGGAAAAGTTGAGTCTCTAGTTTTAAACCTTAAGAAATTGTCGAGTTACACATAATCTAAGTGTTGACTAAAATTAAGCAAGATGCGTGGTTACTGATCTTAAAATAATCATTAATTAACGTAGTGAAGTGCTTGAAAGTTGGCATAACATAGAAAATGAGTGCAAATTTAATTCATGTATATTTTTAATTCAAATACTCTCGCTGCAAAGTTACGAAAAGCCTGTCAGTTGTCCTGACAGTCATGGTGTGTATCCTGGAGAAGTGGAATTGGTCTTCTGTTTTTCGTTAAACATTTAAGTAGTTATCTGAAAATAATTGAAAATTTACATTTATCTTCGCGCACAATAGCCTCTACTCGGAGTGTCGCCATCATAATCTTTTCACTTGAAGTTTCGATACTTAGAATCTGGGATCGTCCTCAGAAGGTAAAACCATAAAACAACTTACAATAAACAGTTATAAAACAAATTATTTGTAAAATAATAATAACTACTGTTAAAATCCTATCATAACAATCTCAGCCTTATTAACATTAGGAACAACATATGAGAATAAACTGCAAAATAATGTAAAATTAATTAAAGATTTCTTACCTGCGAATAGCGGTTGAAAGTTCCTGTAAAGACCTAACAACGGCTGGACAGCTGTCTTCTGTTTGTATTTATGAAATGGTTTGAGGATAATGTTCTAAAGGTCTTTGGACCGCCATTCACATGTAAGAAATGTTTATTTTATTTTACATTATTTTGTAGTTTATTCTTATATGTTGTTCGCAATGTTTGTAAGACTTGCGTTGTTATCATAATCGTAATTATTTATATTTTGTAAGCATGTTGTTTTATAATTTTTATTCTAAGATGTTTTATTTTTTTAATTTCTGAGGACGATCCCAGATTCTAGGAATCGAGAAGTGAAGTGAAAAAATATTACGTTAGAGGGTTTACTTAAAAGGGTTTCGTGTTTTTTACGGTTTCGTTGCAAACACCGACATCTCATACGTGCTGCTAATCACAACTATAAAATGAGCTCGAAAATTAACTTGCTAATCTCTTTAGGTAATGGGGTAACCTTAGTCAGTGGCAGTCTCCATCTACCATATACGTAATGCTATACACAGTGTCTTCATTTCTGTAATTACATTTTATTCATTATGACATAAAGTAGTTGTTTTGTCGTTGTTTCCTCTTTCCAGTTATATTATTCAGTTCTGTTCTACATTATTTGTTGTAATCAATCAAAATTTAAAACTTTTCCTGCGTTTAATGGTTTGGTATCCTATTCAAAATAGTGCTTTATTCAAAATCTTAAACGCATCTTGTTTTGTTCGTATTATTTTTAATTTCATTTTCTTTAAACTCCTTTTTCAGTGTTTCGTACCCTTTACATCTTGTTCTGTTTTATGTACTACAGTTGTTATTGGTGGTTACTTACAGCACTTATGAAAAACATTTTTTGCTTTATCACTGTGTTGTTCAGTTTTAACCAAGTGAGTAATGAACATTAGTGAACTGGTAATGGTGTAATAACCGAACGCGTAGTCCAGCAAAGACATTAATATCGTGGTTCATGAGCGCGTTTGGTATCTTACTCTTGCTCAGCATTTTTTTGTCATAAATTTTTGTTTTGTAATTTTTGCTCTTGTTCTTTTAATTTACTCGCATAATTCACTTGCATAAACTATATTTTTAAGTACAATTGTTCTGATATATAAAATTAACAGTTGTAAATCTGCTTTCATTCTCCATTGTTTAAGTGTGTGTTGTACACTTAATGAAAGTACTGTAGCCTACATTGCGTTCAAAGTACATACAGGATACTACGGTATTCAAAGTTTGCACAGTACGCGGGCACATGGATATTTCTGTTCAGATAATAAAATAATCCACAATCCTATGTGTCAGTAAAAACTAGTGGACAGACAAAACCGTGGTTAGTTTAAGATGTTTTCCAAGAAAATGTATAAAACTATTAGAAAATATTGGAATGAACACCAGAGCAAGTATTGAAAGACAAATGAAAATAATAATAAATTTGGAACACGATCTCACATTCCATTCTCAACAGATCCCTGAGGAGATAAGTCTTCTCACTCGCGAAAAGAATCGTCTTTGGAGGCGCTGGCAGAGGACCTGTGACACGGCCAACAAGTTAGCGTTTAATCGAGCGATCAGCAGGTTACGTCGTGACATGCTGGCCTTCCAACGACACTCGAATGGGGGACGTGTCAGTTGAAAGTCGTCCGTACAGAATACCGTCTGCTTTGACGGGGAAGAAGCGTCGATCTCCCGTCCCCGTCATCGCTGGACTTTTCGGACAATCCCCAGGTCCTCCGGAGGAGAAGATCGACTTCCTGGTCTTGCGTTTCGATCGACGGGCGGGCTGTTACTTTGACGAGCACGTCGAAAACGAAATGTCAGACTTTCTCTAGCTTCCTATCACTGCCGTTTGCGAACCCGTCCCTAGCGACGAGATCTCAGATCGGCTCGCGGAACTCTGACCGAAAAGACTTGACCCCGCCTTAGACACTTGACGTTCTGGTCCCTGAACAGTTCGGTTTCTGCTCAGGCCATTACACCACTCATCAGCTCATGACGCTGGTCGAAAGCGTAACGGGCGCGGGGAGTCGGAAAGAGCAGAGCATGAAAAGGGCCTTTAGCAGTGTCTGTCACGACGGGTTCCTGTTCAAGTTGCGGGATATCCAGCTCCCAGTCTGTTAATTTCTTATGATTGCTAGCTTTCTGACTGAGAGGACTTTCTGTATGAGAATAGACGACTCGAATTCTTTATAGAGACGCATAACAGCCGGGGTGCCTCAAGGCAGTGTGCCAGGGCCTCTCATGTTCTCCGTCTACGTCAAAGACGTTTTCAGGGAGCCTGGATCCCAGATATGTTTGCGGACGACATAGTGGTTTATACGTCCGATCTTAACGCTGACAGAACGACTATACGACTGTAGTGACAAGTTGGTGGTCTTTTCGGACTGTATCGGCAACTGCAAAGTTATCGAAAACCAACAGCTCCGTGATGTTATTCTCCAGGCGCGGAAGGAACCGCGAGACCGATTGCGTTTTCGCAGAACATACTTGCCCAGGTCTTCCGAAGTTAAGTATCCGGGCGTCTACATAGATCGTCCTCTCACCTGTTGTATCGATGCCGAAAAAGTTACGAAGCGAACATCGACTCGTATGGGCTTATTATTTCCGATACTTACCAACTTGGTTACAATTCGTAGGCTGAGTAGTTTATCGCCAACCCGTATCTGTTGCTGGCCATCACGTATGCTGCTTTGGTGTGGGGTTACTTTGTCGCTATGCATAACGTTCTTTATACCGAAGGGCTTCGGCTAGCGGTCATAGTGCCCAGACGATTCTTTTCGCGCTTGTTGAGAAGTGGATTCTAGATCGGATCCTTGGACAACACCATAAATTACTTGTACGTAAATGACAGTCGCCTACCATTAGTTATTACTGAATGGATCCAGATGATTCTTAGAAACGGCCTCGGCACATATACTAAAGTGAGATAGTACTAGTAGCCAGTGTACTAAAGAGTAAAATTGAGTTCTGGACTGGGACCTGAGGCAGGAGCTCGATACTCGGCAACCATGTGGAGTGCCCACGCCCAGGCAATTGTGTGCCGTCCAACCAGTAAAACTGGGTGAACACGATTGTCGTAAGATGCTGGTAAGAGTACCAAGTGTGTCATAGGTAAAATGTAAAACTTAATTATAGTTAACATCGATATAAATTAAACAAATAACTAAATATGTATTTTGTAAAACAAAGCAAAATTAATAGCCGTACGTTACATAAAAATTACATAATTTTTTTGTTATTATTACACATGCGATTATAATATAATTTTTAAATAGGACGTTTTATAAACATTATTTAGAAACAAATCTTATTTACGTTAAGCCAGGCTTGGAAATGTTTTAAATTTGAAACACAAATTGGGTTTAATAATAAAAACCTTCTGAAACATTACGATTTGTCGTTTTTTTTTCGTAACATATTTATTTTAAACGTGTCTCGTGAAAGTTTGCCAAAAAAGTCTTTTAAGATATCAGTAAAATAAATAAATAATTATACAGGACATATAACAACAAGAAAAATAACAATAATAATCAACCATCGTACAGATATGCCAATGCGCGGGCGCATACGGCTACTGTCATGTCTCGTGTCCTGGACACCTAAGGTTTCTCTTTTCCTATTCTTGTCGTCATAAACATCTCTTCTTCATTTCATCATAGATATCCTCTTTACGTAATCTCCTTGGTCCTGGAACCCAGTTTTAACAACCTTGTAGACCATCGAATGTCAGTCGTGGCCATATTCCCATACGATGAGGCGCTTCATGTTTATAGTGTCTAATATTGTTTAGTCTAGGAGTTGATGTAATTATTCCTGAAATTTAATAAATAGGAGTTGATGTAAGAATATGTTAAAATATTACCAGAAGACGACGATAAGATGACAGTCCGTCTTTAAAAGTAGTTTATTGTGCGTAAGTGATAACAGTGGCTAACAAGGACTAGTAGAGACAATATGGAGTTCAGTGAATACGATCCAGCTGCACGTAACGGATATCACAGAATGACAACCATAAACTAATCCATCAATAATTAATTTAAATAACCTGTGTGTGTGTGTGTGTGTGTGTGTGTGTGTGTGTGTGTGTGTGTGTGTGTGTGTGTGTGTGTGTGTGTGTGTGTGTGTGTGTGTGTGTGTGTGTGTGTGTGTGTGGCGCGTGCGTATACGTGTGCAAAAATAACAATATCTGTATAAATACTTGTAAATAAAAACGCATCTGAGATTTTTTTTGCGTAATAAACACAAAATGGACGACGACTTAGGGGCCGTATTCACCGATTCTGTTCCATCGGTGTCAGAAAAACAATGGTATAACAAATTACTTGCTGTTCCATTAGCCGAGTTTTGTTTGCACTGCCAACTCAATTTGAAAGTATAATGGTAGGTGTCTGATGTTTTTCCGTGAGAGCTGAGACACGTGGCACTATCGTTCTGTAAATCGAAAACAACGTTTATTTTGTTTTTCAAATTAGGTTTGGATTAAGGATGGATTCCGATAACGTTGAGGGCCGTGCAGTCCGTACGTGGCACCAAATTACATTTTGGACATACACAGTTGCTAGCTTGTTCTAATCTTCATCTCGACCACCATATTCTTTCTTCAATATTGGACGAATTTTTATATATTTGACTGTTCTTTCGGAAGTCACTCATGTGACTTTGTTCTCCCAGTTCGGTTTTGTTATAACGAGGTGTGGTTGCAAGTTGCAAAGACTTCGGTGTCTCTCATAGTGGGCTGTATCGGATAGAGAACTGCTTTACCGCCGAATGAAGTTAACTTCCGTTGCCTACAAGCCTTTTGCGTTTTAATAACCAGAACTTCGATCCTTATAATTGATGGAAGGTACCTTTAAAATCCATAACATTCGTGTTGTTAATATAAATTTTATATTCCTCACTTTGTAAATCGAAATTGTAAAATTGTCTTTTTATCTTCACTGTTTTAATTAGTGCTAAGAGCATTGGCAAATAAGATGTCGATTTGCCACTGTCAGTGTTAACATGTATTTCCAACAACGTTCTCGAATAAAGTCGAACGAAATCGAAAAATATAGCTTCCTTAACTTTAAGTTTCACTGGTTACACAGAGGGTTACATAGCTCATCTGTCCTCTGACTTGTTTACTTCTTTATACTTTTCACATTCCACGACTACAGCACGACTTCAGTCTTTTTATCTTCCTATATAATTAACGTGTCCATTTCCTTATCTCTCAAAAACTGTACGAAGCACTCCTTTTACATGTGTGTCCTTTCTGTTTCTTATATTACCATACTCAAAAACTGGAATTTCTCTGTCTACCCAGAACATATTCATTTCTCACTTTTTACTGTCCACAGATTCTTGTCATCCATGAAGGTAATCGTAAATAATCGTAAAAATTTTTTTTTTTTACTCCGAATCGAGTAAATGTTTCTCATTTTTTCGACTTTGGATGAAGTCATTTTACTCAGCATTAGGCGTATTCTTCTCCTGATGGCCTCCTTGCACAACCTGACCTGCGTATCTTTATTTCCGAGATTGAAAACGAGGCTACTTCCCAGATAACCACATCTTTGTGTATTTAGATACCTGTGTACTGATTGTTTATGTGTACGGATTTTCATAACTTTCGTCGTTCGTACAGATTGTGTACGGCTATCTCCACCATTTTATCGGTTGGGCTTGCTTAAATAGGCATCATGGTGTTCAAGTACGGAAAGTTACTATAGACTCAGTAAATCCAAGAAATGTTGTCTGGAAGTTTGTATTTACGTATTAAAGATGCAGAACATTTTAATCCCTTTCGCTCGTTGCGCATTTGATATTTACACTTAGATTTATTTTTTTGCCTTATTTTTATAATAAACTTCAGTTTACGTATTCATACTGAAAATAGTTTAATAAATAATAATTGAAAATTATTATGAATAATTCCATTCAAAATGGGGTCAAAAAAGTATCTAATACGGAAAAATGTCTTGAATCTTATTTAAAATTTGTTTGTTTATTACAAATACATTAATAAAAATATATTTTCATTTATAATAATGAAATAAAGTAATTTAAAAGCCCGTTTTTTAATAATTAATTAACAATTGCCTAAAAAATTAACAAAAAACGTAAGAAATGTGATAAAAAAAGTATCTATCACAAAAAAATGTTATGAATAATATTTTATATCGTGTGTGAATTTTTATTCCCGTCGGAGGGAAAGAAATACTTATTGGAGGCTTCAGTATTCTGTTGTGATTACTGTTGGTGACTATCTCGCCGCCACGAGTGCTTCAGTTACTGTGTGAATTTGTATCTTCTTTTTCAAAATCTTTCTTGAGTGAAGGAAACTTTAATTGCTACAAAAATTTGCCTGCAAAATTTCATTTTTAGCAACATAAAGAAACGACGGTCTATCACTAAGTGTTTTTGCTGTTTGAAAAACTATTTGTAATGTTTTGCTGTTTGGAATAACGAGTACCAAATACTACTGATCGTCCCTGTGTTTTCCATTCCGTATTCTGCATAATTACCTCTTTTTAAGTCTTTTTACTCCGTCACTGAGAGCACTGAGAGATACGTTTAAGATGAAACACGTTTTTGCGTTATTTTTAGTAAGGAAGATACTAGTTTAAACTAGTAAACATGATATTAAGTGTGGATTTTATTGAGAGGTTCTTTTGGAAGCGTTAAACATATATCCTAATACACTTAGAGACGAATCTGTTAATATAAATGAAACGTGTTGTAAATAGTTTGCGAACAAGGCACCTTCATTTGATATATGATGGGCCATGAGTCTGTTGACAGAAAAGCATTTTTTTGAAAACTGCTTGTGTCAAACAACCTTTAACCCATTGTGTAGTATGGGTGCATGCGTTTTGGGCAGCTTTTTTTCTGCACGAAGAAATCGTCAAGGTGGTATAGGCGAATCATAATGCCCATAATACAAGTTAACAGCGTGGTTTGACAAAATTTACCTTGTTTTATGTGACAAGGGACACGTAATATATATCAACGGAAAAACACTTTATATTTCTTAACAATTGATGTTTATGATACAAATTATAGACTCCCACGAATTGTGTGAGTAATAGCACACAAATATCTATAATGTGTCATTACTCAAGTATTTACAACTAAACGTGAAGTTCGACTTGACTAGTGAGATCGTAGAGCTTCAGAACCGTTTGATTAGACTACTTAAGTAGCTAATTCAAATATGAAAGTACAGTCGGTTAGCAAGATCGAATCGGATCAGTTGACCTACTTCCGGCCATGATTAGTCACAGATCTGGCTAACTGACTCCAATGGAGGAATCATAACTTGTTCAACGGATATAGTTACTACTACAAACGTTGTAAATCCGTCGGAGGGAAAGAAATACTTATTGGAGGCTTCAGTATTCTGTTGTGATTACTGTTGGTGACTATCTCGCCGCCACGAATGCTTCAGTTACTGTGTGAATTTGTATCTTCTTTTTCAAAATCTCTCTTGAGTGAAGGAAACTTTAATTGCTACAAACATTTGCCTGCAAAATTTTCATTTTTAGCAACATAAAGAAACGACGGTCTATCACTAAGTGTTTTTGCTGATTGAAAAACTATTTATAATTTTTTGCTGTTTGGAATAACGAGTACAAAATACTACCGATCGTCCCTGTGTTTTCCATTCCGTATTCTGCATAATAACCATTATATTACTGTAAAAAATAATGACGGAACATTTACAAATGTAAAACTGTAGCTTAGATACTGATAAAGACCAAGTACAACCACGTACCAATAAGCTGGTGTTTTTATTCGATATTACAGTACTCACAATGATCGTAGGTTTTGTAAATTACTAATTTTCCTTGAAAGCATGTTTTGTCCTTTCCAAATTCTGGAGCAAGATCACATAGACTGGCCAAGCCTCACCAAAAATTTTACGTCTTTATTGTTTAATTGTAGGTTGGTGGTGGTGAAGTTTGCCGGTCAGTGGATATAGTAACGTTGGCTGTGTTCGTCGAACCGAATGGGCTTCCAGTCTGGTGACCCCTGTTTGTCGCTAACAATGCGCTTCGCTTTAGTTAAGAGCAGTGCTTGACATTTAGCCCACCGTTGCGACAGTTACCGGCTGCCAGCTGCTCTGCACTCACCACAAAAGCAGCCTACACCCTTCATTTTATTGTTTGCTTCCGTTTTGAACGACACGATTTATATTGTTGCTAGTGATCAACTTCCGAGTATGATATGAAATTTTAATTATTTTTACTGTCTTAAGTAATAGAAATATTTTAAATTTATTGAAACCTGTCAGTGGAGCTCAGAAACGAACAGAATACTGTATTTTAAAGAAAAGAATAAATTATTCTTTTCGACCACACTTTTATTTGTCACAATTGGTGACTGATTACATGACGTTGAGAGAACTAGTCCAGTGACTAGTTTCTCAATGAGTATTTAACAGTGACACGTTATGTAGAATACATTCAAATTCTTAACGTTTAAGCAAGTGCAACGGCAATATTGGTTTAATAGTCACACTGTTATCTTGCAGAGTAGCTGTCTAGCCGTTTCGTGTACTTTTTACTTAACTGCGCAATGGTTTCGTTCATTATAGGCAGGTCGAGATCGCTATAGATATCTGTATTGGTGACGAAGCGCGGAACATTGGTTACGGCACGCAACACCTTTCGGTTATGGCGACGATGGTTGTGGAAGCAGTTCTCCAAGCCGTGTATCCACACAGACGTTAAGACTATGTTGTAGACCACATTTCGTATTAATAGTAGCGATTTTCTACCCAGCAGCGAGTAATATCTGCGAAACTTGGTGGCCAGTTGTTTCCTCATCAACCAAATATGGTTAAATCATGTGAGCAGTTTATTAGAGTGAATGTCCAGGTGTGTTACTGCCGGGCTACTTGTTTTGTACCGTGAAAGGGAATCCCCTATTTATTTAATTTTTTGTAATTCTTTATTTTTATAAGTTTTAAAGAGATGTTTGTTATTTTCACAATTTCGTTTACTGTAAAAGCGTTTCTTTTTTTGTTAATAAAATATGTTTTTTTTTTCTACAGTGGTTTGTTTGATAACTTCGCTATAAGATAGGCCTGGTATGTTTTTATATCCGTCTTAATAAAATATTATAAACCTTAAAATAATATAGTAGTATTTATGGCATTAGGTTCTGCATAGTGTACTGTTCGTTGTATGAGTTTATTGTGACTGCTGTAAAATAAAAGATTTGTATTATCAGTGCAGTAAACAACAGTAGAATAACAATGTTGTAAAATTGGTATTGGTTTTTATCTTACTTCGTATAGATGCAGTTCTGGTAAATTGTGTATCAGAAATTAACAACGGAACAGTTGCATGTATATCCTTTATCGTACTTTTAATCAATTAATTTTTCTTTCCACATAGCCCGCAGATTGTCGTCATTAATTTTGTGCAGATTTTTTCATAAACATTTTTAATAATAACCGTTGTTTCTAATGATTTGATTATATAGGCCTATACATATATAATGAATGATATGAGACATGAAAACAAACGAATGCACAAATCGGACGATCATTTACAAGAGGAACGCGAGACGACAGAACTTACCGAGAATAAAATTACAGATGCTAAGTGACGTAAGAGACCACGGAGACAGCTTTTCGTAAGACGTACAAGGGATGAGTACTGTAATGCAGCTAATATTCCAGATTGTTATTCACACCTTTAATTTCAAATGACCAACCCGCACTACAACCTGCGTTTGCATTATTGCCATTCTCATGTCAGAGTCGTGACTCTGTAGAAAACATTGCTCTTTTGCTTTTACTGTCTTTTTTGAAACAGCTATTATACAATGAAACTACAGCCGTTACTGAACATGAACTTTTATCGATTATCGAGATTTCATCTTCCAGATTACTTCTTAATTGTATGTATTGAAATGTGGAATTTTGTCAAATAATAAAAGCTAATTTCAATTTGTTTTTCTGCGATAAGTTTTAAATTAGCAGTTAAACTGAGGATTAATCTCATTGTTTTAAGAAAGATATTTACGAATGCGTTTCGCTATCTGTTTTGATACTCTAGTATCCGACTAGTCTAGTGTGTACGTGAATGCTGGATAGGGAGTAGAATTTTTGGATTTCAGCAGTTTGCTCAGTAAAGTTGCAGTTTCATTTAAGTGAAAAATATTCAAAACGAGTTTTGGATTGAAATGGTTTCTCGATGATGCTACATATAAACATGCGGCATACAGTTTGATAATAACACGAGGAAGACAACGGAAGGATAGGGAAAAGTGGAGATTGGATGCGGCAGATGTTTGAGGCTGTAACCAATCTGCTAATACGTACACACCATAACTTGTTTCGGATACGGATGACGATATGTGTAAAACATGTTGGATAATGTTCTTCAAACATTTCTAATTAATTACTTGCTACATGTTACTGATTTGAACGTTTTCTGAAAGTATTTAGAAATCAGCATTCTTTATAATAAACAGTGCATTACAATAGTTAGAAAACTAGAATATTTAAATTTATTATTCCCTATTGTGGACGTAGATATTGACGCAGAATGGATTTGAGAGTACGTTCACAGTTTATAATGATGTACTTAACTATAGCTGTACCCTCACTGTGTTCACTGTCGTGGCATCGCTCTATTCTTTTTAGGCTTTACTGTTTTAGCCATTATCTTCACAAACTGTCGAATCATCACTCCAGAACTGAGCGGTGCTGAAGGCGCTAGTGGACAAGGCGAGAGGAATCTGTGAGCCCCGGTTCCTTGATGACGAGTTGGGCCATTTGGAGCGTGCACTGCGACCCAACGGGTACTCTATTGGGGATATGAGAAGAGCACTCCGGCCGAGAAGATCTCATCCACCGGACCTGTCGGGGTCCCAGGAGTTTGTTGACTCGGCGGTCTTGCCATTCATCAGGGGAGTGACCGACCGCATAGCCAGATTGTTGTCGAGTCATGGCGTCCAGCGATGTACACGCCGACCAGGAAGATCCAGCAGTTCCTGAGGCCGGTAAAGAACGCAAGAGATCCGCTGACGTCCTGCGGCGTCTATGTGTGCCCTGTTCGTGTGGCCCAAGTTTATGTCGGCACCACGAAGCGTCGAGTATGGACCCGCGGGGGTGAACGTAGCCGCTGTTGTCGTCTGCGCGAGCCGGAGAAGTCCGCAGTCGCCGAACATGCTCTCTACAACACCAACCATCGAGTGTTGTTCGAGGAGACTGAGGTCCTGTCTTCTGTCCGCAGCCATTATCCTCGCATTCATAGAAAGTCGGTGGATATATATATATATATATTATTATATATTATATTATATATATAGGCATTCCGGTCAGTCAATGAATCGGCGTGACCGTCAGATCTGAGGGAATGTGCGTCTTGAGAGACGTCCCCTTGTGATTCAAGTACGGAGCTACCGGTAGGAGCTCCTGCCTTGAGGTTTGCTCCAGAATGCAATAATGTTTTTACTTCCATGTTCCATAAGGAAATGAAAGTATGGTCATGGCGAAAAAATCGTGTTCGAGATAACGGCTGATTCTGACTATACTACCCTCAAAACGAAGAAAAGTGTGTGTGTGTGTGTGTGTGTGTGTGTGTGTGGAATTTTTTCTATGGCAAACGATAACAGCCGCAAATTCAAACAGAATCAACTACTCTTTTGCATACAGCCCTGAATTGTAGAGTTATCAAGACCTATTGTTTTTGGTGAAGATCGGTTAAGGGAAAGGGGTAGTTTACCTGCAACGTTTTATGTTTTAACAAGGGTATTTTATATGGCAAACGATAACAGCCGCAAATTCAAACAAAATCAACTACTCTTTTGCATACAGCCATGAATTGTAGAGTTCTCAAGACCTATTGATTTTGGTGAAGATCGGTTAAGGGAAAGGGGTAGTTTACCTGCAACGGTTTTTTTTTAAACAAGTGTAATTTTTTTCTATGGCAAACGATAGCCGCAAATTCAAACAGAATCAACTAGTCTTTTGCATACAGCCCTGAATTAGGCCTATAGAGTTCTCAAGACCTATTGGTTTTGGTGAAGATCGGTCAAGGGGAAGGGGGTTGTTTACCTGCAACTTTTTTTTTATCGGGGGTAATTTTTTTCTATGGCAAACGATAACAGCCGCAAATTCAAACAGAACCAACTACTCTTTTGCATACAGCCCTGAATTGTAGAGTTCTCAAGTCCTATTGGTGTTGGTGAAGATCGGTTAAGGGAAAGGGGTAGTTTACCTGCAACATTTTATGTTTTAACAAGGGTAATTTTTTATATGACGAACGATAACTGTCGCAAATTCAAACAGAATCAAATGATTATTTGCATACAGCCCTCAATTCTAGAGATATCAAGATCTATTGTTTTTGGTGAAGATAGGTTAAGGGAAAGGGGTAGTTTACCTGCAACGTTTTATGTTTTAACAAGGGTATTTTCTATGACAAACGATAACAGCCGCAAATTCAAACAGAATCAAATAATTTTTTGCATCAGCCCTGATTTGTAGAGTACTAAAGACCTATTGTTTTTGGTGAATATCGGTTGAGGGAAAGTGGTAGTTTACCTGCAACGGTTTTTATCAAGGGTAATTTTTTATATGGTAAACGATAATAGCCGCAAATTCAAACAGAATCAAATAATGTTTTGCATAGAGCCCTGTAGAGTTCTCAAGACATGTTGGTTTTGGTGAAGATCGGTTAAGGGAATAGGGTAGTTTACCTGCAACATTTTATGTTTTAACAAGGGTAATTTTTTTTATGACGAACGATAACTGCCGTACATTAAAACAGAATCAACTACTCTTCTGCATACGTTTCTGAATTATACAGAACTCAAGGTCTGTTGATTTTGTTGAAATCGGTTAAGGGAAAAGGGTAGTTTACCTGCAACGTTTTATGTTTTAACAAGGGCATTTTCTATGGCAAACGATAACAGCCGCAAATTCAAACAGAATCAAATAATTTTTTGCATGCAGCCCTGATTTGTAGAGTACTCAAGACCTATTGTTTTTGGTGAAGATCGGTTAAGGGAAAGGGGTAGTTTACCTGCAACGGTTTTTTATCAAGGGCAATTTTTTTCTATGGCAAACGTTTACCTGCAACGTTTTATGTTTTAACAAGGGCATTTTCTATGGCAAACGATAACAGCCGCAAATTCAAACAGAATCAAATAATTTTTTGCATGCAGCCCTGATTTGTAGAGTACTCAAGACCTATTGTTTTTGGTGAAGATCGGTTAAGGGAAAGGGGTAGTTTACCTGCAACGGTTTTTTATCAAGGGCAATTTTTTTCTATGGCAAACGATAACAGCCGCAAATTCAAACAGAATCAAATGATGTTTTGCATACAGGCCTGTATTGTAGAGTTCTCAATACTTATTGGTGTTGGTGAAGATCGGTTAAGGGAAAGGGGTATTTTACCTGCAACATTTTATGTTTTAACAAGTGTAATTTTTTATATGACGAACGATAACTACCGAACAGAATCAACTACGTTTTTGCATACCTTTTTGAACTAAAGAGAGCTCAAGGTCTGTTGATTTTGTTGAAGATCGGTTAAGGGAAAGGGGTAGTTTATCAGCAACGTTTTATGTTTTAAAAAGGTTAATTTTTTTAGACGAACGATAAATGCCGAAAATTCAAAGAGAATCAAATAATTTTTAGCACACTTTCCTTAGTTTTAGAGATCTCAAGGTCTGTTGATTTTGGATCGGTTAAGGGAAAGGGGTAGTTTACCTGCAACATTTTAAGTTGTAACAAGAGAAATGTTTCCATGACGAATAATAACTGCCGCATATTCAAACAGAATCAAATATTTTTTTGCATGCATCCCTGAATTGTAGAGGACTGAAGGTCTATTGATTTTGGAGAAGATCGGTTAAGAGAAAGGGGTAGTTTACCTGAAACATTTTATGATTTAACGAGAGTAAAGTACTTAATTTTTATAAATAAAGTATCCTGATAAGAAGCTCATAATAATCCACTGTAGAAACGTGGATGAAATATCTATAAATGAAGAGGTTAGGTGAACGGGGTGGGGGTAAGTTTCTATTATTAAAAATTATAGTTGAAGAGGGAGGGGCGAAAATTTTATATGTGTACTACGTTATCGGCAACAAAGAAGTAGTTTTTGTTAAAATTCCTTCCCGGGCTGTTTAGCCGTAGTCCAATGTTTTCTGCAAAACCAGACGTTTCGGCAGTGCCATCGACTTCCATCATCAGTGAAAATCTAGTGCGAAAAAGTGAGGTGGTATACGTTAATGACCAAAGTACTGTGGTTAAGCCTGAAGCAATAGAAAGAAGTAGTTTCTATGGAAATATCTCATTTCGAATATGCTTTTAAATATAAATCTTAGAAAATGGAAGTCCTGTATGGTTCTCCATACCGATATTTCTATTGACGAACGATAACTGCCGCACATTCAAACAAAATGAAATAATTTTTTGCATACATTCCTGAATTGTAGAGGAATCGAGGCCTGTTGATTTTAGTGAAGATCGGTAAAGGGAAAGGGGTACTTTACCTGCAACATTTTTTGTTTTATCAAGAGTAATTTTTTCATGACGAACGATAACTGTCGTATATTCAAACAGAATCAAATAATTTTTTACACATGTGCCTGAGTTATAGAGGACTCAATGCCTGTTGATTTTGGTGTAAATCGGTTAAGGGAAAGGGGTAGTTTACCTGCAACATTTTATGTTTTATCAAGAGTACTTTTTTTATGACGAACGATAACTGAAGCACATTAAAACAGAATCGAATAATTTTTTGCACACGTTCCTGAATTGTAGAGGACTTAAGGCCTGTTGATTTTGGTGAAGATCGGTTAAGGGAAAGGGGTAGTTTACCTGCAATATTTTATGTTTTATGAAGAGTAATTTTTCCATGACGAACGATAAGTGCCGTAAATTCAAACAGAATCAAATAGTTTATTGCATGTTTGCCTGAGTTATAGAGGACTCAAGGCGTATTGATTTTGGTGAAGATCGGTTATGGGGAAGAGGGTAGTTTACCTGCAACGTTTTATGTTTTAACAAGAGTAAAGTACTTAATTTTTATAAATAAAATATCCTGATAAGAAGATCATAATAATCCACTGTAGAAACATAGATGAAATATCTATAAATGAAGAGGCTGGTTGGACGGGGTGGGGGTCATTTTCTATAAATGAAAATTATAGTTGAAGGGGGAGGGGATAATTTTTTATGTGTACTACGTTATCGGCAACAAAGAAGTAGTTTGTTGTTAAAATTCCTTCCCGGGCTGTTTGGTCGTAGTCCAATGTTTTCTGCAAAACCAGAGACGTTTCGGCAATGCCATCGACTGCCATCATCAGTAAAAATCGAGTGCGATAACGTGAGGTGGTATATGTTAGTGACCACAGTACTGTGGTTAAGGCTGAAGCAATAAGTAGAAAGAAGTAGTTTATATGGAAATATTTTATTTCGAAAATGATTTTAAATATAAATCTTAGAACATGGAAGTCATGTATGGTTTTCCATACCGATATTTGTTATTTATAGGGGCCGTTAGAACTGCTTCGACGTTGTTCTGTAACACTAAACGTCGCGTATGTAAAACTGAAATAGTTTAGCCGTTCTTTGACCTTCATAACTTTCATTATAAATGCAATTTTCCAATTTTTAAGTTTCTAAGAAAAACTTTACATTTGGTAACATTACAGTGACAGTTGGATTATCTCGCTGAGGAATGTGAACTCTAAGCCCAGCTGTTCCATCGGTTCATAACTTTTAGTGAGGTCTTTTATTTCGTAAGGAAACGATTGCGCTATATTTTTGTTAACTTTTTTATCGTCAGAGTTATATAATTACATTTTTAAAACATTGCAGTTGTTAAAAATATAACATTTGTTATTTGTTCGCAAAACGTACGTCCACCACTGTTACTTTTTTGAATGATATTAAAGCGGAATTTGGCCCATGAAGCCGTAATGAAGGTATAAGTATAATAATAAGAAATAATATTACGTTGTGGAGTGACTTGGAACATTTGTTTTATATATATAGATTACGCCGGGGGGGGGGGGGTAAGAGAAGATACCAGAGTACAGAGTAACGATTAATGGCATGCCAGTATGTGAAAGGTGAAGTGCGAAGTTGAACCTTGGTGTCGGGGGTACTATGCTTGTCTTGCGTCACTGGAGATGGTATACCGGTAGATGTAAGCCCTACGCGTTGAACGATTATGAACGATAAAACGTTGTAGTTGTACGAACTGACATGTGTTTACAAATTCAAATGCGAGTCGGTAAAATACTCGTGCAGAGTCCAAAACATGCCTTTAGCAGAACTGAACTGACTTGCACAATAGCTTATGAACTGTCAGTGAACCCTGGATACCATTGTTTTGTCTGCATGTGTGCATCTCCTTGTTCCATTTTAAGACCTGTCTGTCTGTTTCTCTCTCTCTCTCTCTCTCTCTCTCTCTCTCTCTCTCTCTCTCTCTCTCTCTCTCACACACACACACACACACACACAATTTGAATATTAGTATGATACGTACTTTCGCTTCTATAGGTGTATGTGAATTAACATTTTTTATTAAATTTAAATTGAGGGATTGAAACGGTCATTGTTCAGTACTGAAAGAGAACCGGCCGTACTCATACAAGGGCTGTAAAACCAGTCCGTGTATAATGCTGTGGGGGAAGACGGTGGTGTATTCTATTCACCGGTGTGTTCGTACGGATGTAGTGTACTGCATCATCTGTGACAAACTGTTATATACTAAGGATTATCTCAGCGAATTCATAATTAACGATGGTAATTATACTACAGTAATAATGTCAGCAACAGCAACGGTGATAATGGTGACTACGCCAACGATGATTAAGATGATGATGAAGATGTATTTGAACAGTAATTCTTTCAAAGCTTCCGCAACGAAAAATCTACTTTATACGATCAAAAACTAAAGCCATACAGGTTGAGGTATGTTGAGGATTACAAGTGAGAAGACCGTATTGCAAACGAAGTAAGAACTACAAATACGCTCTACTTATGACAAGTCCCATGAGTACGGATTGAGTTAGTACGTCCAAGTGGTAAACACATTGAGGAAAAGATTGCCAAAACAAATTATAACAAACTGTGTGTCCTGGCAGATAGGGAGGTTAGTGGTGCCCCGTGAGTACATAGTATAATGTGTGAATTTAGAAACCACATAATACATGCAGTTTAAGGATTAGTAAAACTGAGTTAATGAACTGTGTTAATGCGTAATGGGTAAATTATGTTACTGTGTTTATCTTCGTTATTTCATTCCGTTATTTTCATCAGATGTTTGGTCATATTTCAGTTGATAAACAACGTGTAAACAAAAGCAATAAATAATTATTCAAATAAGTTTTTAAAGCATTGAAGTTGTTTCGTAGTTACGTACTATATGTACTTGTACTATAGCACTATATGTGTAAGTTGTCAGTGGACGTAAATACCTCACAGAAACAGAGTGCGTTTCCATCAGGTGTTGTTTAACAACGTTAGCAGTAAGTGTTTAATGACATAAAGTATTTGACCACTGATTAATGTTGTCATTTGGGCATTTATAATTTAATGCAAGAAAACAATTAATCTCTGTGGGCCTTAGATGTGTGTGTGCGTCTTTTGTGGTTTTGTTTGTTTTTACTTATACAACATATGTTCCTCGCAGTGTATCACGTGTATTGCGAGGACATTCACAGCATGTAGGACAAGTATGGATGATAGACTGCGTAGTGACGTCACATGTGAATTTTAATTTGCAAATGATAGTATGCTAACGGAATCGGTGCAATGACCTATGTCCAGTGAGCATCAACGTATGGCATAGTAAACGTAGGTTTTAACTGTCGTGTATGTGTGATAGTTGAAACTAATGAAATTTTCTATGCAAACGCAGTAGTCTTTAATGAAACGTTTCGAAAAATCTACGTACGAAGATGTCACCTAATCTTCAGTTTAATATGGACCTCCGTACAACATCACTGCAATAGTAAAAGGGCACCTGTTGACAACTCAGATTTAATTAACAAACAAAATGTACTGAATTATCTACATTAAAACGTATGTATTCAGTAACTGGACGTTTATATTTTCATCCGATATGACCAATACAAAGATAACAAGCAATAACCAACATCCTCCATGAAGCTTACCTCCTGGATGCCTGCAGGAAGTAACATCGAAATCTGAAGTGGAGTCACACTGCAGTGATTCCATTAAACTATGAATTTATGTTGGTTAGTAAAAGACTTGATTTTTGTAAAATCCAACTTGATCATTGTCTAGATGGTTTATAAATGTGTGGAAATCTGAGATTTCTTAAAATGTTTTGGACAGTAGTTACAGATGTTTTGAGAGAACAATAAGCATTTTCTTATTACTATACTGAACAGTTTAAGGGGACCCAGTAAGGAAAAAATTTCAAAACTTATTTTTACAGATATCGATAGTAAAGAATTTTTTCTCCAAAACTATAATTTATATAGGTTTTGTAATAATTTATGCCCCAAATTATTTATAAAACATACAAGATATACATCGCGCTATCTGGCCTACATGCTTATATTTCCATAAGCTATCGACCAATGAGAAACCAGCGCACATATTGTCCCCAGAGGCCCAGATACCTGGTGTATATGTAATAGAAAATTATATTGTGCTACTGTCCTTCCTTACAATAACAATAACCAGAAACTACTATGTATGTAATAAAGCTCATATTCAGAAAGCTTTCCAATCCAAATCTATTGAAAAAGTGTACACATGGAAAGACTCAACACGGCAATGAATCCGCAAACAGCGTTATATGGACCACCATTCAAAAAATGTTTTTGTCAGATTAAAACTTTAGAATTAGGTGTATACGATTTGATAACTTGTCTTAATAAGGGAAGTACTATGAAAGTATGGAGTTCTTGAAAAACTAGGAATGAAGCCTGGCTGTTTTGGTTGCTGCACGGAAGCACTATAAAACGAAAGAATTAAAAATAGCGAAAAATAATTTCAGATTTTGAAAGAAAAACCAAACATGAAAAAGACCATCTTAAAAAGAAACTTAAAGATCAGTTTAATGAAAATTCAGATTATAAAACTGTAATGTATTAAGGTAAGAGTAAATAAAATACGTTGATTTAATCTCTTGTTGTTTTCCAAAAATTGAATTTTTTTTCTTACAAGAGGAACATGTTCCCAAAAATGGTTCATGATATTGGACTGAAATTTTCAGGGTAGTCTTATCTAATGTTACTACAAGTAGCTGCGTAGATACAAGATTTTACAGATACTTGTGATATTGCAGAGTTATTAGCAGAAAAGCATGCAATTTAAAAGTGTCCCGAAAACAATTTTTTTTTTAATATTAAATATTACATGAATCTAAAACTGTGGGCATTTAGGTATTAGCCAAATATGTGGTATATTCATAGTAACTTTAAAACTGTAATAGGTTGAAAACTGTATGTTAAATAGGAATTGAGAAAATGTTCTTTGTATTTGCATGGAGAAGTATAGGGTTTCCAGATCCGCTTAAAGAATCCAATTGTAGAATAGACAATAAATCTTATTCGGTATGTGAATTCAGATGAATATTTAAAGACAAGGCGTTAAAATTAATGAGATCTGTTCTGTTCTCTGTAGGAACAGGAGCTGTAAGATATTTTGTTTCCTTCTGTTAGTTTATGGAATTGGACATTCAGTGAGAAAATTTATCAGTTCTCCCTTCATTAGAAGCCACTCATGTTTTACTGGTTAGGTCACCACTTCCAATAAGAAATATTACAATTAACATCACGCAATACGTTCTTCAGTCCACAAGTAAAGTCGTATACACAAATTTTCATTGAGCGGAAAACGTGACCGATTCCGAGTCTCCATGGTATTGTAAATTATTGTCTTTTCATTCATTATTCTTGCACCGATCGCTTTATCATAGTTGTCGGTTTTCTTGAAGAGCTTTCCGTCTAGCTTCCCTCTACTGGCTTGCGTCTTCCATCTTCGCAGGTACTACTTATTTTATAAAGACTACGTTATAAACTGCTTATTTTATTTACGTTATAAATTGCTGATACTCTAAAATCTGAGTTGACCGTGAGAGTCACCACCAGTTATTAAATTTTTGACTATTCTTACTTTATACTATGTCGCCTATTCCTTAGGCGAGTCTATATAGGTATCATATTTGAATCTATGTTGTGTAGAGACTTTATTACTTTTGCTTTCTGGCACTTCTTCTAAAGCATCTTTCTTCATCATTTTGTCCATCATCGTTGCCAGGATCCACGTTTTTGGCCCACTACTGTCATACGTTTAGACTTTCCGGTCTTGTTTTCAGTTAAAAATAGTTTATTAAAAAATGCATTTATTAAACATTGTAAAAATTGTTTTTCTAAATTAGTTTTTAAATTAACTTGTAAAAATGCTACTCTAAAAATGAACCACCTGTTATTCTAAAAATTAATTTAAAAAATTGACTGTAATAAGTTAATTTTTAATAGTAACTTGACATTAATATTAACATTGTTTGCCTTTTTTTTTTTTAAATATAACATAAATGGTATTTTTTTTTCTAATACCGTTTTTAATATATTCTGTCCTTTTGTACCGTGTTTCCTGAATAATTTATAAAATTTTATTTCCTCGTCATTTACTTTCTTTTTACGGATACCTGAGAGCAGTGGTGTAACATGGTGAGGGGATCAGTCCCCCCCCTCCTGGAGCTATGAAAACTTCAGCGAAATTCCGTAATCACTTAACGTAGCGTCTGTCAAATCAAGGCTTAAAATAATTGTAGAAATAAAAGGGATTGCAATATTTATAAATTAACAAAATTAAATTAAGTTCGCTTAATAATGACAATCACTCAACATTTGATAAATAACGTATCTTTTGAAGCCTTGGAAAAGACAATTGTGCACGCACCAGAAACGAAGGCGGTATACGAGTACAGTATATATATCTTTTGAAGCCTTGGAAAAGACAATTGTGCACGCACCAGAAACGAAGGCGGTATACGAGTACAGTATATATATATATATCTTTTGAAGCCTTTGAAAAGACAATTGTGCACGCACCAGAAACGAAGCCGGTATACGAGTACAGTATATATATGTATATATTGTAATAAAACAATGAAGTCCTGTAACAAAATAATTTGTGTATGTATGTGTGTAGTTTTCTGACGTTCCGCTCCGGAAACGTCAATTTGGTAATGTTCCTAGTCTTCGGAGTTACAAATAAAATCTGTGTATATTGCTGTTGTAGCAATTTGAAAATAAAAATACAATTTAAAATTTTATATAAAAAAAAAATTTTAATTTTCTGGAAAATGTTTTTTTTTGGGTAACTTGTTCTTAAAATTTAGGAACAAATCGAGTTTATCGGTTGTAATTATAAATGAAATAGTATCGTGGTTATTTTAGTAATAGTGTCACCTTCAGTAATTTTGTTGAAAAGACAATCTTGTTAACTCCCAGTTTAAACGAAAGACGGCTCTCTTCTTCTTCTTTTTGAAACGTTGTCGTTTCGTATATACCGCCCTTCAGTTAGTTGGGTTTCTTCATTAATTAATTGTTAAGTCTTTTTTAGAATAAAAAATCAACTCCAATTTACCGCTACAGAATGTTTATTAACAAAATAATGAAATTGTTTGATTAAAATTGATATTACAAGGCAGTATCGACTCGCTCAGGGCCGGTCGATATAAACAATTTATATTGGTATTATAACATAAGGTTCTTTAAACGGTTATTAAAATATATAGCCAGAGAAGGTTATGGGAAGGAAAGTATAACACTTACACTTATCAAATGCCTTAAATTTTAACAATACAATAATGATTAAAAATATTAAAAGTTTATATATGATTTGATTTCGAACCAATAGTAGCCATGTCGTTTCTATACTGCAGCGGACCGGACCAAAATGGTTGACTGACGCATGCGCAAGGAAGCCTCCAGCGTTGATGAAGTTTTTGTTGTAATAAAGATGTCCTTTCTTCGAGTAAATGCTCTCAGCAATTGTATACGATCGTCCTGGATATATTTAAATGTCACTGGTGTATGATGGAATAGTTCACTTGGTGTAAAATGTTGTCACTGGATATATCTCGTTGTGTTTATGTGTGTCGTTTTTAACCTCGAAATTTCGGTCTGTATTTGGTGTAATATCAGTGTTATCCTGCTTATCTAGTTATGTGTGGTTCAGTTTATTAGTGTTACTGTGTTCATAGGTCACTTTCACCACTTCACAATCTATAAAATAGTTTAAAATAATTATTTTCAAAATTTTCACTGAGATACGGTTTATAACATAAACGCCATTAAAGGTTATATCTGGCGAAAGGTTACTTTAAGTGCACTCGTCAACGCATAATAATGAACTGTCTGTATTTCCTTCTTCTCATGAAAGTCTTAGCCTATATAATATATCTCATACATTGTTTAAATTTGCCATAACTTCCGATACACTTTAAAAATGTACTTTATGTTCATAAAATAAATTCGTTATTAGTTAACTGTTTGAAATATAAAATACATATTCGTTTTCACTATTCTATTCTACTTATTTTGATAGTAATTAAGTTAGTATTACAAAGTTTTATCTGAAAATTATATTTCTTATAATTTTTTGGGAGGTAGGCCTAAAATTATACTTCCTGTCTTCTATGTAAATAATAGCCATTTTCCCTAATATAATTATTATTCTATGAAATCTGAAATTTGTATAATTATCAATTCTCACTTATTTTATTGCAATTTAGTATACTAATGATGGTTTTTTAATATAATTCAATTGTATATGACTTCCCCTAGGATAGTGTCAGTTAATCTATTTCAGTTTTAATGGTATTTTATTAGACAATCAAATAATTTTACTCATATAATGACCATATCTTTAGAAAGCCTTATTTACATAGTATTTGATATGTTGAGTTTATTTTGCCTGAATATTGTCATTTTATATGGTTTATAAGACTAGGTTTGTTAATTATTCTGCAGTTTAAATTTATTCTTTGGCCTAGATCTGATGTGTGGCTAATTTCCAAATGTTTTATCAATGTAGCTATTTTATATCCTTCTCTGACTGGTATAACATAAATTATTGATTATATAATTAACATATAACATCTCTCTATATCACAACTAGTGTTCTGAATAACATTGCTTAGTATATTACCTAATAACATAATAAAGAGTATTTCTACAACATTGGAATGATATCTATTTTTAGACAGTGCATTCCTAAATTAAACTGAACAATAAAATAACAGTTATAATACTAATATCTCTTATGACTAACCCTTATTTATCTAAATGTTATATGTAATAGGAACCTAACATCCTGGTTCCATATATAATTGTTAACACCTTCTCTAAACTTCATCATAAACAGTTTGTTCTGTAGTTCCCCATTTATAAAATTTATACCCCCTCTTAAAGTATAACCCTAGCTACCTAAGTTATATTCCATTCTATGGAATGTTCATATCGCTTTAGTAGCTTTTATTTAGTAATATTACTACTTCATTATCAAAGTAGGCACTGTTCACAAAACTTAAAGTTTGTTACTATGTACTGCAACTCATGCACCCTTTTAAAGTTTATTATTTATAATTTGATCACTTGCACTTGTCTATGGTGAATTATCAATATATTTACTAGTCTTTTTCTAGCTTTTAATATGAAATATTCAACCATGGGGGAACTGTGAAGACTTGTCTATACAAACTAAATAATAACTTTTTGAATGCACTAATATTTAATACTACTAACACTTTTAGTTTTTGTCAGTTTTACAGTGATATGGTTTTTTAGGTGTTATACTTTCTCTTTGGGCATTCATTGATTTTGGGGTTTTTTGGGGGTTCTTTCCCTATGGGGTTTTTGTTTTATATGGATCGTCTTAATTATTCTTCTTTCTTCCTTCTTCAGTAGCTTTGATTGTTCTTCTTTCTTCCTTCTTCAGTATTGGTAGTTTTAATTAGTCTTCTTTCTTCTGTAGTAGTAGTTTTAATTAGTCTTCTTTCTTCTGTAGTAGTAGTTTTAATTAGTCTTCCTTCTTCTTTCTTCAGTAATAGTAGTTTTAATTATTCTTCCTTCTTCTTTCTTCTGTATCTTTGATTGTTCTTCTTTCTTCATTAGATTTAGTTTGTTCTTCTTTCTTCAGTAGCTTTGATTGTTCTTCTTTCTTCCTTCTTCAGTATTGGTAGTTTTAATTAGTCTTCTTTCTTCTGTAGTAGTAGTTTTAATTAGTCTTCTTTCTTCTTTCTTCTGTAGTAGTAGTTTTAATTAGTCTTCCTTCTTCTTTCTTCAGTAATAGTAGTTTTAATTATTCTTCCTTCTTCTTTCTTCTGTATCTTTGATTGTTCTTCTTTCTTCATTAGATTTAGTTTGTTCTTCTTTCTTCTTTCTTCAGTAGCTTTGATTGTTCTTCTTTCTTCCTTCTTCTGTAGTAGTAGTTTTAATTAGTTCTTCTTTCTTCATTAGATTTAGTTTGTTCTTCTTTCTTCTTTCTTCAGTAGCTTTGATTGTTCTTCTTTCTTCCTTCTTCTGTAGTAGTAGTTTTAATTAGTTCTTCTTTCTTCATTAGATTTAGTTTGTTCTTCTTTCTTCAGTAATAGTAGTTTTAATTATTCTTCTTTCTTCTGTCTTCAATAGCTTTGATTGTTCTTCTTTCTTCCTTCTTCTGTAGTAGTAGTTTTAATTAGTTCTTCTTTCTTCATTAGATTTAGTTTGGGATTATTCTTCTTTCTTCTTTGAGTTTTAATTGTTCTTCTTTCTTCTTTAGCTTTGATTGTTCTTCTTTCTTCTGTCTTCAGTAGCTTTGTTTTTTCTTCTTTCTTCTTTCTTCAGTAGTAGTAGTTTTAATTATTCTTCTTTCTTCTTTGAGTTTTGATTGTTCTTCTTTCTTCCTTCTTCTGTAGTAGTAGTTTTAATTAGTTCTTCTTTCTTCATTAGATTTAGTTTGTTCTTCTTTCTTCTGTCTTCAGTAGCTTTGTTTTTTCTGGTCTGGTTTCTTTGACGGGGTATATTAATTGCCTGCTTCTATCTTACCTGGGTAATCTTGTTATTATTATTTTTAGTCTTCTGGGTTTTTAAATTTGTATTATATTATATTGTTTGCAGAAATTTTCTTTATTCAACCTTTCTTGTGAATATATTATTAAACAGTGCATTTTAATTAATTCTCATCTGGAAATTCCATATATTAGAGCTTTATTAATAATCATTGAGTAATGTATTTGTGTGGATTATCTGTCATGCTACAGATTGCTCTCTTCCAGAAGTGATTAGTTCAGATCATACTTAGTTTGTCTGAAGTAATTGCTTATGACATTATATTATAAATTATATTTCTTTACTTCCTTCACATTTCTAAAATTTTTTCTCCTATATTTTTGAGCTTATCTATATCTCATTATTAACTGGATTCTTACTGATAGTAATAGTCATCTGAGGTTCGTTATTTTTTATTTTTCCATTTTCTTCTTAACTCGTTTCTTTATCCTTGGGATATTTATTCCCTAAAATTCCCTAACACGTTAGCTGGGGCAGTGTCCAGAGGGGCTCTGTAGGCTTCACACTCTGCTGGCCATGCTACGTCATTTATTGATTACAGAGGTAAATCATCTCTGACCAATACATAATAATACTGCTGGACTTATCTCAGACAGTCATTAATAAAAATTATATAAGAATAGTCCACCTTATGACTATAAAAAAAAAATTAAATATCTTTGGATATTTCACTTCGTATACGAACAGATCTATTTATATTTCTATCTTAGTGAATCTCTATCTCAGTTATTTTTCTCAATGGTTAGCTCTGTTGGCATTTTATTTCTCCTTGTGGTTGGAAGCTGGTATAATATAATCATCACTTATTATTCAGTGTAAAGTTTTTAATTCTCTGTCATTTTTTGACTGTTATCACAATCTCCTTCTGGTCATTGGTAGCATATATTTTGTATTATATTTTTGTTCCTTTCTTAATTCTTGTGAATCGTTCCACTAGTATTATGTTTTTTCAATTACTCTTTTAATTGTCTTTTTAATAATTGACATTGATTATATGATCATCTTTTTCTTATGGATTTATTTATATATAGTTTTTCCTTTCTTTTTCAAGATTTTATTCTGCTCTTGCTTTTTATCCAAATGCACTTTTTATTATTAATGTCATATGTTTAATATCTCTGTTTATTTGACATAAAATTCTCATTAATTTCACTTCACAATAAGTTTATTCATTTAAATTGTATCAGTGGTTTGTATTGCCATTTCTTTATTCTGGAAAGTTTTTCAGAATTGGTCCCATATATAATTGTTTGTAATGTTTTATCCAAATTCTTTTTCTCCTTGTTCATTTCTAAAAGTTGTTTTTAAAATAAGGTAGTAAGTTGTTTTTACTTGGGTTTTTGAATTTTGGTGGTTTAATTCAAAATTCATTTTCTTTTGTCCATAAATTGTTTTCTAAATAATAGGTAGTAAGTAGTCATTACTTCATTTTTGAATTTTTATGTTTTAATTCAAAATTCATTTGCTTTTGTCCATAAATTGTTTTTTTAAATGGTAGGTAGTAAGTAGTCATTACTTCATTTTTGAATTTAGTAATTAAATTCAAAATTCATTTTCTCTTGTCCATAAAATTTTTTCATAAATATTTGGTAGTAAGTAGTCTTTACTTCATTTTTGAATTTTGAGAATTAATTCAAAATTCATTTTCTCTTGTCCATAAATTGTTTTTTTTAAATGGTAGGTAGTAAGTAGTCATTACTTCATTTTTGAATTTAGTGGTTTAATTCCAAATTCATTTTCCTTTGTTCATCAATGGTTTTTTCATAAATATTTGGTAGTAAGTAGTCATTACTTCATTTTTGAATTTTGAGATTTTAATTAAAAATTCATTTGCTTTTGTCCATAAATTGTTTTCTAAATAATAGGTAGTAAGTAGTCATTACTTCATTTTTGAATTTAGTAATTTAATTCAAAATTCATTTTCTCTTGTCCATAAATTGTTTTTTCAAAAGTAAGTAGTCATTACTTCATTTTTGAATTTAGTAATTTAATTCAAAATTCATTTTCTCTTGTCCATAAATTGTTTTTTCAAATGGTAGGTAGTAAGTAGTCATTACTTCATTTTTGAATTTAGTAATTTAATTCTTTCTTCCATACATTCAATTACTCATAATATTTTTTCATGGAAGCCTGGTTATATACTCCCTTTATCCTTTCTGAATCGATTTCTTTGATTTCATAGGTATTATTATTTTTCACATTGGATATTATATATGGTCCGATGTATAATAGCAATAACTTCTTCGTTATTCCTTCCAGTGTGCTGGGTAATTCACGATTTCTTAACAAAATTTTTTCTCCCTTTTCATATATTATTAATTTACCACTAGCCTTTTGATACTTATTTTGCCGTTTCAATTGGTCTTCTGCCACCTTGTTATAGAATTTAGCTTTATCAAATCTGTACACATGGTTACTGGGGAATTCGAGGATATCTGTGATCTCTCGTGGGGGTGGTTTCTCGTACATCGCAGAGTATGGGGTTATCCCTATAGCTGGATGGTATGCTAGGTTGAGGAATTCCTCCGTGGCTTCCAGATAGTCTTGCCACCTTTTTTGTTGATGGTGACAATAAGTCCTGAGGATCCTCCCCAGTAGGGGGAAACTGAGAGTTCTGAGCCACAAAGGAATGCCGCCTTCTTAAAAAACAATAAAAAAACACTAAAAAACAAGATCTCAGAGATGACGCCGCCACCGCTGGACCCGCAGCATCCCGATGGACCACAGCACCGCGAATTTCCGCGAATAAATTTTTTTATTTTTTTAATTTTATTTTTTTTATTTTTTTAATTAAATTGATTTGGTGGGATGATGTTCAATGGACCACCAGCATCCGTGAATATACTTTTTTATTTTTTTAAGAAAGCTGATTTGCATATCAGTGGGTGGTGTTGGGTGGGAGGTTGTTTTTTTATTTCATATCAGTGGGTGGGGGTGGTTCCAACTCGAAGCATTATAGTGTATACTAAAATATATGATCAGGTGTACCAACCTTTGCATGAGTTTAAATTTGTTGTGTGTTATAATGTATATTAAATCTATATGATCAGGTGTACCAACCTGTGTAGTATTATTATAGTGTATAGATATTTTATATGAGCAGGGTTGTCAACATTTTCTGCGGTGGGGGGAGGGAAATGTGCGTGTATAGAGCAGATCTGCCAACATTTCTTTCTCTTCTGTGGTGGGAAATTCAAACTATATATGATCATAATTGTTACTCTCTGCATGAGTTCAAATTTGTTGTGTGTTATAATGTATATTAAATCTATATGATCAGGTGCACCAACCTCTGTAGTATTATTATAGTGTATAGATATTTTATATGAGCAGGGTTGTCAACATTTTCTGCGGTGGGGGGAGGGAAATGTGCGTGTATAGAGCAGATCTGCCAACATTTCTTTCTCTTCTGTGGTGGGAAATTCAAACTATATATGATCATAATTGTTACTCTCTCTCTCTCTCACACGGTGTGTATGTCTCTCTCTCTCTCTCTCTCGTTGTCAAACGTTATGCTCACCGGCATTATAGTGTATATTAAAATATATGATTAGGTGTACCAACCTTTACATGAGTTCAAATTTGTCGCGTGTTATAATGTATATTAAACCTATATGATCAGATGTACCAACCTCTGTATTATTCGTCCTCTCTCTCTCTCTCCCTCTCTCTCTCTCTCTCTCACGTTGTGTATGTCTCTCTCGTTGTCAAACGTTATGCTCAAACTGTGGCCAGTACCGAGCGCATGTATATGAAATTAGAAAGTTTATATTTATTCGACAAATATTAACGTCCTCTCTCTCTCTCTCTCTCTCACACTCTCACTTGTTTCAACTGTGTCAACAAATAGTAACGTCCTCTCTCTCTCTCTCTCTCTCTCTCTCTCTCTCTCTCTCTCTCTCTCTCTCTCTCTCTCTCTCTCTCTCTCTCTCTCTCTCTCTCTCTCTCTCTCTCTCTCTCTCTCTCACTCTCACACGTTTCAACTATGCAAGGTTTCATACCCTTTCTCCTGTCTCCCTCTCGTACATTGAGTAGTCGGTGTGATGAATAAATAATTTTAGCCCTCTCTCGTTGTCAAAACGTCGTCTTCATTTTTCAATGTATTAAATAATTAATTAATGCAGTCAGTGTGATTGATCCTTGTTAGAAATATATATATTTGGCGTCAATGAACTACTTACCTGTTATGTTGTTACAGATGACAAATCCATACGTTAACGGCTTAGCAATCTGGTACAATACTTCTGTTTTAAGGTTGCAGTTTACACACACACACACACACACACATAGGTTCAGTAGTGTATAGCGAAATAAATTAAAATTATACACACACATGAAAACGGCGGCTGAAATTCATACAAATCTTCTGATGTAACAGTTCACAAAAAATAAATTAATTGTACACATGTTCAGAGGTGTAGAGTGAAATAAAATAAAGTCATAATTTGTTTAAATGATTAAATATATTTTAACATTCACAATATAAAATTCACAATTAAATAAATACATTAGAAATTGATATTTTTCGAAAGTTTATATATAATTGTGTGTCGTACTTGTAGAAGAAGCAACCTGCAACATAACAATACAACAACAACATTAAAATCATGTTAAATATCACACACACAGATGCACACGCAACGCGCGCACATACAGACGTATACGCAACGTAATCACACACACACATACATACGCATACGCAACGTAACCAAACACGCAACGCGCCCACACACAGACGCAAACGCAACGTAATCATACACATACATACAACGTGTACACGTTTGGTTTGAATCATGTAGGGCCAATAAACAGATAACAGATTTAAATATGCTATAGTCATTGTAAGACGTTACAATCATTGAAGTGTTTAATAAGTAAATTGTATGTATGTATATATCACTGAATAATAATAATATAATCGTTCTAGTGTTAACGTTTGCTGCAACAGGTAAAGCAGTTTACAAATAATTACATATAGGTTCAGAGGCGTATAGTGAAATAAATTAATGTGTCGTACTTGTAGAAGAAGCAACAACAACATTAAAATCATGTTAAATATCACACACACACACACACACACACACACACACACACACACGCACACGCATACATAACGTAATCACACACATACATACATACAACGTACACACGTTTGGGTTACGCCACACGCGCACGCACACACACATGCACACGCACACACATACGCAACACGTGCACACACACACACACACACACGCACACGCACACACATACGAC
This sequence comes from Magicicada septendecula, assembly GCA_034769895.1. Classification (NCBI taxonomy): domain Eukaryota; kingdom Metazoa; phylum Arthropoda; class Insecta; order Hemiptera; family Cicadidae; genus Magicicada; species Magicicada septendecula. The sequence continues at coordinate 541,451,316 of CM068368.1, forward strand.
AACGTGCATACGAATCATGTACATGTAGGTCCAATAAAACAGATAACAGATTTAAATATGCTATAGTCATTGTATGTATGTATATATCACTGAATAATAATAATATAATCGTTCTAGTGTTATCGTTTGCTGCAACAGGTAACGCAGTTTACAAATAATTACATATAGGTTCAGAGGCGTATAGTGAAATAAATTTAAAAAATTGTTTATTAAAAGTAGTTTGTCACCTTAACGAGATACAATTTCCACATGCATCGTCTGGTTCTTCATCCCTCGAAACACAAGATGTAGGTCGCTGGGATTTATATGACGGAGTTCTTCATCTGTAAAGACGTCAGCATACCTCTTAGGTAGATATACACGATAGCGGCGCTCACAATCTTCCAACGTTACAAGCACAGACTTCCCATATCGCGTGTCCACATGCAACATGTTAACGATCGGATACTGTTTGTCCACTGTTAATTCTGCACAACGTTTGTACTCAATAGCAGAAACTGCGTTGAATTTTGTGATAAACGACATTATTAGAAGTGAAGACGTCTGTATCAAGCGAGGTGGAACCATACAATGTCAGAATATTCGCTACAAAGAAGACTAGTGAAAGGAATGGTGTGGCCATCAGGAAAGTTCACTTTCATCGCCTGAAGCTTTGCATGTACATACACACAGGCAGAATTAGCGCTGTTACAAAATATATATATTAGGAAAGTCCACAGAAATAGTTATCGCCAGATCCGTTCTAAATAAGTTAATGTCTTTTCAAATAGTATTCTCTGCACTGCAGTCAAACATACGCACACACAGTGATAAAAAAATTGTGTATTAAAAGTAGTTTGTTACCTTAAAAAGTACTGTTATCCTACGCCGTTTTTCCTCATGCCACGAAACACGAGATGTAGATCGCTGGGGTTTTATAAATTGTTTATTAAGTCTTTTAGAAATGGTCTTATACTTGAGCTTGGCCTGTTGACTATTGCTTTTAATTTTGTAATTTCTACAGGTGTTAACCGTTTCGGAGAAAAAAACCATTTATGGAGAAGATCCTCCTCCTCTTGTTTTGATATGGTATTTATTCTATGATCCATCCTTCTTGTTCCTATAATAATAACAGTACCTGCTTCATTATCATATACATTATGTGCTATATATAAATATATACATAAGGCTTTCAACACACACATCATAAATCCAGAACAGGAAAGGTATTATAACAAATATTACGAAAACAAGTACGTATGGTCACGTACATAGATCAACGTTTAAACAAACAGATTAATACCTGAATAAATTTTTTTTTTTTTTTTAAACAGGACAGCGTATTATCTATATAACGTTCTGTTTCAGATAAGAATAGTTTGAATATAAAATGAAAGGGTACGTTGTATTTTGTTATGAGAAAATGCATTTCTAAATTTCGTTACATTTGACAAAAGATCTTATTGATCAGACGTATGAGTAATTATATTAATCCTTATGTAGAAAATACGCACGCATTCGTAAAATATAGCACTCAGGTGTAGGGCAATTAATCCTTTTTTGTATTGAACGTATTTAAGTAGGTCTACTCGTGATATCAGTAAATTCTGTCTAAATGTATAGTACATAAACGTACCCAGTAATCGCTTCTTGAGTTACTCGATTGATGTTCATGTTAAACGATTGATGACTCATGTAATAATACAGATTAACCTCGTATAATAATAATGACAGGACAGTGTATTTAGAACACTTAAAATTGGAAATCTACAAACACATCAAAAATATCTGTCAAACAAAAACACCGTTCTTGACAACAGTAACTGACCTAAGCACATGTGCTTCATTAGGCAACAGACCAAAAAATCAAATAGACGACTATAAGCACAATTTAAATAAAATCTGAATATTCAATAAAATTATGTTTTTTTTTTTTACTTAGTAACATATGCAAATCTTTTACTTACCTCTTAAATGTTGTTGTTGTTATACACAATAGTCGATTGTACGATGAGTGTCTCATACAAATGAGAAATAGTGACATGTCGTCTTGTGTGTATATATATATCATACGGCGGTAGCGTACACGTTTGAAAGTTGATACACATTAAATTCTCTCTCTCTCTCACACACACATTACAGAGATTGATATTAATTGCATGTATGTTCAGAGGTTTGGTGTCTAAATCGATGCATTTTACTTTCACTTTCTAATTTGACACATGGCTTACTTCCATACATAAATAGCTATCGTCTACGAGTGTTGCTAAACGAAATTAAAAAATGTTGTAATACATAACGTCCTATGAAATAAATATGGTATGTTTTTAGGACAGCCAAAAGCATGAAAGTATTATTTAAATCTGTATGGAAGTCATATATAAATATCGAGTCAGCGTGACACAACGTAACATGATTCATGTCAACGTCGTATGTATGTGTGTGCGTGTGCGTCTATGTGTTCGTGTGTGTGCGTGTTTGGTTACGTTGCGTATGCGTCTGTGTGCGTGCACGTCGGATGTGTGATTACGTGTGCGTCTGCATTATCGTTATTTTGACTGAGCTATGTTTCTACCCTAGAAATTTCGATGTTTGTGGACATAGTATGTCATTCGTAGACGATAGAGTGGAAAGAAGGTGACAAACCTATGAAGGAACATGAAAAAGTTTCATCTACATGACAATTTCTAAACGATGTTAAGAGTGAGACTTTTCATACACGCACCAATAGACATAGTATGTATGACTCAAACGTTAATTCGCATCAGCAAGTTTGCACGCTACATAATTACAAAAATAATTTCTTAACTGTGACAATTGGTATTGAACTTTTTACCTTGTTCAGTCTGCTCCTCCCCACGTTCCTGCTGAAGGTTAGCTAGTCGTGGTTTTGGACTTGATAATGATTGAGACACTGAAAGGCCTCGTCCGAAGCATGACAGGTAGCAGTTCAGCAAGTAAGCACGACAAAGTTGGAATTACAGAGACTGCTTATTTAAATAACAATTAAGATGAATGAAGATGATTCGTCAATTTGATACCTGAAGGAAGAGAGAATGTACAGGTGAACATATGGACGTAGACTTGTCAGTTTGGCTATTCCTGCCGTTACCTCGACACTTCGAGCTGTTACGACTTTTTTAACTCTACAGTCACATTAAATTTGTAAAGTGGGCAACCAGAGTATCCTATCGAGGTAACAACGTCTCTTTCTGCTAAAACCTCTGTGTAGTAGTCAGTGAGTTGACGGAAGAAACGGTAATGGAAGTAATCATAATCAGCTGGAAGGATTAAACAAAGGATGGTGTGTTCCGGCCTCAAACAATTAAAGAGTCTAGAGCTGGCCACTCCAGCGCTTCCTCGAACGTCCCAAACCTCTCCGTCCTTTCTGCTTGTAGTTCCATAATTATTTGGGAATGCGGCAGTCATCCATTCGGCAAAGATGTTCCCACCAATTCAGACGATACTAGGCAATCCTGTCGCGTATACCCATAATATTCTGTTAATGCCGTATATATATATATATTACATTTAATATTTATAATTCAATTTACCTCAAGTAGGTCATCATTACATGACGCAACGGGAGTGATAGGTTTGTTACACGTTGTGTGTTAGGTTAAAATGCGGTCCATTCACGTTTCATGTTAGGTTAAAATGCAAACACACACACACACACACACACGTGTATGTTATTTAAATTATTATTTAAATAACATACACACGTGTTAGGCTGCAGCCTAACACGTGTGTGTGTGTGTGTGTGTGTGTGTGTGTGTGTGTGTGTGTGTGTGTGTGTGTGTGTGTGTGTGTGTGTTTGCATTTTAACCTAACATGAAACGTGAATGGACCACATTTTAACCTAACACACAACGTGTAACAAACCTATCACTCCCGTTGCGTCATGTAATGATGACCTACTTGAGGTAAATTTAATTATAAATATTAAATGTAATATATATATACGGCATTAACAGAATATTATGAGTATACGCGACAGGATTGCCTAGTATCGTCTGAATTGGTGGGAACATCTTTGCCGAATGGATGACTGCCGCATTCCCAAATAATTGTGGAACTACAAGCAGAAAGGACGGAGAGGTTTGGGACGTTCGAGGTAGCGCTGGAGTGGCCAGCTCTAGACTCTTTAATTGTTTGAGGCCGGAACACACCATCCTTTGTTTAATCCTTCCAGCTGATTATGATTACTTCCATTACCGTTTCTTCCGTCAACTCACTGACTACTACACAGAGGTTTTAGCAGAAAGAGACGTTGTTACCTCGATAGGATACTCTGGTTGCCCACTTTACAAATTTAATGTGACTGTAGAGTTAAAAAAGTCGTAACAGCTCGAAGTGTCGAGGTAACGGCAGGAATAGCCAAACTGACAAGTCTACGTCCATATGTTCACCTGTACATTCTCTCTTCCTTCAGGTATCAAATTGACGAATCATCTTCATTCATCTTAATTGTTATTTAAATAAGCAGTCTCTGTAATTCCAACTTTGTCGTGCTTACTTGCTGAACTGCTACCTGTCATGCTTCGGACGAGGCCTTTCAGTGTCTCAATCATTATCAAGTCCAAAACCACGACTAGCTAACCTTCAGCAGGAACGTGGGGAGGAGCAGACTGAACAAGGTAAAAAGTTCAATACCAATTGTCACAGTTAAGAAATTATTTTTGTAATTATGTAGCGTGCAAACTTGCTGATGCGAATTAACGTTTGAGTCATACATACTATGTCTATTGGTGCGTGTATGAAAAGTCTCACTCTTAACATCGTTTAGAAATTGTCATGTAGATGAAACTTTTTCATGTTCCTTCATAGGTTTGTCACCTTCTTTCCACTCTATCGTCTACGAATGACATACTATGTCCACAAACATCGAAATTTCTAGGGTAGAAACATAGCTCAGTCAAAATAACGATAATGCAGACGCACACGTAATCACACATCCGACGAGCACGCACACAGACGCATACGCAACGTAACCAAACACGCACACACACGAACACATAGACGCACACGCACACACATACATACGACGTGACATGAATCATGTTACGTTGTGTCGCGCTGACTCGATATTTATATATGACTTCCATACAGATTTAAATAATACTTTCATGCTTTTGGCTGTCATAAAAACATACCATATTTATTTCATAGGACGTTATGTATTACAACATTTTTTAATTTCGTTTAGCAACACTCGTAGACGATAGCTATTTATGTATGGAAGTAAGCCATGTGTCAAATTAGAAAGTGAAAGTAAAATGCATCGATTTAGACACCAAACCTCTGAACATACATGCAATTAATATCAATCTCTGTAATGTGTGTGTGAGAGAGAGAGAGAATTTAATGTGTATCAACTTTCAAACGTGTACGCTACCGCCGTATTATATATATATACACACAAGACGACATGTCACTATTTCTCATTTGTATGAGACACTCATCGTACAATCGACTATTGTGTATAACAACAACAACATTTAAGAGGTAAGTAAAAGATTTGCATATGTTACTAAGTAAAAAAAAAAAAACATAATTTTATTGAATATTCAGATTTTATTTAAATTGTGCTTATAGTCGTCTATTTGATTTTTTGGTCTGTTGCCTAATGAAGCACATGTGCTTAGGTCAGTTACTGTTGTCAAGAACGGTGTTTTTGTTTGACAGATATTTTTGATGTGTTTGTAGATTTCCAATTTTAAGTGTTCTAAATACACTGTCCTGTCATTATTATTATACGAGGTTAATCTGTATTATTACATGAGTCATCAATCGTTTAACATGAACATCAATCGAGTAACTCAAGAAGCGATTACTGGGTACGTTTATGTACTATACATTTAGACAGAATTTACTGATATCACGAGTAGACCTACTTAAATACGTTCAATACAAAAAAGGATTAATTGCCCTACACCTGAGTGCTATATTTTACGAATGCGTGCGTATTTTCTACATAAGGATTAATATAATTACTCATACGTCTGATCAATAAGATCTTTTGTCAAATGTAACGAAATTTAGAAATGCATTTTCTCATAACAAAATACAACGTACCCTTTCATTTTATATTCAAACTATTCTTATCTGAAACAGAACGTTATATAGATAATACGCTGTCCTGTTTAAAAAAAAAAAAAAAAAATTTATTCAGGTATTAATCTGTTTGTTTAAACGTTGATCTATGTACGTGACCATACGTACTTGTTTTCGTAATATTTGTTATAATACCTTTCCTGTTCTGGATTTATGATGTGTGTGTTGAAAGCCTTATGTATATATTTATATATAGCACATAATGTATATGATAATGAAGCAGGTACTGTTATTATTATAGGAACAAGAAGGATGGATCATAGAATAAATACCATATCAAAACAAGAGGAGGAGGATCTTCTCCATAAATGGTTTTTTTCTCCGAAACGGTTAACACCTGTAGAAATTACAAAATTAAAAGCAATAGTCAACAGGCCAAGCTCAAGTATAAGACCATTTCTAAAAGACTTAATAAACAATTTATAAAACCCCAGCGATCTACATCTCGTGTTTCGTGGCATGAGGAAAAACGGCGTAGGATAACAGTACTTTTTAAGGTAACAAACTACTTTTAATACACAATTTTTTTATCACTGTGTGTGCGTATGTTTGACTGCAGTGCAGAGAATACTATTTGAAAAGACATTAACTTATTTAGAACGGATCTGGCGATAACTATTTCTGTGGACTTTCCTAATATATATATTTTGTAACAGCGCTAATTCTGCCTGTGTGTATGTACATGCAAAGCTTCAGGCGATGAAAGTGAACTTTCCTGATGGCCACACCATTCCTTTCACTAGTCTTCTTTGTAGCGAATATTCTGACATTGTATGGTTCCACCTCGCTTGATACAGACGTCTTCACTTCTAATAATGTCGTTTATCACAAAATTCAACGCAGTTTCTGCTATTGAGTACAAACGTTGTGCAGAATTAACAGTGGACAAACAGTATCCGATCGTTAACATGTTGCATGTGGACACGCGATATGGGAAGTCTGTGCTTGTAACGTTGGAAGATTGTGAGCGCCGCTATCGTGTATATCTACCTAAGAGGTATGCTGACGTCTTTACAGATGAAGAACTCCGTCATATAAATCCCAGCGACCTACATCTTGTGTTTCGAGGGATGAAGAACCAGACGATGCATGTGGAAATTGTATCTCGTTAAGGTGACAAACTACTTTTAATAAACAATTTTTTTAATTTATTTCACTATACGCCTCTGAACCTATATGTAATTATTTGTAAACTGCGTTACCTGTTGCAGCAAACGATAACACTAGAACGATTATATTATTATTATTCAGTGATATATACATACATACAATGACTATAGCATATTTAAATCTGTTATCTGTTATCTGTTTTATTGGACCTACATGTACATGATTCGTATGCACGTTGTCTGTATGTGTGTGCGTGTGCGTGTGTGCGTGCGCGTGTGGCGTAACCCAAACGTGTGTACGTTGTATGTATGTATGTGTGTGATTACGTTACGTATGCGCGTGCGTGCGTGCGTGTGTGTGTGTGTGTGTGTGTGTGTGTGTGTGTGTGTGTGTGTGTGTGTGTGTGTGTGTGTGTGTGTGTGTGTGTGTGTGTGTGTGTGTGATATTTAACATGATTTTAATGTTGTTGTTGCTTCTTCTACAAGTACGACACATTAATTTATTTCACTATACGCCTCTGAACCTATATGTAATTATTTGTAAACTGCTTTACCTGTTGCAGCAAACGTTAACACTAGAACGATTATATTATTATTATTCAGTGATATATACATACATACAATTTACTTATTAAACACTTCAATGATTGTAACGTCTTACAATGACTATAGCATATTTAAATCTGTTATCTGTTTATTGGCCCTACATGATTCAAACCAAACGTGTACACGTTGTATGTATGTGTATGATTACGTTGCGTTTGCGTCTGTGTGTGGGCGCGTTGCGTGTTTGGTTACGTTGCGTATGCGTATGTATGTGTGTGTGTGATTACGTTGCGTATACGTCTGTATGTGCGCGCGTTGCGTGTGCATCTGTGTGTGTGATATTTAACATGATTTTAATGTTGTTGTTGTATTGTTATGTTGCAGGTTGCTTCTTCTACAAGTACGACACACAATTATATATAAACTTTCGAAAAATATCAATTTCTAATGTATTTATTTAATTGTGAATTTTATATTGTGAATGTTAAAATATATTTAATCATTTAAACAAATTATGACTTTATTTTATTTCACTCTACACCTCTGAACATGTGTACAATTAATTTATTTTTTGTGAACTGTTACATCAGAAGATTTGTATGAATTTCAGCCGCCGTTTTCATGTGTGTGTATAATTTTAATTTATTTCGCTATACACTACTGAACCTATGTGTGTGTGTGTGTGTAAACTGCAACCTTAAAACAGAAGTATTGTACCAGATTGCTAAGCCGTTAACGTATGGATTTGTCATCTGTAACAACATAACAGGTAAGTAGTTCATTGACGCCAAATATATATATTTCTAACAAGGATCAATCACACTGACTGCATTAATTAATTATTTAATACATTGAAAAATGAAGACGACGTTTTGACAACGAGAGAGGGCTAAAATTATTTATTCATCACACCGACTACTCAATGTACGAGAGGGAGACAGGAGAAAGGGTATGAAACCTTGCATAGTTGAAACGTGTGAGAGTGAGAGAGAGAGAGAGAGAGAGAGAGAGAGAGAGAGAGAGAGAGAGAGAGAGAGAGAGAGAGAGAGAGAGGACGTTAATATTTGTCGAATAAATATAAACTTTCTAATTTCATATACATGCGCTCGGTACTGGCCACAGTTTGAGCATAACGTTTGACAACGAGAGAGACATACACAACGTGTGAGAGAGAGAGAGAGAGAGGACGAATAATACAGAGGTTGGTACATCTGATCATATAGATTTAATATACATTATAACACGCGACAAATTTGAACTCATGTAAAGGTTGGTACACCTAATCATATATTTTAATATACACTATAATGCCGGTGAGCATAACGTTTGACAACGAGAGAGAGAGAGAGAGAGACATACACACCGTGTGAGAGAGAGAGAGAGTAACAATTATGATCATATATAGTTTGAATTTCCCACCACAGAAGAGAAAGAAATGTTGGCAGATCTGCTCTATACACGCACATTTCCCTCCCCCCACCGCAGAAAATGTTGACAACCCTGCTCATATAAAATATCTATACACTATAATAATACTACAGAGGTTGGTACACCTGATCATATAGATTTAATATACATTATAACACACAACAAATTTGAACTCGTGCAGAGAGTAACAATTATGATCATATATAGTTTGAATTTCCCACCACAGAAGAGAAAGAAATGTTGGCAGATCTGCTCTATACACGCACATTTCCCTCCCCCCACCGCAGAAAATGTTGACAACCCTGCTCATATAAAATATCTATACACTATAATAATACTACAGAGGTTGGTACACCTGATCATATAGATTTAATATACATTATAACACACAACAAATTTGAACTCATGCAAAGGTTGGTACACCTGATCATATATTTTAGTATACACTATAATGCTTCGAGTTGGAACCACCCCCACCCACTGATATGAAATAAAAAAAACAACCTCCCACCCAACACCACCCACTGATATGCAAATCAGCTTTCTTAAAAAAATAAAAAAGTATATTCACGGATGCTGGTGGTCCATTGAACATCATCCCACCAAATCAATTTAATTAAAAAAATAAAAAAAAATAAAATTAAAAAAATAAAAAAATTTATTCGCGGAAATTCGCGGTGCTGTGGTCCATCGGGATGCTGCGGGTCCAGCGGTGGCGGCGTCATCTCTGAGATCTTGTTTTTTAGTGTTTTTTTATTGTTTTTTAAGAAGGCGGCATTCCTTTGTGGCTCAGAACTCTCAGTTTCCCCCTACTCTCCCCACTTCTCGCAACACTCGCTCTGCCGGATTACTGCTCGGATGGTAGACCGAGGTCTTGTATGTACGGATGCCCATTGACAATAATGTATCCCGCCATTTTCCACCCTTAAACTGGGTTCCATGATCAGTAATGATCGAAGATGGTTTCCCCAGGTGTGGGATATACTGTTCAGTTAGTATCCCCAGAATTTTCCGGGTAGTCGCTCGATTAGTAGGGTATAGCTTAACATACTTGGTGAAGTGGTCCATTATGATGGTTAGGTATCGATATTGGTGTCGACCTCCACTACGGGGAAATGGTCCGCAAATGTCTAGGAACACCTTCTCCAATTTTGCTTGGGAAGTGATTGAGATCATCACACCCTCCTTCTTCTCATTATTCGTTTTCACCAGCTGGCAGATTTTACAATTCTTTATAAACATTTGGACCTTTCTATTGATGTTTTTTATATAGCAGCTCTCCTCCAGAGCTTTTATTACCTTGAGGGCGCCCATATGCCCGTAACGTATGTGGTAATTCACTATCAATTCCTTTTCGATCTGTATCGGAATAATTACCTTCCAGATCTCTTCCTTCAAGGAGGTTTTAACGAACAGTATCTGTTTATTCATCTGGTAATATTTAGTAACGGTTTCATCTCCCTCTTCTAGCCGAAGTTTGAGGTTTCGCAATTTTGGGTCCGCTTGTTGGTGGGTGCTCATGTTAGTCAATATGGTTGTTAAATCGGCCCTGGTGCTAAGAAGATGATATATTTTCAGCACGCTTTCTTTCTCCCCTTCGAAAGTTTGTTCTTCCACATTGACCCGGGACAACACATCCGCTACTATATTCTTTTTACCAGGGATGTACTCCCATTGTAGATGGTATTCTTGAAGGGCAAGTATCCACCTCGTTAGTCTGCCATGGTTCAGTTTGCAGCTTTTTAAGAATGAAATTGATTTATGGTCCGTTCGGATAGTAACGGGGTATCCCAAAATGTAAGTGCGGAACTTACCGCAAGCGAATACCACGCTCAGTAACTCTTTTTCCGTCACCGTGTAATTCCTTTCGCATTGGTTCAAAGACCTGCTCGCGAAGCTAATTACTTGAGGTTGACCCTTCTCGTCCTCTTGATATAGTGTCGTTCCCAGACTGATGTCGCTGGCATCGCAATTCATGAAGAACGGTAACTTAAAGTTTGGGTGGCGAAGTATTATAGTAGCCAGAAATTTGTCCTTGATTTGTTGAAAAATCCCCTCTTGTTCCTTACACCATACCCACTTGTTTTTAGATGATAATTGAGGTTGAAACCTTGCAGTTAACTCTGAATATTGTTCCTGGAACTTTCTATAATAATTGCAGAGTCCCAGGAATGACTGCAATTGCTTCCTGTTTTTGGGTGCCGGGAACTTCTGGATGGCTTCTACCTTTTCTGCCGACGGTGAGATTCCTTGATCGTCCAAGTTAAATCCTAAAAATTGCACTTCTCTGGCAATAAACTTGGATTTTTCCAACTTCAGCGTGACGTTACTGGCAGATAATTTTTTTAGCACATGTTCCACACGGTAACAGTGTTCCTCCCACGTCTCAGATGTTATCAGTAGGTCGTCGACGTACACCGTTGTAAACTGAAGTGCTTCTTGTCCCAATATCTGGTCCATGCAGGTCACAAAGATGGCAACTGAGTTTACCAATCCGAAGGGCAATCTTTTGAATTGGTAATTGCGCCCTTCGAATATGAAAGCCAGATATTGGCGACTCCGTGGGTGCAACTCTACCTGCCAGTATCCGCACACCGTATCCCAAGTGCTGAAGTATTGGGTACCATGGAAGCGTTTCAGGATTTCCTCAATCTCACCGGGCGATGTTCTATCATTAATGATTTTCTTGTTTATCTCCCGTGCATCCAAACAAAGCCGGACTTCGCCGTTTTTCTTGGGAATTGCGACAATAGGGCTGGTGTATGGGGATTGACTAGGTTCTATAATATCGTTATTAATCATTCGATTAATTTCCGCTCTTACTGCCTCTTTTCGAGAATGTGCGATAGGGTAGGATTTCCTATTAAACTCTACTGTATCTCGGAATTGAAGGGTACATTGATAATTTCTTACCTTGCCTGGCTCATCGGAAAATACTGAGCGGTATGTTTCATAAATTTGTATCAGCTGATTCGCTTGAGCATTGGGTAATTTTTCTCTATTAATTCCGCTTCGGAAATCCCTTATCTCCTGTATTTTCTGGGACCATAAATCCTCGTCTGTAAGTTCATATACAATAGTGTTAGGAATGGTGTTAGTATTGGTATAATTTATGCTACGAATTTGCTGGTGGATACTGCTGGGAAGTGTCATTTCACTACCGACTAAATCGGCCGTCCAGGTTAGATCTCCGGTAAAGAGTGATACCTTCTCCATTCGTAAATCAATAATAGCCGAGTTCCTTCTCAGCACATCACATCCCACTAATATGTTGAAGGGTAATCCCGCTGCAATTAAGAAGACCATGTTGATAGCTATACCCTTACTAACGACATTCAATGATACTTGTTTTCTGATTGTCTTGTTTTGGCGACCCGTGGCACCGATTAATATAATGTTATTTATAGGTAAGGTTGGCAATAGCTTACCACATTTTCCTTGGATTCTCTCCAATTCTGTAGTGTTAATTATGGATACATTCGCACCGGTATCGATCATTAGTTGTGCGAATGTTCCTTCAACTTCTGCATTGATGTATATTATTTCATTATTTATTATAGGGAGGCGGGTGTTGTCCTCCTCCAGTAATTCATTTCGAATATTTTTCAAATAATTGCATCGAATGATGGTAATTTTATTGGGATTATTTACTATCGGCAATTCCTTTACATACCCAGGCGATAGAAGCAGCAAAAGGTCCTTATGGTTTATCACTGCCTCCTCCCGTTTAAATTCTCCTCATCTTGGTTATTAATAGGACCAACAGAGGCATCAGTGGGGAAACCTTGAGTAGGTTCCAGTCTTTCAGTTCTCGGTTCGTAGGTTGGTTCCCTATTTGTACGCCGCTCCGGGTCATCTAGGCTAGTACTTCGCCTTGGCAGATTATAACTCGAGTTGTCTCGTTCTCGGCTTCTGTTTCGATCTTCATACTCGTGTACGCTGCTCCGTCGTTGCTGGTTATATCTGCGATGGTTGCTTCCTTCCGCCCGTATAAAATTCACCCGTGGTCGGGAGAACCGGTTGTTGTTGTTATTCGGATTAGGGTAACCCCTATTGTTATTGTCAAACCGTTCGTTGTTATTGGTAGGATTGGTGTTTCTTTGTCTATTTACGTAATTATTCGGGTAATAATTACCTCGATTACCAGAGAACCCGTTATTATTTCTGTTATTATTCGGGTTTATATTCCCGTGGTTATTATTGTTGTTATTACCATTCGTGGGGTGTTGATTATGGTAATTTGGGTTATATCTATTTCCTTGGTACCCACTGTTGACCGGTTGACTATTATTATTTGATGACTGATTATTTCGAACTTCTGGCCGCTCATTTCTTCTTCTGCTCTGCCTGTAATATTCTTCATTCTCATAGTTCTCCAATAGCTCCGTCATCGCCTGTATGGTCTTTATCTGACTACCTCTTCGAGCTCTAATGACCTCCTCGTCGTAATGATAAGAGAGCTTGTTCACCAGGCATTCCTCTGGTATGGCTGGTTCCAGGTGCTTGGCCAGGCACACCTTCCCAAGAAAGTACGCAGTCATGGTACTGCCAAACTGAGTTCTATATCGGCCATTGCAGATGTTGTCCCTTATTAAATTCTGGGTGGTCTCTGACCAATACTTAGACTTGAACAAATTTTTGAACTGCGGATAATCGGTTATTTCGCTCCTGTTCGCCATCCACCAATTATCCGTCATATCACGGAATGATTCGTCTAATAGTTCACGATTATTGGCCCATCGATTACTTTTATGTTTGACCATATATTCCTCGATACGGGCCAAGAACTCCATTGGCTTCCTTTTATACTGGCGAAAGTTAAGCCATTCTCTGTTCTCGTTTATTGGGATATTAGTAAAGCTGGTTGGTCGGCTCCGAATTGCTTCCATGTCCTCCTGGTTCTGTCTCACTTGACCAGTGATGTTAGTCATTGCTTCCTCCATTCCGTCGCATCTTTCTGTAATTCGAGTTCGTACCTTGCTGAGTTCTTCCTGGCTTTCCCTTCGGTTTTCTTCTGCCTTCTTGCAAGTAGACTCTTCAAGATTTGTGACCTTTGTGTTCACCGCTTCCTTGAACTCTTGTACCTCCACTTCTGTCAGCCGACATCTTCCATCAACTTCTCTTATCTGTTGATTTATAGTTATGGTTTCGTCTTCCAGCCTTTTGGTCATAGATTTCTTATTTTCCTTGAGTTCCTGGTTCATTTCCTTTCTTAATAGTTCCATTCGTTCGTCTAATTTGTCTAGATTCTCCTGGTTCACTTCCCGTAATTCTTCCCGTAACAGTTGGTTATCTTCTCTTAACTCTTCCCTTAATTGTTGATGATCACTTTCGATTTTCTTATTGGTTTCTTCCATCTTTTCTTCCAAATTCTTCTTATTTTCTTCCATTTTCTTTTCCACCTTTTTACTGGTTTCCTCAATTCTCTTATTGGTCCTTTCGATTTTACGGCCCAATTCTTCCTTTCTTTCTTGGTTGTCCTTCTTCAATTCTTCCCTTAAAGATTGGTTATCATTCTTCAAATCTTCTAATCTTTTATTATTTTCTTCTGTAGTAGAATCCATTTTCTTACTTAATTCTTCCTTGGTTGCTTGGTTGTCCTTCTTCAATTCTTCTTTTAACGATTGGTTATCATTCTTCAACTCTTCTTTTGTTGCTTGGTTGTCCTTCCTTAAGTTTTCTTCCATCTTCTTGCTGTTTTCTTCCATGTCCTTTTTCAATGATCTGTTGTCTTCTCTTATTTGCATGAACATTTCCATTAATTTGTCCATTTTACTTTCTTCTGTTGTTTTGGATTTCTCCTGGTCTTGGACATGGATGTCCCCTGTTTGAGTGGGTATTTCGGGTTGTTTCTCTGGTGGTGCTGGTTGTTGATGTTCTACCCGTTCTAGTATCTTTTCCACGTCCTCCACTGGGGTCGCCTCCTTATCCTCCATATCGAGTTCTTTCTCGGCCTCCGCCGCTCTCTTCTTTGATGTGGCACGACGCATCATCTTCCCTGATTCCCTGGCTGACTAACCGCTGCCAAGCTGAATTAGGAATTGGGTAAGTAATTACCACCTTTCAACCCCTAATTACAGCCCTTTAGTTGGACGCCAAATTTGTAATAAAACAATGAAGTCCTGTAACAAAATAATTGTGTATGTATGTGTGTAGTTTTCTGACGTTCCGCTCCGGAAACGTCAATTTGGTAATGTTCCTAGTCTTCGGAGTTACAAATAAAATCTGTGTATATTGCTGTTGTAGCAATTTGAAAATAAAAATACAATTTAAAATTTTATATAAAAAAAAAATTTTAATTTTCTGGAAAATGTTTTTTTTTGGGTAACTTGTTCTTAAAATTTAGGAACAAATCGAGTTTATCGGTTGTAATTATAAATGAAATAGTATCGTGGTTATTTTAGTAATAGTGTCACCTTCAGTAATTTTGTTGAAAAGACAATCTTGTTAACTCCCAGTTTAAACGAAAGACGGCTCTCTTCTTCTTCTTTTTGAAACGTTGTCGTTTCGTATATACCGCCCTTCAGTTAGTTGGGTTTCTTCATTAATTAATTGTTAAGTCTTTTTTAGAATAAAAAATCAACTCCAATTTACCGCTACAGAATGTTTATTAACAAAATAATGAAATTGTTTGATTAAAATTGATATTACAAGGCAGTATCGACTCGCTCAGGGCCGGTCGATATAAACAATTTATATTGGTATTATAACATAAGGTTCTTTAAACGGTTATTAAAATATATAGCCAGAGAAGGTTATGGGAAGGAAAGTATAACACTTACACTTATCAAATGCCTTAAATTTTAACAATACAATAATGATTAAAAATATTAAAAGTTTATATATGATTTGATTTTGAACCAATAGTAGCCATGTCGTTTCTATACTGCAGCGGACCGGACCAAAATGGTTGACTGACGCATGCGCAAGGAAGCCTCCAGCGTTGATGAAGTTTTTGTTGTAATAAAGATGTCCTTTCTTCGAGTAAATCCTCTCAGCAATTGTATACGATCGTCCTGGATATATTTAAATGTCACTGGTGTATGATGGAATAGTTCACTTGGTGTAAAATGTTGTCACTGGATATATCTCGTTGTGTTTATGTGTGTCGTTTTTAACCTCGAAATTTCGGTCTGTATTTGGTGTAATATCAGTGTTATCCTGCTTATCTAGTTATGTGTGGTTCAGTTTATTAGTGTTACTGTGTTCATAGGTCACTTTCACCACTTCACAATCTATAAAATAGTTTAAAATAATTATTTTCAAAATTTTCACTGAGATACGGTTTATAACATAAACGCCATTAAAGGTTATATCTGGCGAAAGGTTACTTTAAGTGCACTCGTCAACGCATAATAATGAACTGTCTGTATTTCCTTCTTCTCATGAAAGTCTTAGCCTATATAATATATCTCATACATTGTTTAAATTTGCCATAACTTCCGATACACTTTAAAAATGTACTTTATGTTCATAAAATAAATTCGTTATTAGTTAACTGTTTGAAATATAAAATACATATTCGTTTTCACTATTCTATTCTACTTATTTTGATAGTAATTAAGTTAGTATTACAAAGTTTTATCTGAAAATTATATTTCTTATAATTTTTTGGGAGGTAGGCCTAAAATTATACTTCCTGTCTTCTATGTAAATAATAGCCATTTTCCCTAATATAATTATTATTCTATGAAATCTGAAATTTGTATAATTATCAATTCTCACTTATTTTATTGCAATTTAGTATACTAATGATGGTTTTTTAATATAATTCAATTGTATATGACTTCCCCTAGGATAGTGTCAGTTAATCTATTTCAGTTTTATGGTATTTTATTAGACAATCAAATAATTTTACTCATATAATGACCATATCTTTAGAAAGCCTTATTTACATAGTATTTGATATGTTGAGTTTATTTTGCCTGAATATTGTCATTTTATATGGTTTATAAGACTAGGTTTGTTAATTATTCTGCAGTTTAAATTTATTCTTTGGCCTAGATCTGATGTGTGGCTAATTTCCAAATGTTTTATTAATGTAGCTATTTTATATCCTTCTCTGACTGGTATAACATAAATTATTGATTATATAATTAACATATAACATCTCTCTATATCACAACTAGTGTTCTGAATAACATTGCTTAGTATATTACCTAATAACATAATAAAGAGTATTTCTACAACATTGGAATGATATCTATTTTTAGACAGTGCATTCCTAAATTAAACTGAACAATAAAATAACAGTTATAATACTAATATCTCTTATGACTAACCCTTATTTATCTAAATGTTATATGTAATAGGAACCTAACATCCTGGTTCCATATATAATTGTTAACACCTTCTCTAAACTTCATCATAAACAGTTTGTTCTGTAGTTCCCCATTTATAAAATTTATACCCCCTCTTAAAGTATAACCCTAGCTACCTAAGTTATATTCCATTCTATGGAATGTTCATATCGCTTTAGTAGCTTTTATTTAGTAATATTACTACTTCATTATCAAAGTAGGCACTGTTCACAAAACTTAAAGTTTGTTACTATGTACTGCAACTCATGCACCCTTTTAAAGTTTATTATTTATAATTTGATCACTTGCACTTGTCTATGGTGAATTATCAATATATTTACTAGTCTTTTTCTAGCTTTTAATATGAAATATTCAACCATGGGGGAACTGTGAAGACTTGTCTATACAAACTAAATAATAACTTTTTGAATGCACTAATATTTAATACTACTAACACTTTTAGTTTTTGTCAGTTTTACAGTGATATGGTTTTTTAGGGTGTTATACTTTCTCTTTGGGCATTCATTGATTTTGGGGTTTTTTGGGGGTTCTTTCCCTATGGGGTTTTTGTTTTATATGGATCGTCTTAATTATTCTTCTTTCTTCCTTCTTCAGTAGCTTTGATTGTTCTTCTTTCTTCCTTCTTCAGTATTGGTAGTTTTAATTAGTCTTCTTTCTTCTGTAGTAGTAGTTTTAATTAGTCTTCTTTCTTCTTTCTTCTGTAGTAGTAGTTTTAATTAGTCTTCCTTTTTCTTTCTTCAGTAATAGTAGTTTTAATTATTCTTCCTTCTTCTTTCTTCTGTATCTTTGATTGTTCTTCTTTCTTCATTAGATTTAGTTTGTTCTTCTTTCTTCAGTAGCTTTGATTGTTCTTCTTTCTTCCTTCTTCAGTATTGGTAGTTTTAATTAGTCTTCTTTCTTCTGTAGTAGTAATTTTAATTAGTCTTCTTTCTTCTTTCTTCTGTAGTAGTAGTTTTAATTAGTCTTCCTTCTTCTTTCTTCAGTAATAGTAGTTTTAATTATTCTTCCTTCTTCTTTCTTCTGTATCTTTGATTGTTCTTCTCTCTTCATTAGATTTAGTTTGTTCTTCTTTCTTCAGTAGCTTTGATTGTTCTTCTTTCTTCCTTCTTCAGTATTGGTAGTTTTAATTAGTCTTCTTTCTTCTGTAGTAGTAGTTTTAATTAGTCTTCTTTCTTCTGTAGTAGTAGTTTTAATTAGTCTTCCTTCTTCTTTCTTCAGTAATAGTAGTTTTAATTATTCTTCCTTCTTCTTTCTTCTGTATCTTTGATTGTTCTTCTTTCTTCATTAGATTTAGTTTGTTCTTCTTTCTTCTTTCTTCAGTAGCTTTGATTGTTCTTCTTTCTTCCTTCTTCTGTAGTAGTAGTTTTAATTAGTTCTTCTTTCTTCATTAGATTTAGTTTGTTCTTCTTTCTTCAGTAATAGTAGTTTTAATTATTCTTCTTTCTTCTGTCTTCAGTAGCTTTGATTGTTCTTCTTTCTTCCTTCTTCTGTAGTAGTAGTTTTAATTAGTTCTTCTTTCTTCATTAGATTTAGTTTGGGATTATTCTTCTTTCTTCTTTGAGTTTTAATTGTTCTTCTTTCTTCTTTAGCTTTGATTGTTCTTCTTTCTTCTGTCTTCAGTAGCTTTGTTTTTTCTTCTTTCTTCAGTAGTAGTAGTTTTAATTATTCTTCTTTCTTCTTTGAGTTTTGATTGTTCTTCTTTCTTCCTTCTTCTGTAGTAGTAGTTTTAATTAGTTCTTCTTTCTTCATTAGATTTAGTTTGTTCTTCTTTCTTCTGTCTTCAGTAGCTTTGTTTTTTCTGGTCTGGTTTCTTTGACGGGGTATATTAATTGCCTGCTTCTATCTTACCTGGGTAATCTTGTTATTATTATTTTTAGTCTTCTGGGTTTTTAAATTTGTATTATATTATATTATTTGCAGAAATTTTCTTTATTCAACCTTTCTTGTGAATATATTATTAAACAGTGCATTTTAATTAATTCTCATCTGGATATTCCATATATTAGAGCTTTATTAATAATCATTGAGTAATGTATTTGTGTGGATTATCTGTCATGCTACAATATATATATATATATATATCTTTTGAAGCCTTGGAAAAGACAATTGTGCACGCGCCAGAAACGAAGGTGGGATACGAGTACAGTATATATATATATCTTTTGAAGCCTTGGAAAAGACAATTGTGCACGCACCAGAAACGAAGCCGGTATACCAGTACAGTATATATATATATATATATATCTTTTGAAGCCTTGGGAAAGACAATTGTGCATGCACCAGAAACGAAGCCGGTATACCAGTACAGTATATATATCTTTTGAAGCCTTGGAAAAGACAATTGTGCACGCACCAGAAACGAAGGCGGTATACGAGTACAGTATATATATATATATATATATATATATATATTGTAACGATTCATAATAGCGTCCTATCTGAGCGTTATATGAAAGTGTTAGACTGTACGAGTATAGCAGCGTAAGCAAGAGAGAGAGCGTAAAATCGCAGCCATCTCACTCTAACCTCGTCACAGCGACGTCCGCTACCGGCACGAACATGAAACTTTACTCAATTCAAATTATCAGGTCAACCTGCAATAACTTCAAAACTAATAAATATAGGGCAATTCTGAAATCAGCATTGTGTTCAGCAAGTAAAGCTTTATAAGTAGCCGCAATCTCAGTTAATATAATTAACAATTGAAGAAGTTATACGGAAGACGAACGCCAAAAGGAATAACAAGAGAATTATACTACATAGGAATTAGGTGTTTTCACACACACACACACACACACACACACACAGATAAAGACCTAAGCAACAATATTCTGTGGTCAGATCTTTGAAAACACATTTGCAAATACCTGTAATCAATCAATTGCAAATACAGGAAGTACGATTTTGACTAGAAATTCTCTGCCGTTTCAAACCTGTCATGGGGTGTTTGCTCGACCTGTTCGAGATTGTCGAGACTGGAAAAACGTATGATTTATTTGAACAACCAATCAGAAGCCCGTATTTAAAACAGACGCCAACTCAAACCGATGGGTAGCGTTACTCTTCGATCGAATCTTCAATGCGCTAGTCGTGTATAAATTACGTGCAGAAATTTTTCAATCAAGCAAAGTTGTATTTAAGTGAGAAATTCGAGAAGTAGTCCGCAGTGAAGATGAACTAGTGCCGTTCAACAACTCTCGCTGTGTATCATCACGTTAATTAATTTAATTATTAATTAATTAATTAATAATCAGCCGTGAAGTGACCTGAGCAACAGAGAGCTACAGCATCTGTAATTGCCAGAGCATCTTTCTACCGGATTGATCAACATCATTTCTTCTGTGCTAAACCATCAAAAGGAGGACCTCTACGGATTCCTGTCTTCGGTCGACGCATCAAACAGTAAGAAATAGATTCATTGATCAATGAAATAAGCACTAAACAAATAATAAAAAGCAATAAACAATTTTTAAAAGACACTAAGAATCACACACTTTGTATTTAATGTGTAAGATTAGTCATAACATAGTATAGGAGTGTAGAATGGAAAGTGAGGTGTAGTATTGGACGTACGAATTATTGCAGACCTGTTCTTTAGCACTGGTTTGGGAGATATCAATCTATTAATTAAACCAGATAAGAGCAATAGGTCGTTTGAACGTCTTAATCTTTACTTTTCACACACACTCGTTAATTATAAGTGTTAGGGTAGCAATAAGTCCTACAATTAACATTTTCAAGAAGGTTAATAATAATTAAAACGTTAATTAAACATACTCAAGCAAATTTTGAAGTGTTGTTTGTAACGATTCCCCTTGAATCCACAATCACTGAACGAATCCTGAGAAATTTGTGTCTCTATGCTCTGAGCTAAGCTGGAACCGTGTCATTAGTATCTGGGATTTGTTCTGGCGCCCAGGTAAAGTAATCTCACGGGTAAGTAACGTTTATCTATCATTCAAAATATTAGATAAGAGTGTTAGATAAAAGGTAGCATTGTAAAATTAAAAAAAAATATATATATATAGTATATATATACAGTATATATATATATACAGTGTATAACAGTGTGTATATATATATATATCTTTTGAAGCCTTGGAAAAGACAATTGTGCACGCACCAGAAACGAAGGCGGTATACGAGTACAGTATATATATCTTGTGAAGGCTTGGAAAAGACAATTGTGCACGCACCAGAAACGAAGCCGGTATACGAGTACAGTATATATATCTTGTGAAGGCTTGGAAAAGACAATTGTGCACGCACCAGAAACGAAGCCGGTATACGAGTACAGTATATATATTGCAACAGACCAAACTTTATTATTCTAATAAGGATATTGTGAGTGTGTAAAAATCGATACAAGTCTATTATGGAGGAGATGAAAAATTATTTATTATATACCAATATTGTTTATAAAGATGTATAATGTATTTTAAATTGTCATGTATTGATGATATATTTAACTGTTTGTATTGTTCGATAATATAAATCGATTTTACTTGTTTGCTGCAACGTCCTCCTCTCGTCTCGTCGGTCCCGTCTTGGCGTCCTCTTCTTCCTGTCCCTCCTTCCTGGTGTCCTCTTCGTCTCGTCGTCCTCTTCGTCTCGTCGTCCTCTTCTACAGCTTCACTCCTTCCTGGTGTCCTCTTCGTCCTGGCGTCCTCTTCGTCTCGTCGTCCTCTTCTACAGCAAGCGGCTCCAGCGGCGATATTTCACAGAGTCTCGTAGTTATGTTTGACTGCTTCCACGATATCTTGTAGTGTCTTTAAGTTCCCTAAGCGAATATCTTAACTTACACGAAACAGCACTCTATTATATTTTAAATTTTATCTAATTACTTACCCTCTCGGTTCTTATCGCAAAACTTCGTTAAGAATTTCAAGGTTTATAGTTTATTTTATATAAGATATTTCTCTATTCCTTCCTGGTTCTTACCGCAAAACTTCGTTAAGAATTTGAATGTTTATGGTCTATTTTATATAAGATATATCTACGTTTGTAAGAGAACAACTCTCTTACCCGGGCACAACTTCCCCTAGCAACGTCGACAGACAGACTGTGTCCATCCTAGCTCTGCAACGTATGAATCTCACTGAATTTGGTGTATTTTGATAGGCCAAGCCCAAGTCACATGATTGATGGAACGACCAGATACACAAATTTCATGAAAAACTTTGTATAATTTTGCATAATCCTGCATGGAAATTATCTACAATTTTTATTACCGTATCATTGATAAGAGTTACACTTGAGTTTTGCTTTACTTAAAAAACCATATTTCTAAAATAGTTACAAACCTCAGAGTATACACAAATCGAAGCTATTTACTTAAATAATTCCTTGTCAAATTTTTATGTAAATCGGTTAACTACCACTGCCGCTATAGCGATCGCAGATTATCACACCCGCACACGCGCACCAATTCATACAAAAAATACATGACAATATAGTACATCTTTGTATGAAGAGTTTGGTGTAACTATATGCTTATCAATTTTTAAATACAAAACTTATGACTAAAAGACAAAATATTACACAAAACAAATTTAAACAAGAAAATGCTCGTCATTCATGTACTCTGATATAAACAGCATATCTTATCATCCTGTGTTCTGTTGCAATATATATATTTTGTAACGTAGCGGTTGTTGTAGAGGTTTTAGCGAAAACTTTGTATGTTGCTTATTGGGTGTTCGTCTTATTTAATTAAGCTCCCAATGTTATGTACGCCAATCTGTAATGTAGCAGTTTTCTTAGAGGTGTTAGCGTACTACCGTTACAGGTTTTCTTAGAGGTGTTAGCGTACTACCGTTACAAGTATATTGTTAATTCAGCCCCACTATTGTAAGCGCCAATCTGTAACGTACTGCCTTGAGATATTAAAGTTTCCGCCTCCCCGCAGTCGCCACTTATGAATTATAATAACTGAAGTTTACAAAATAAAGTATTTTGTAATGTTACTAAATCTAAGCAGAAATCGAGAGTGTGTGATTTGGGGTCAAGTAGGGAAGTTGTTCAGCCTTATGAGGAAGAGAGAGTAAGTACCGATTATTGACACTCGGTTTAGGCGATTTTGGAAATTTTTCTAATTGTTCGCTGTGATTTAAATCAGCTGATGGTGAGACGAGTTTCCACACACAGTTCAACCAGCCTACCCTATGGCAAAATATGACCCAATGTATCAATCTCTTCTATTTTGTGCTGAAATCAATTACAACTACCCACTACAAAAAATATAACACATTTTTATTATTCAATATCATTTTTCAATAATATTTATTAATTATATTATTGTTTTTTGTTTTCCTGCCACCAAAATACAAGTATTACAATCGATCTTTACTTCATTAAAACATAATATCGACTTCCTCGAATAAACATGGAATTGTCAAAAGAAAAAAACATATATGGTTTATACTATTTTTTAAAACATCAATCAATATATAATTCTTTTTATTTCCCCAGGGTTAAGGGTAAGTTCTTTTTGTTATGAGATGGTCAGAAATGGATAATTACTAAGCTTTAAAAATACTGAAAAATATTAAATAAATTTGTTTATTTTTTCGTTTAGTATGTAGTTCCAGAAATTTCCGTAAGAGAGCAGCGGGCGTTTGTTTACTTTAGAACATGTGATTAATTTTAACTAGTTTTTGTGTTCTATAAAACCATTCGGAATGCGTTTTCTTCGTCAACTATTAAACTAAATGTTTATATTACCTCTCTTCTTATAGTTCTTACTGGAAGGAAGCCTTTTCTCTAGTGAGGTCCGTCTGAAGTTGTAATTTCATTACAGTCTGGCCCATATTCTATCGTCAACTTGAAACATCACGAAACTAGGCCGAATCATCAGAATGGTTTTCTTTCACAGTTTATTATGGAGTATAATCCTTTAATTTTGATAAATAAGGTATGATTATATAGAGTTCATATTGCTTTTTAATTTGGTACTAATTTTACACTTCTCCCAAGTTTCAAAAAAGATATTTTAATAGAATTGTGGTAGCATCATTTTGTCAACTCGCCAGGTTTTTTCCAAATTCGATTATTAACAATACTTGTTATTTCAGTCACTCTTAGTAACCCAAAATATTTTTATTATACAGGCAGTTTGTAATTATTATAAATTTATATTTTATTTACCGAAAAATAATTCTTTTTAATTCCGGTTTCTTTACCAATTTGTTGTACATAAGAGGTTTCTGTTCATTTTCTTATGACCTGGTATATAAGTATTTAATATTTCTTATTATCTCTAAATGAATTTATATAGTATTTATTAGTCTCTCATAGTATTCCTACACTGCACTACTTCCTGTTGCCATTTCCCTCATATAGAATTATTTTAATTTTTTATTATCCTTTGATATTTAAACTTTTTGTTTTTTTTTAAAACGAACCCTGGGTTATATTATATTATAACACAAATATTTGAAAAAATATAACATGAATTTAGGTATTACAATTGGTTGTCTACACAATATAAATATTACAATAAATTAATAAAAATACAGAATCAGTTAGTAGCATTATAGTCTACTATCATAGTTTTATAATTCCCAAACCTACAGCACAATTCTGTAATAAGTTACCTTCACTTTCACTTTTTACCTCAATGGGTACACTATAACTCACTTGTCACTGTATATCACTCGAATTGTTTATAATGTTTAGTGATATACTTTAATTTAGAGCTAGTTATAGGTTACCCATTTCTGACCTTTATGTTCTTACATGATTTAATTTATTGGGACGGGGTTATGTAACGTTACATAAAGCCCCCCCACTAGAACAAATTTATTTTAGTTTAACTCGTTTATATTAAAAATAAATTGTTGATTGGTTCAATTCTCCTAATAGTCTTGGCTTTATTTTCATAATGGTGTTTCGTTTTTCAAACTGGTTGTAAACTCTGACTGGTAATTCAGACTGGTGGTAATTGCTGTTTTCTTACTCTACTCTCTCTCTCTTGGAGGCAAATTCATCAATTATTTCTCGGGGTAGTGGTACTTCCACATTTTATTTGATAAGGACTGGTCACACTAATCATATTAAACTCGTTCTAACACTCATTTCTATTTACTTCTATAACTTATCTTTATCAATTAAGCTTCGGTCTGCTATCTTCCTTCTATTTTCTTCATTTATACTTCTGGAATCTAATATCACTCTTTTCAGCTATTTTATAATTATTATCCCTTAAATATTCAATTTCCCTAACATTTTTCCCTATCTTGTGCGGTGGTACCAGTCGGGTGGCCACTCTGGGTCCATAACTCCGCTGTCCATCCTTACATCTTCTGAGACCAGGGGAACATCATCCCTGCTCATAAAAATTATTGCCGGAACATTAAATTAAAATTAAACCTCCGCTCAACAGTCCGTTAAGGACCAAGGCGTACCGCACGGCTTTTGTGTTAGTGTGACGGTGTATGGCTAGTACTACGCGCCACCAGCCGCTAGTTGCGGTATTCACAGCCAGGAGGCGGCGCTGTTATCTCAGCGCCTACTCAGTTTGCCTCACGACGCTGAGTGCACGCCGTACGGAACCTCCGCCGGGAATTGAACCCGGGACCACGAGCGCATCAATCGCCCGCGTTAGCCACTAGACCACCTGGAGGCTCATTGCCGGAACATTTCTATGGTCAATACATTAAAATAAAAAAATTATAAGTAGTAGTCAATTAGCGACTAGTACTAAACACTTTTGGGATTCTTCATACTGTAGCTGTTTGCATTTATTTATATATTTCTTCTTCTCCTTGATTCCTTCTTCTTTTCCATTAACTAATAGCATATAACATTATTGATAGGCCTTATGTTAAAATTCTTTTGACTTTACTTCTTGTGACATATTTCTCCGTATCATTTCTTCTTATATAATCTTCAATTCCGAGAAATTCTAATTATTGTATTAATTATCATCCTCCTTCAGTTTCATTGGAGTCATTAAATTATTCTTTATTCTTCTTATCTGAGCACATTACCATCAATTGTTTTTGTTCATTTAATTTTTCTTCTGTTTGTTACCATTAAAAATATTACTTTTTCCTATTATTTCATTTTAAATCAATTCTTTATAACTCTTATTTACTAATCAGTTCTTATTTTTTGTTAAATTAAATGGTTTTGAAATATCTTAAATCGTATTATTTCTGAATAAATTAAGTAAGTTGTCCTTACATAGTTTTTATTAAATCGTCTTGTTCCTGGATAAATTGTTGAGTAAGTTGTTCTTATATTTTTTGGAATTTTGGGGTTTTAGTCTCTTCACTTTAAATTATATGGTTTCAAAATAACTTGAGTAAGATGTCCTTACATGCTTTTAGAATTTTGGGGTTTTTAGTCTCTTCTCAATGGGTTGCTGGGTCGGTTTTCAGAATTTCAGTCCCCTTTTCTGGTTTGTGATCACATAGGTTAACCATGGTCCATTAATTCAGGTACTCCCTTTACTCGGATTACTGGGGTATTCATAATGATTTTGGTATTTGTTATACACCTCTCTTTCACCTGGCATCGTAACTCAGCTGATACAAAGTCTTCATAGAAGTCACAGTTTTCCGTCATTATTAGTTCTTTTTTAACTAACAGGTATTGCACCTCCTCTGACATAACATATTTGCTCATATTTAATCTCATTTCATTCCCTTTTACCTCTGGATTATTTACCAAATATTTGAATGTTATATTCCGTCTTGAAGATATGACTGATATTG
The DNA here is from genome assembly GCA_034769895.1 of Magicicada septendecula. Taxonomy (NCBI): domain Eukaryota; kingdom Metazoa; phylum Arthropoda; class Insecta; order Hemiptera; family Cicadidae; genus Magicicada; species Magicicada septendecula. The sequence goes on from CM068368.1 coordinate 541,478,535, forward strand.
TCTGATACACTTCAATCGTCGACATATTTAATTGAGATCTAAACTTAATTAATTCCCTCTGTTCGTTAATTGGAAGGTTGAATACCTTAATTAATCCACCTGTAATCATCTCCCATTCTTCCTTGGTATTTATTATTCTCTTTCTACATGTTTTTATTATTTTCTTGGTCTTCTTTTCCACGGTTTGAACATCCTTTTTGTTGTGGCTATTTTTATTTTCAGATAGCAATGCATTCTGGTCTTCTCTAATTTTTGTTTCCTTGCTACTCTCTTCTGTGTTTGGACTTATTATAATACCTTCTGAAGTGCTGTCTGATGTTTCATCCAAATTCTTGACACTATGGTCCATTTGTTTATTTGTCTCCTCCTTGTATGTATCTGCTTTTTGGATACGCGTATTAACATTTTCAAACTTCTCTCCGAAAGTTTTCCAAATCTCCTTATTGACATTCTCCATTTTACCCTCAAATTGTTTTAAATTTTCTTTATTCTCTTCAAATTTTGCATTCATCTCTTCTCTTTGTCCTTCAACAGTTTCTTTCAGTTTATGGTATTGTTCATTCATGGTTTGTTTGATATTTCCATGAATGGTCTCTATTTTTTCATTTAGTTGTTTGACTAAACTTTCCTGAATGCTATCTATTTTCTCATTGGTCTGTCTATTTTGTTCCTCCTGTTTCTTAAAATTCTCCTTATTTTCCTCATTGGTTTGTTTCAAGTTTTCCTCCTGTTTCTTAAGATTCTCCTTATTTTCCTCATTGGTTTGCTTCAAGTTTTCCTCCTGTTTCTTAAAATTCTCCTTATTTTCCTCATTGGTTTGCTTCGAGTTTTCCTCCTGTTTCTTAAAATTCTCATCTATTTTATCAAACTTCTCGGCTATAAATCTCATCATGTCTTGCCAATTTGGTTCTCTCCTGGCCTCCGCTTTATCTGGTTGGTCCCCTTGGGCATCCTCTTCCACTATTTCCTTTTCCGTATCCATAACTACTTCGGTTTCTTCTGTATCACCTGTCTGTTGGTCCATTTCACTGTCCGTAACTAATTCTATTTCTTGTTCCTGTCCACCTTCTTCAATCTCCTTTTCTTCTGCCCTCTTCTTCGATTTGCCTCGGGTATTATGCATTTCTTGTTTTCTCATAACTGCCGACAATAATTAGATTTTTTGGTATATATTTTTATTAAATATATCAAAATTCTTTTCTAATTACAGCCCTTTTACGTTGAGCGCCAATCTTGTAACGTAGCGGTTTGAGTGTTAGGTTTTATATTATATGCCCCACGTTGTTATGCGCCAATCTTGTAACGTAGCGGTTTTTGTAGAGGTTTTAGCGAAAACTTTGTATGTTGCTTATTGGGTGTTCGTCTTATTTAATTAAGCTCCCAATGTTGTGTACGCCAATCTGTAACGTAGCGGTTTAGAGGTACTAAAGTTTCCTACAGTTACAGGTATATAGTTAATTCAGCCCCACTGTTGTAAGCACCAAGCTGTAATGTACTGGTTTTGAGATATTAAAGTTTCCGCCTCTCCGCAGTCGCCACTTATGAATTATAATAACTGAAGTTTAAAAAATAAAGTATTTTGTAATGTTACTCAATCTAAGCAGAAATCGAGAGTGTGTGATTTGGGGTCAAGTAGGGAAGTTGTTCAGCCTTATGAGGAAGAGAGAGTAAGTACCGATTATTTACACTCGGTTTAGGCGATTTCTGAAATTTTTTCAAATTGTTCGCTGTGATTTAAATCAGCGGATTGTGAGACGAGTTTCCACACATAGTTCAACCAGCCTACCCTATGGCAAAATATGACCCAATGTATCAATCTCTTCTATTTTGTGCTGAAATCAATTACAACTACCCACTACAAAAAATATAACACATTTTTATTATTCAATATCATTTTTCAATAATATTTATTAATTATATTATTGTTTTTTGTTTTCCTGCCACCAAAATACAAGTATCACAATCGATCTTTACTTCATTAAAACATAATATCGACTTCCTCGAATAAACATGGAATTGTCAAAAGAAAAAAACATATATGGTTTATACTATTTTTTAAAACATCAATCAATATATAATTCTTTTTATTTCCCCAGGGTTAAGGGTAAGTTCTTTTTGTTATGAGATGGTCAGAAATGGATAATTACTAAGCTTTACAAATACTGAAAAATATTAAATAAATTTGTTTATTTTTTCGTTTAGTATGTAGTTCCAGAAATTTCCGTAAGAGAGCAGCGGGCGTTTGTTTACTTTAGAACATGTGATTAATTTTGACTAGTTTTTGTGTTCTATATAACCATTCGGAATGCGTTTTCTTCGTCAACTATTAAACTAAATGTTTATATTACCTCTCTTCTTATAGTTCTTACTGGAAGGAAGCCTTTTCTCTAGTGAGGTCCGTCTGAAGTTGTAATTTCATTACAGTCTGGCCCATATTCTATCGTCAACTTGAAACATCACGAAACTAGGCCGAATCATCAGAATGGTTTTCTTTCACAGTTTATTATGGAGTATAATCCTTTAATTTTGATAAATAAGGTATGATTATATAGAGTTCATATTGCTTTTTAATTTGGTACTAATTTTACACTTCTCCCAAGTTTCAAAAAAGATATTTTAATAGAATTGTGGTAGCATCATTTTGTCAACTCGCCAGGTTTTTTCCAAATTCGATTATTAACAATACTTGTTATTTCAGTCACTCTTAGTAACCCAAAATATTTTTATTATACAGGCAGTTTGTAATTATTATAAATTTATATTTTATTTACCGAAAAATAATTCTTTTTAATTCCGGTTTCTTTACCAATTTGTTGTACATAAGAGGTTTCTGTTCATTTTCTTATGACCTGGTACATAAGTATTTAATATTTCTTATTATCTCTAAATGAATTTATATAGTATTTATTAGTCTCTCATAGTATTCCTACACTGCACTACTTCCTGTTGCCATTTCCCTCATATAGAATTATTTTAATTTTTTATTATCCTTTGATATTTAAACTTTTTATGTTTTTTTTTTAAACGAACCCTGGGTTATATTATATTATAACACAAATATTTGAAAAAATATAACATGAACTTAGGTATTACAATTGGTTGTCTACACAATATAAATATTACAATAAATTAATAAAAATACAGAATCATTTAGTAGCATTATAGTCTACTATCATAGTTTTATAATTCCCAAACCTACAGCACAATTCTGTAATAAGTTACCTTCACTTTCACTTTTTACCTCAATGGGTACACTATAACTCATTTGTCACTGTATATCACTCGAATTGTTTATAATGTTTAGTGATATACTTTAATTTAGAGCTAGTTATAGGTTACCCATTTCTGACCTTTATGTTCTTACATGATTTAATTTATTGGGACCGGGTTATGTAACGTTACAATATATATATACTGTATATATCTTGTGAAGCCTTGGAAAAGACAATTGTGCACGCACCAGAAACGAAGGCGGTATACGAGTACAGTATATATATATATATATATATATATATATATATATATATATCTTTTCGCTTACACACATCCCCCTATGTCATGGTTACTCTACTCTAATATCTCTATGCTTCGAACCGTCACAGTCTTTGCGCAGGTAAACTAGCAGTTTCTTGATTTTAATCCGGAAACATGGGAAAGTTGTATTGCAGGATTCTATATAAATTATAACGTAGGTACTTTAATACAAAATGTAAGTTGCTTAAAAAATAACGTACTGTAACATGTACTATAAGTTGCTTAAAATGTTCTTGGGGCAACATCCTTAAATTAAATTTCTAAATCGTATTGAAACCAGGCTTTCCAAAATATCTGCAGAAAGACTCATTTTCACAAGATTTATCAAAAATACAACTTTAGAATTAAAGTGATTACTAATTTCATGAGATTCATTACATTTAATTTGAATAACGATGTATCATGATAGAATATTTTGAAATCAGGAGGTTTCCTTTTTTTTCATCCCTTATATTTCACATGTGTTTACTCGTATCTATACAATTATGTGGGAAGAATCCTGGATTTATCATTTGTCGTGAGGAAACATTTGAGGGGTCCAACCTTCAAGCTAGTGTCATCCCCCCAGGAGCAATTCGAGAGCGTACTATTACCCCTGGCTTTCTTTAGTTAACAAGCAACCACCTTTGACTCCCTAGTTTATAAGTATGTATGTAAATATTTCCACGCTGTGTACACTGTTTATTTCACCACCCTTTGTTCATCTCTTTTAATCTCACTTCCACATTCTGTTCTGTCATACTCTACGTGTATAATTTGTCATTTTGGCCTACTATATGTAGCGTGGTGTCACTAATCACTATAACTATTGGTAAATCACGCATATAAGTAACAAGGGATTATCTGAGTGTGCATATTTAGGATTGACACGTTTAAGAGTTTAAATTATATACTTGTAGTTAGGCGTACGTTTTTTTAAATGTTAGAACTATTTCCAAATTCACCATTACCTAGTGTTATCATTCTATTTTTGATCGTAACATATGATATTCAAAAATTATTTAGTAACTCAACAGGTATGCCAGTTAAAATTCGGACGCTAATACCACTGCGATCATACTGAAAGGAAAACGTCCGAAAATCTACAGAAAGCATCTTAATTCTGTTCAAAATTCTCTTCACAAATTGAAAGTCAAAGTTAAGACCAATAAATGTACATAAATAGTTTTGACCACTAAAGAGAGGAGGCATAATTGTATAAACTAGATACGAGAGTTACCAACTCTTTTGAGCTAGGTTTAACTAAAATAAACAGTATGGTTAAGAATCTAAACGTTTCAGCTTCAGAAAACGAACTAATAAACCATAAAACAATGATCTCCAACGTCCCAACTTTCGGCATGATAAGAAATGATTGCTGATACATCTAAACCAAATCCTCCGTATTGACTTGGGCGACCAATTCATTACAAACGAAGGCGAATGGATCGCATTGTAACAAATGCTAAACTCTCACCACCGATCACTTTACCAAGTTACACATGAACTTTTCAATCCACCTGTTGCAGTAAAAAGGATATGGTCTGAACACCTAGGGTGTAGACTACACAGAATCATCAGTGATTGATACGTTTTCAAACGAGGCTCTTAATTCAAACAGTCTAACTCACCATTATGAATTATTGTTAGTTTCCTGTGTAAAGTTGACCGTAAATTGGCAATAAATAGGAAATATTTTTGTTTATAAAGGCTTGATTATCACAGTCCGTAAATTCAGATATTTTTATTGTGATATCTTAACGTTATTCTTACCTTACTCTCTATGTTCTTTTTAGTCTGATGTAGCCGTCCCTGTATCTTTACGAGAATTATTGATATAAAATTATGATAAATAGAATGTTTTTTGCATAGAGTGTTTACTTTTTTAACCGTTGAAAAAAGAAGTTTCCGAGAGAAAACTGTTTTGTATTGCTTCAGATCTGCGAAGAAAGGCATCTCTCTCCCTCGAGTAATACAAACTTTTAAACATTATTGCCTATGTCGGTTCTTGAACGCGCTACGTATAATGAATGGTAAAGCACGGTCCGAGATTTTCATATAATTATTTTCTGTAAAGCAAATAAAATTGTAGCTTGTCTTTGAGTATGTGACCTTGGCCATTTACTTGCACGCATTTGTGTGTGTGTGTGTGTGTGTGTGTGTGTGTTTGGACGCACAAACACTGAAAGAATATATCTACTTGGTTTTGGATAGTTTGTGGTTATCATCTTTCCACCTGGATCCGTTGCAACTCCTTCAAGCTACTTGATTTTCCCTCTGTCACTCTACAGGCCCATTAGCAGCCGCGGGGCGGTTGCTTATCTAACCGCGGGGCCCCTTTCATCTGTCATACCCCCGTAATCACAGACACAAACACAATAGCACGATTTGAATAAACAGTGTGACAAGACGTCCGAATGTCAATTCAGACATGCGGCGGAGGCAAAGTTCTTTTGGTTATTGTAATTATAGGCGGGATATGTTGCAGATGCAATAAGGTCAGAGCATACAAAAAGTGTGTCTATTGTCAAAAAAAAGAAACTCATTGCACGCGCGCACGTGTTTTGTGTGTGTGGGGGGGGGGGAGAAAATGAAGATTTAGATATTAACTATTTAAGATAAATTATTCTCAAAGATTTGTTTTATGGATTTTAAAAATCCTTCCAACGTCTTTGTTGTAATCGACGGAACACTCGATGTTCAGCAACTTCCTGGATATATCATTGATCGTAATTCGTTCAGTCCTTCCCGCTTTGTGGAAGGAAAATCTAGTTTGTAGAATTAGGTTTTACATATTTGTATTTTTTTATATTAACAATGTGTCCTGATAATTTTGCACACTCCTAGAAAAATTCTAAAGTCTTTTATTTAAAAATCGTAAGGGTGTAAAATTAATTACTTGCTACGATTTTTACAAATTTTAACAGAGAACGCTACTTGTACTTTTTATCGCAAACCGGGGGTTCAGGTGTAGAAAATGACTTTTAAATACCATATTTGTAGGCTATGGTATTGTTTCAGTCCTGTTGTCGTCTCAACTTCGGATAAACAGCTGCAATAGTTTAAGAAACGTTTCTCGTCGTTTTGTGGACTAGAAAGCTGTTAGACACCTCTCGTGGCATCGTAATTCAATTATATTATTGGCCCTCTGTGTTATACCTAACACAGCATTTTCATATTTCCTGTTTAATCCGGAGTTTTGTGTCCGTATAGTGGTGTCTACGTTTCTGAGCCGCAAATCGTTTCAGGAAGAAAGCATTCGTTTTTAAAAATAATACTACCGCTTTTCATAATATTCTACATGTTTTTAAAGGCGATTATTCTGGTTCTTTTCCACCCAATTTTACTTCCTAAGTTTTTCTTGGGATTCTTTCCTCTGTAACAACTAATAATACCATCTTAAGTTTGATTCATTCTAAACTTCCATTGAGTGGGTGCAGCTCAAATCTTTCTCTTCATTCTTTTTCTTCCTCAGTCTATTTTTGTTTTATCAGTAGCCCCTTGAAAAAATTTAATTCTTGTACTATCATTATAACTTCTGTCTTTTGTCACTGACTGGCTTTCTGCATGACATGAGAGAGTAGGTAAGTAAATAAACTTATATAATTCTGTCATAAAAGATACATGAAAGGTTTTTGTACCTATTAGTTTCTCTCCTGTGGCATTATTTTCTCAGTTATAGGTTATACCTTCCTACTTTGTATAAACATTATTAAAATTCCAATAATACGCGTATAACGACCATAAAAATAAATTCTGAAGTATCAAAAATATGAAATTTTTTTAGAAACGTTGATATAAAATAACTATCAGATTTGTTGTCTCTTACAGTTTTATATTTTAATATAAAATTACTTTAGCGTATAAATAACTATTCAAGTCAGTGAAAATCCAAAATAAATTGAGTGACAAATAAGCATCGAAGACCACGCGGTGTTTCTAATTACAAATATAAAAGTTGTTTTCTCAGGATATTTTACTTCGCCGGTAGGTCTACGTAATAAAGTATCAGCTGTATTAAGACACTTGTATTTTCGATAGAACACGTACCTCGGGCAATAAGAACTTTGATATCGCTACAGAATGGTTTAATATTAAATCAATATTAACTGTGGGAATTATCTTTAGGTCTTTTGGTTAGCTGTTCGCGATTTCCATGCAGAAGAGAAACATCTGTAGTTTTCTTTAGTAACAAAGTAAAAATAATAATTCCGAGAAGGGTCAAAATTTTGAACGAGCGAGAGACGCGGAATCTCGTATGTGATTGTGTTCGACTCACGGGCCTCTGTTCTGAACATCCGTGAAATAACATTGCTCCAATTCAACGTGACAAGATCAAACACAGCTAATTTACGATCAGTACTGAATTTATACTATTATGTTGAAAAAACTTAATTTCCTACAAAAAGGTGATAATGAAATTTTCTGTAATACAAGTGAATAGTTAACTTTGCGCTTGTTTTAATAGTTTCTGTGATATTTGTAAAAAAAAAACGTAATACTCCTAGTCATGCACAGTGGTACTTATTTTTCTTTACTCTGTTTGAGGCCGCGTAACATACCAAACAGCTAATATTTATAATCACGTTTTCCCATACCAGCTATCAGCGATCGAATATCAAACGTGGTGCCAGTTATATAAAACATTAAGTTTTGTAATTTTCTAAGAACACATTGTAGATAGCAGATTGTGAATGGCGCATAAAGTTTAATCGTTCTTTTAAAATCTGAAAGATTCTTTGTTTTAAACTTACGATCATATAAATTATTTTGAAAATGAAATAAATATAATGGTAACACTGATCATTATTAATCAAGTAAATCTACATAGTTACGAATATGATGTGTCTTTGCCGAGGCGTTTGTAAAAATAAAACATCTTTGCCAGGAAGGAGGAGAAAATCAGTTCAAGACTATTTGATTGGTATCTTAAGATTAAGGACGTATGGCGGAATTATGTACATAAGGGAAAAGCAAAGTTACATGGTAAGGTAATCGTGATTTTCGATAACACAGGTAGGAAGGAGTTAATGTGGGAGTTGTCGACAGTGAAGAGGGGAACAGCTTATTTGCGCATGTGCAGATAAATAATTATTAAGGATTATATTTATGTAAAACACGACTTCCGGTAATGATATTGTTTGCATCGTGTTTTTAGTATTGTCAAATGAGTACGGGGGATGTCATAAACTGATAACAGTAAAATGACATATTTCTGTCAAGAAACGTGAATTGCAAAATGTTGCCCAACCATAAATAGAAAATATAACCGGAAAAACAGGACAGGTATTTTTAGTACATTAAAGTAGGCAATAAAATGCAGTATGCTTCTTTCAAAATGAGATGTCGACAAGCGATGAGGGGATTATGTAAAGGTGTATGTATGTAGCCAAGCCGTGCAGGGCAACGCGAGGCAAAAGGGGAGTCGCGTTGGAATCGATGTGGGTAGGTCCGACTGTATTGATCGAATCAGCTGGTTGCGCTGCCGAGAGAAGTTGTTAGCTGTAGCCTCAGTGGGCCTACAGCGAGCTAAGGCTCACTATGCCACCCTCGCACCATGGGCCCGGCGACTAGCAGAGAGGAAGCCGACGAAGAGGAAGAAGATAACGGTTTGGGTTTGGCGGCTCCGGAAATGGTAAGTAACATTGTGTTCTCGCAAAAAAGTAAGTCGGTGAACAATGGCAATAATATGTGTCGTCTGTACAGTCTATCTCTGTATGAAGTGACGGAACTCGAAACACTCTGGAACGAAGGGATTATTAGGATATACTTATGTATATATGCATGTATGTGTATGAAACTCGGATATGCGAATGAAATTGTACGGGAATTGGCAGGAGCCGATCTTCATGTCGAACCAATAGGACAAAGGGTGTTGGAGAGCTACATATTAAGAAATAGCTTTCCAGCGCACTTCTGAAAACAAGAGGAATTTTCTTATAATTGAGCATATTATCTGTAAATAAAAGTTGTATGAAAGTTTTATAATAAAAGAATCATAGTGAAAAGTGCGTGAGAAATTATGACAAGTGTCTGCAGTTGTGTGAATTAATTGCTATCGATGAAGATAAAATATCATTATGTAATTTGTGTATCTTCATGTTTTTTATATAATTTTTGAAAATATTTAATAGTTTGTTTAAATGTCTTGTGGTTAACGTAAGGAAAGTTGAAAATGGTATTACCAGTGATATATCGTTAAGTGGAAATTGTGTGAAAATTATTATTGTGACTGAGATGTATCCACTTATCCACTTGCTCCCTTTATTGGAGAAAGGGATATTTTTTGAATTCTCAGGTGGACTAAAAATAAAGTTTAATTTAGTGAGTTTTTATTTTATTTTCAGTGCTAAATAAAACATAATTGTTTCATTTTAACAGTAACAAACATAACGTAATTTTAACATAGTGTTAAAACATGCGTTTACGAGCACAGGTAATTTAGTTTTTATTGTCTCCAGTGACTATGATATTTATTTTTGTATTGCACACTTTGGTGTTTTAATGGGTGAGAAAATTTTTACACGATCCAGAGCGTTCTTCTGAAAATAAATCAGTAGCTGAGAATAAATTTAATTGTTCTGTTGACATATACATTAAGTAGTAGTTAAGATTTACATAAATTTTTATATTTAATCTACATATTCCTCTTCGCTTTATATTACATTCCAGTTTTATTTTTTATATCACAGATTCCATTACATAGGCCGGATTGTATAGAAAATAAAATTCCATAAATTTTTTTTAATGAAATATTGACCCCCTCACGAAATGTGCTTCTTTTATTAGCTTTTTTTAAAACAGTGTAAGGAGATTTTAATACCTTAAAATTTTCTTTTAATTTGAACGCTTCGTCGTCGTCATACATAATATACATATATAATTATTGCCCCCCGTTTTTGTAAAAAAGAAGTCATATTACTTTAGTCCTCTAAATTTAATAATTATTACAAAATAAACAGAATTAACGCTGTTGCACACCACTATAGAAAAATTATTCCGATTAGCGCTTTCAAGCTTCACAGCTTATCATCAGATCGAGAATCTTAATTAAATTTCTTAATTATATTAGAAAATAAAAGTTTTTAAAATAATGTGTATGGGATAAATAATTGTGTAAAGTACACAAAACAAAACAAAGCATAATATATTGAGCTACTGATGTGAAAGTATTTATAAAAAGTAAGAAAACAAGTTTTGAATATGACTCACGTATAATAGAAATTATTTGCATAATAGAAATACAAATTATTGTGCGCGCCTACAGTAGCATTCATACAGATATGCACGCGCGGATCTACGTTCAGTGGTGGATTCTACGTTGTTGTGTAAAAGCCAAAGATAATGTAGAAGTACTGATTTGTTTGAGGAATGTTCAACTATCTCTTCGAGTGAATCAGTTTTTTTTTTTATTCTATAAATCAGAATGCGAGAAATTTCGCAAGTCTGTGTTGATTAAAGGGAAATAAGTATTTTCGTATATAAATTTAGTTACTTTGTGCTTTTTCTTAAATCCTGAGTTGGCGTTAATATTTTTCAGTGGCGGTTTATTCATTGTAGTAGAAAATGACAGACCGTGTATGTACTGACATTATGTACGGAAGGGTTTCAACGTTTATGTACTCAACAAATGGTACGGCTATTAGTAAAAGGATTAACTTACTTAATTGTTATAGACAAGCCAATAAAGGAATTCAGTTTCTGAAATCAGGTTTCGCCATTTTTGTGCACAAAAACCCATACTTTTTAATTTTTGTAGCAGCATTAATACATAGGCCTATCGAAAATATTAATGGCATGTAATAGTCAGAATTTCTCAGACGGAAGAGTTTTTCTAATTTTATTTAAATTATTTGCGTATAATAGAAATTATTTGCATAATAAAAATACAAATTATTGTGCGCCCCTACAGTAGCATTCATACATATAAGCGCGCGCGGATCTACGTTCAGTGGTGGATTCTATGTTGTTGTGTAAAAGACAAAGATAATGTACAAGTATTTAGTCTAAGCTAGCAGTACAGAAAATAATGCTTCTCTGTATTTCTAACCGTATCAGAAATAATATTCTTCACATAAATTGTATGTAAATTAATATAGACAATATGGTTGTGTTCAAACTACAAAAATATAGTGTAGAAAGTTATAAAGAAAATGTAATAACGAACCACCAGTATTGCGTTATACGTTTAGTTTATAAGGAATCTGTAGTTGTAGGTACAATGTCATCTCTTTCTAAGTTTGTAGCTACTTCTTCGTTTTGTACATATATGAAACCCCACTCCGAAATTATTCCGTGTTGGAGTTAGTAAAAATCGACCTTAAAATATCAAAAAATATATATCATTTCGGTTACGAACGATTACATCTGCTAAGAGAAAATTAATTTTTATTAACGTAAACACCGAATGGAATTCCAGATGAATTGTACTGATTCCATTTGCTCGAAGTTCTGTCACATAGGTACCGAGTCAATAAAACTATTATCAATATTATTATTATTATTATTATTATTATTATTACTACTACTACTACTATATGTCGCTAATAATTAGTAGGTTTGTATCTTCATCTTTTAACTTACGGAATATATCGATATTAAATATTCTCAGCTTCTGATGATGAAGGTTATAATTTCTTAATACGGTATGTTGGGAGCTGAAAAGATAAAACATTCTCTTTTAACGCGCGCGCGCACTCACACACGCACACAAAACAGTATATATATATATATATGGAAAGAATATATTTAATTAGACTCCATTTTCCTTGATAAATTATATTTTTTATAGAATAATATATTTATATTTATGTTGCAAGAACGCCTGATGCATATTGCTTTACCATCATCAGAAACTTGTTAATTACTGTAAACATTAAATTTTTATTATTATTTATATCAGTTTTGGTTTGTTGCTTATAAAAACAATAATAGCTAAGGCTTTATTACTATTGTAGTTGTATTATTTTTAATTATAAACCTTTTTAAAAAATAAAAAATAAATTGATTATGCTGATTCTGATGAGTTTAAATAAAAAATGGTTGTATCGAATAAACTGATCAGAAACAGATATGTCGCATATTTTTTAGAAATTATGGTATTAAGTTTGAATTACAAACCCGCTGACGTTGAAATGTAGGAATTCAACTCGCAACGCTTTACACCTATGTATATTAGAAAACGATACTCCGCACAAAATCTTAATAAAATTTAATTATGCGTACCCGATTACTATTACTAAACACACATGTTAATCTCAACCATCGCGTATGGGAAAACTTTGAAACAGCACATGGATGATTACTTACGCCTGTCTTCATCTTCTTGATTCTTCATGAAGAAATGTAGGACAGAATAGGAGTTAGAAGTTTGGACTCTCAACCAGTATACTGCCACTTATTATCATCAAAATGAACAGGTATCTTAGCAGACAATTTATTATGCATCATAGTCTATAGAAAATTGAAAATATTACACTTTCGAAATTTATTAAATGACATGCTGTTGAATTTGTTTTCGGGTATTTACAAGAAATAAGTATTCGTTTTATAAAAATAAATAAATACAATAAAATTGAATTTGTTGATAAATTTAGATCGTGTCTTATTTAAATAACGTCTTTGCCCTGACGATTTTTGTTCGATAATTATTGCTTATGCAGCTTAGATTATAATAAGATTTCAATCAGAAATATCGTAGTATCGTGATCAGATTTCTTTTAATATCGTATTTGAATTCAAGAGACGCGGTTAAGGTTTGAGTATCAACTGAAACACTTATAGAAGCAATGGTTTCTCTTGAGATCAGACCCGAAACATCAACACTGTTGAGATTAATTAGTCAGTTCAGTCAAAATTATCCTTATATTTAAGTAATGACTTTTTGAAAAATCACCCCAAAAGTTGGATCGATGTTGCAGTGAGTATTAGGGAAAATCACCAGTGCTGTATGGGAGAGATGACCATAATTCAGTGATGATGGTGCTTTATGTTCTCCGCGTGACAGACGGGGGGGCAGGGATTTTGTTTGTTGTTGTCGTTAGGCTATAATAATTATACTATAGTTGTCTGACATTCGTTATACTTTGTTATCGTACATGTTAACAGTATTGTGTTAATTACAGAAAATCAGAGGTAATTAGGTCCCCAGTTTGTTTAACATAGGACCTTGGTTTCTAGACTGCTTGACTGCGTTTATGCTTTCTGATTAGTGTAGATCACATAATAATATACCATAGCAATATGTAATATCTAAGGTAATATAATATGATGGTCTCAATATATTCGGCCTGATTTAAGTAAATTATATTGGGCCGCCAGTTTACTATTAGTAAAGGAGTAGAGGGATCAACGATATGACAAGAGGGAGGTTAAGTTCAAGTGATATACACACACATTAAAATAATTTCGATTTCTGATGATATGTCATAACGTTCTTACGTTGCTAAAGGAATTTAATAAATATATAATATACAGAAACATCGTGAGAATAACTTAGGGTTTTAGTTAATCAGTGGTTTATGTTGTGGCCTATATTACTAACGGAGACAGTCATAATCGTTTGTAGTTAACATACAGTACTGCTCTTTGTTTACCAATAAATTTAGCAATTTATACATTATTTTTGTATTACTTATAATGTGTAACATGTTATTGTCAATGCGTACAATTTGTATGGGCAAGTCTGCAGCCTCTTTTTGAGCCTTTAAACCGCGTAATCGATTTTTCAAATAAAATCCTCACATTTGGTAGTCTTAGCTTAAAATCCTACTTGTGTTGTGGCTTAAAAAAGAAACACACATTTATGCTTTTGCGTGCGAAATTATTCTGTAAATTTCCAATAGACATCACTTGTTTTCTTGGAACCATAACACAAATTTATAACATTCACAAGATGGGAATATTAACAAAATTCTAATATGACCTGTATATTTTATACACCGGTATGACAAAGTGGAGAAATTAACTTTGTGTTTAAAAAAGAACTTGACAAAATTTTTGAATTAGGACAAACTTTTACTATGCGTATTAATAAAGACAATTAATAATCGTATGACCATACTTCACGTCACTTCTTTTACGTATTTTATTTTGTATTTAAAAGAGTATTTATAAGTATTCATCAGCGTTTTTAAATTATGTGTGATTAAAAAATTAAATCATAGGCCTATAGTTTAGTCTATGGGAAAGTCAGGTGTCCAAACCTATTAGGTTTTTGCATTTGTAATAGTAGGCCTACCTAGATTCACAATTGATTTGTTATTTGTTATTAATGGAACGAATAAAAAGTCTTTTTGCCATCAAGTAAATTCTCAAGTTTTACGAGGGTATTATAGTTTTTGTTATTTTATGTTTTTAGTGTTTTATTATGTGTAAAATCTTTTGCCATAAATATTTACAAATTGTAGTTGTTTAATTGCGGAATTGTTTTGTGTATAAATCCGCCACTGTTGAAAACGTAGTTGATTCAGTTCTTTACCCTTTAAATACAGGAAACTAATCTAGTGTAATAGCGCTAGTGTTAGCAATAATTTACTTTTAGTAACAAAGAAGAAATTTAGTCTTTTTTTCATGAGTGTGTGCTGCTTTTTTGTGCGAAAGTAGAGAATTTTTAAGTAAGAAAGAGAAATACTTGCATGAGTATAAATATTATTATGTTGAACAATTAAAAACGTCAATTTTATCCACTGTTTCGAAGGGAATGCTTAGTCAGAAGTTTTTTTGTCGATCTTAATTTTTTCGGCTCATTGAAATATTTATATCAAATGTATTTGCTTTTATAATGTAGTATTTATTTTTAATTACTTTCTGTTGTTTAGTGCAAGCGTTAAATATAAAAAACTATACATATCATGTTATAATGATATTAAGAAGGAGAGTTGTGTATTCTATTGTTTTCACTGCCCTTACGAATATTATGAGCCCTTGTTTTTATTAATTAAGGCTTTGTGAAAAGAACAACATTTTTGTTACATAGGCAAGTTTAATTATATCCAACACTACTACCTCTTTATTTATACGGTAATAAGTAGGTATCATAGGAAACAATTACTGACCAATTAAAAAAATAAGTCTTGACAATAGACCAGTGGTGAATTTCGTTCGTATTTATACCAAAAATGACGTAATCGAAATTAGTACTGTAAGAAAGTAGTACTGGCAGTATTATCTCGAATTGACCCAGTTACAAACGCATTACAGGCTTTTCTAACAATTCACTGATCTTCCGTTAGCAGTCAGTTAAGTAGAAGTATTTGAAAGAATGCTGGAGAAGGTAGAGGATGAACTCGGTACTTCAGAATGAACTCTGGATACTGACCGGGCCTCTCAGCTATAATTGAGAGCGGTTATTATTGAATAAAGCCGTTAACAAACATGATTTCACTCTTCTTCGGAAGTATAGAAACAATTTTCCAGTTTGTACGATCAGTGTCTGTTTTCATAAGATGTGTCAAGCTTGTTTGAAGATAGCCTCGGTTTGTACTTTGTAACATTTAGGCTCTCTTGTATCTTTACCTACCTCTTGGTTAGACTCTTGTGTCGTTTGAGCATGTGTGTTTATCTTTTAGATGTGTATGTCAGAACTGTTTATTCCGTATACCTATTGAAGGCACAATCCGTTATCGGAGCTTTTTATCAAGTCGTGATAAAGTTTTGTCGTTATTGTGGGTACTCGACGACTTCGCAGTTTCGAAATGAAGTTCTTCATTGCTCTTGTGATTTTTAAGGCTTGTTGTAATTCACAATCTGTAATAACGTTTATAAATTTCTTGCCTAATAACCGTAGTCTGTCTGTGATTGCCTGAACTTCTTGAAGTCTTTCCTCGACTTGCTTTCGACTTTTTTGCTACACACCACACGGAGTTGACCCCTGTACTTCTAGCTGAGGTATTTTGTGAGGTGTTGTCTTGACTGCTTTGTAGCGGAACCTTTTAGTGAAAGCATGGTTACGATATATCTTTTATTCGGGCAGCCATTGATTTATTCTTGTTGTAGCTTCAAATTATTGACAAGTTAACAGCGAGTGCTTCCTTAAAACATAAAAACTTGGTATGAGCAGATCTTTCTATAGTCGGAGTTGCTTATTCTTTGCTTCTAACTTTTGAATCCTGCTCAACTTTAATAACATGTATTCATTCGTGAACTACTTTTTACAATCAATGCTTTTTCTCGTGTTTTTTTAATTAACCTTATGACGTTTTCTATCATAAATCTATTCTATAATAACAGATAAACGCGAATTCAAATATTCCTACCTCTTGTTCCTCAGACCATCCCGTCACCGATGATCGGAGTCATTTGGCCTAAGACATTGAACATTTTTATTGGCATTTTAATCGGATTTAGTCATAACTCTAAAAATATTTTAACCTAATACTCGGTGTTTTCGGTTCATAATAATAAACTACGGTCTTCGTGGATCACGCGCTACAGACCACCACTCCGGCCAACGTTACGTATTCCCTGTTTAATTTTATTGCGCCACGTAGCGTGGACGTTCGGTGGAAAGTTTATTATCGTAGGGTTCCTTAAGTTTCCGCTACCAACAACGTCGATTCTGTACACTCAGTCGTCTTGGATTAAGTAGATATACCTTTTTCGGTCTACAGGCCTACGTAACTTTCGGCTGTTTCACATCAGTCTCGGCGTTGTAATATGTAGGCGTGCTGGACGAAATTTCATCTCTTTACGTTCGATTGTCTTAATTCGTTTTCTGTATCATCCGGACACATGGGCCTATGTTTCGTATAATAACCCAGGAAGACGAGTTATCGCCTTGGCACGTTATTTTAGTGTGTTGTGCTTGACAGTTTTGTGTTCTGATGCGAATGTATATTATTATATGACGGGATCTACTCTCTTTTGTTGTTACACTTTATGTGGTTTCGTTATTATTTAAATAAATGATTATTATGTATTTCATTAACTCATTTGAATTTAATCGTTATTTTATGCTTTAATGCTTTAAGGTGTCACTAGTGGTAAGAGTACAATTATGCTGAATTCGAGTCGTATTGAAACACTCCTCCCGTAACCGTCGTCAATTGATGTTGTACTAAATTCTGTTGTGGTTATAACCAATTAGGTTGTTGAGCAAACTAAGTACTTCTGTGGTTTATCCTCCACTGGTTACAACACTATTCATTTAGTTATGTCCTTGAAGATTCATGAAATGTTTGTAAATTTAAAATTCTTCAATTCGGCGGGTCATGGGAGTTACCAACTGACCCAGATGTAAACATAACTTAATCTCCAAAACCACTAATAACTCGTTAACTGAATGAAATAAATTCGTGCTTCATTAATTGGGTTCAAATGTTTTTTATTCATCATAAGATGTAGTATTAAATCCTTTTTTTAATAACAATTAATCAATTTATTTTTTTACTGAAAAACAATCTGTTATTTGGTTCGAAACTCATATCTCAGGGTTGGTCACAATGCTATATAAATCGTCTTTGTTGACAAAATTGTCTAAGTATATATACCATCGAGTTCTTTGAACTGCAGCATACGTAACTAAAATGCGGGCTACTATTATTAAAACATCGTAAAAGGAGAATGATTACAATATAAGTTGAATAAATACTTAACCTAATACAATAAAGTTCGGCTACACATGAATGTCACAGTTGGAGGTTATCGTGATACTAGAAAGTTAACCATGTTAATTTCAATTGGCACTTAAATTACTTTTAACAAGTTGAAAAGTATTTAGAATAATAATGTTTTGTTTGTTGTGTAGTGTTACAAAATAGTTACGAGTGTTTAACAATGTCGAATGGCATTATCGTATAATGTTCTAAATTCATTAAGTTTTATAAATTTCACTATACTTCCGTAATTCCTTTTTACATTTGTTATATTCACGATTAATACTTTAATAAGCATTCATTGCTGTATTCAATCACTGCACTACATTGTATTCGAATTCGTTTCACTTTCCGTATTGAAGGTTATGTTGCCCGTGTTTACATTCGAAACCGCACTGCATTATGGGTTAACCGCGAATTACTTTAGCGCGGAGCCTGTCATCTACACGGCTTTGCAACTGGTGAAGAACTGTCCAAATTTGCGCGTCTTTTCTCGCTCTTCCCAACTACGCCCACCGCGGAAATCTCGATATAGGTGATTTGATTGGTCAGAATTGATGACATTCCTTTGTTGACACATCCCGCCCGCTTTACCAAAATTATTTATTCTTCGTATTGTTTAAATTAGCAGCCATCCTTACTATTTCTTTTATGAATTTGCTAACTGCTATAATTTTTTATTGTTCGACTAAGCTTTTCGTCATTACTGACATCTTCAGGTCTTAAACAACCACCTGAAAAACAGGTCGTTGTTTAAGACCTGAAGATGTCAGTAATGACGAAAAGCTTAGTCGAACAATAAAAAATTATAGCAGTTAGCAAATTCATAAAACAAAATTATTTAACTGTTCAAAGCGTGGGTCTTTGGGTTGAGAGTCTAAAAGTGACGCCAAACTTTTTATCTAAAACTATTAAAATACTTTATAATTGATAACAATTCTTTATGCTACTTGTGAGCTCCAATCTAGCTTTACCATCGTCTGGCATATGTCCTGCTGAGCATGTAGACATCCCACAAGGCATAATTCTTTTCATGATTAATAAAGATAACAATTTTAACTTATATTCTATTACAATTCTTTTATAAAATTATGTCCTATACTTATTTAATTAACAATTGGTTATTACTTATTCCTTTTCTAAAATTATTTTACATTATTAGCACTCAATTGTGAATAAAACACAAAGTCTGGTTCTAAGCTTCATTAGGCCTATAGCACTATGAGTTAGATTTACTTCTTACAGTTTAATGGTTGAATCTTAACAGTTTAAAACATTTCACACTTACTTCTAAATAATCGTATCAACTTTTGGTCAACATAGTTTTGATTAAGAGATGCCTTTTATATTTTGGTACAACTATTCATCTTATTATTTATCCTTATTTTTATATAATATATCTGTTATTATGTTAATAGCTTCTTCATAATTAACCATCTTAGTTACTACTAAGATTTACAATATGTTTTGTCTTCTTGACATTCTTATTTTTGTTGTTATTTCAACTAATGATTCTTGCATCTTGTTGCAATAGGTCATGTGCATTATAGGTATATTATTACTGGTTAATTCAGTGACAATTATTAATTATTTACATATCGATAGTTAGTTTACATATCACTGGTTATATTGATAGTATTTACTCTCTCTTTTTATTAGTATTTCTATGTGTTTTTAGTGTACAATGTGAGTCTTTTATACTCTGTCATTTTCATTCTGTTAATTTACATTAATCTCAATAATTATAACATCTTAGGGATCTAATCTCTGTCTTATAATTGTCTTTATATCATCTAGTTTCATCTAAGTATAATATCTCATAGTTTTACATCATTTTTGATACCTATTTTTGTATTTACCAGTGCAATTTTACCACTGTTTAGGTTAGGTTGACCCCTTTCACTTTCATTGACTACATTTATTTCACCTGGTTGGTTTTTATTAGTTATGTTACTCACTTATGTTATTTATGAATAGTATTCTCTATTATTTATTGTTCTGATCGCCATTGTTCAGTTTATCTTATATTCTATGTACATTTTTACTTATTAATCAGTTCTTTCTGATATACATTTGGTTACATTAATCATATTTTTTAAAGATAAGATACAAGCTTATTGTTTTCTATTATACATTATCATATATTTCATAATCACATGGTTATTACCTCACTCTCCTAATCGTGTTGGGTATCCTTTTATTTTAAGTCTCAGTTATTGTTATGTCATTTAGTAGGTTTTGTCTGTTATTTTAAATAATTATTTTTACTTCAATTTGGAGTTCTATTTTCCTATTCTCTTTAGCTTATAGATACTCTCTTCTTTATTTATAGTGGTTGAGTTATGTTATTTCTCTTTTACAAGGTATTTTTGGATTGTTCTTATTTTGTTCTCTGCATAGTTTCCTAATTAGTCTACTCACAATCCTAATCCATTGGGTAATTGTATAGTGACATTTGGTCTAGTCTTTAAGTCAGTTTGTCTTTATTATTATAACATTTATGCTCATTGACAATTAAATTATATTTTATTTCTTTTAATCATCTTAATAATAAATCTTTTTCTACTTCAAAGAGTTATACCTTACTGTTTCTTATGGTAATTGACTGTTTTATAGAGTTCATCTGTGTTTTGTGATATTGTGACGTTTTGTAATGTTACATACTGCCTCCCCTCCAAAATGATTATTTCTGAAAATTCCTTTATGGGAATGAGGAAATTATCATCAATATTGGTTCTTATTCACCATGGTATTTCTTTAAAGATGATTGGTTGTATGTACCTTTTGTTCTCTTGGTGATTGGGTCCAAGATTTCATAAGTGTTATTGTTGTTGTTTTTTGTGATGGTATACGGGCCGGTATAAAGTAATAACAGTTTCTTGGTGATGCCTTCCATTGTACTGGGTAACTCTCGATTTTTTAATAAATAGGCTACTCTATCTCCAACTTGATACTGTATCACTTTTTGTTGTGTTTTCTAGTATTTACTTCTTCTCTTTTCTGCCCGTTCAGCTGTCTTATTATAAAATTTAATCTTATCAAATTGGTACTCACTGTTATTGGGGAAATTGATGATTTCAGTAATTTCTCGAGGTGGTGGTTTCTCGAACATGGCGGTATATGGCGTGGTTTCGATGGATTGGTGATGGGCTAAATTGATGAAGTCTTCTGCTGATAGGTATTCATTCCATTTCCGCTGTTGGTCGAAGCAGTAGGTTCGGAGGATTCTCCCCACTTCTCTTAATACTCTTTCTGCAGGGTTGCTGCTGGGATGGTACACCGAAGTTTTATAAGTCTTTACCCCGCAATCTAGTAGAGTTTCCTTCCATTTCCTCCCCTTGAATTGCGTACCATGATCAGTTATGATAAATTTTGGAGTTCCTACTTCTGGTATGTAATGTTGAATTATGACGTTGAGAATTTAATGGTTGTTGCACGGTTTATCGGGTATAATTTGATGAATTTTGTGTAATGATCAAAGATTATTACGATGAATTTGTATTGATGTCGACCTCCACTGCGTGGGAATGGACCGCATATGTCTACGAAGACCTTTTCTAATTTACTGGACGATGTTATGGGTATCATTACACCCTCCTGCTTATCGTTGTTGCACTTAACTAGCTGACAGATGTGGCAATGTTTAAGATAATTGCGTACCCTCCTATTTATGTCCTTGATGTACCCGTGCTCCTCAAGCGCCTTTATCACTTTTAAAGCTCCCATGTGTCCATATCGGATGTAGTAATCGAGGATAATTTCTTTTTCGATGGTTCGTGGTATTACTAACTTACATGCATTGTGATGGTATCTGGTTTTGATGAATAAAATATCCTGATGTACGCAGTAGTATGGTATGATCCTGTTGTCTTGTGCCGACAGTCTCTGTCGAATTTGAACTATTTTGGTGTCCCTCTTCTGGTGTTGTTCAATCTCTTTAACAATGTCTTCTAGATCGGATCGACTCTTAATTATGTGGTATAAGTTTGCTATGGTTTCCTTTTCTCTTTCAAAGGTTTGATTTTTTACATTAATTCGGGATAATACATCTGGTGCCATATTCTTCTTACCTGGAATGTTAACTCCCAACTCATGTTATATTCCTGCAACGCTAGTATCCATCTTGTTAATCTCCCGTGGCTTAGTTTACAGTTCTTTAAGAATGATATGGACTTGTGATCAGTTCTGATTGTTATTGAGTAGCCCAAAATATAAGTTCTGAATTTGTTACATGCAAACACTACGCTTAACAACTCCTTCTTGGTTACATTGTAGTTGCGTTCGCAGTTATTCAGCACCCTACTGGCGAAGCTAATTACAAGGTGATTCCGCCCTTCATCTTCTTGGTACAACGCGGATCCTAAACTTACGTCGCTAGCGTCACAATTCAAGAAAAATGGTTTATTGAAATCAGGGTGGTGTAGCATGACAGATTCTAGAAATTTGTTTTTAATCAACTGAAATGTGATGTCTTGTTCTGGTCCCCGCGTCCATTTGTCCTTTGATGATAATTGGTGAGCAAATTTTGATGTTAGTTCCGAATAGTTCCTCTGGAATTTACGATAATAATTACAGATACCTAGAAAGGACTGTAATTGTCTCCTATTTTTGGGTGTTGGAAATCGTTGAATTGATTCTATCTTGTCTTGAGACGGAGTTATACCGTATTCAGATAAATTAAAACCTAGGAATTGAACTTCTTTAGCTATGAATTTAGATTTTTCGAGTTTTAAAGTTATGTTACTTTCAGACAGCTTCCGTAATACATGTTCTATTCTACGGCAATGATCTTCCCAATTGAATGATGTAATGAGTAAGTCATCAACATAGATGGAGTGAACTGGAGTGCTTCTTGGCCTAGTATCCGATCCATACACTTAACAAACACTGCTACTGGGTTGACAACTCTAAAGGGTAGCCGCTTAAATTGGTAATTACGCCCTTCGAATATGAAAGCCATGTATTTACGGCTATTGGGTGTAATTCCACTTGCCAATACCCGCAAACTGTATCCCAAGTGCTAATAAATCTAGTGCCGTGAAATTTCTTGAGTATCTCCTCGATTTCTCCAGGAGATGTCCGATCATTTACTATCGTTTTATTTATTTCTCTTGCGTCCAAACAAAGTCTTACCTTCCCGTTCTTCTTCGGGATGGCTACAATAGGGCTGGTATATGGGGAATGACTGTATTCAATTATGTCATCACTCAACAGTCTGTTAATTTCAGCTCTAACCGCCTCCTTTAAAGAGTATGCTAAGGGTATGATTTTCTTTTAAAATTCACTGGTTCTCTGACTTTGAGTTCACATTGATAGTTCTTAACTTTACCTGGTGTGTCTGAGAACACATGTCGATACTTATTATATATTTTTATTAACTTCTCTACCTGATCTTTTGTTAGTTGAGCGTCAATCTTCTCTGATTTGTATCTGCGAATTTCTTCTAACTTCTCATTCCAAAAGCTGTTATTGTCATTTTGATACTTTATTTCTTCCTTTGGTGTGTGATTCCTAGAACTATTTAATTCCCTAACATGATAGATGGATCGGTCGTGAGGGGCTTCCTTGCTTCCAATTAACTCAGCCGTCCATTCTATACAATTTGAGTTCAGAGATACTTTCGCTCTGCTCATATCAATAATAGCTGAGTATTTTCTTAACATATCACAGCCTATCAAAATACTAAAAGGTAAGCCATTGGCTACTAAAAATATCATAGGAATAGGTACACCGTTACTCGTTAACTCTAACATGACTTGCTTCCTGACTGTCTTGTTTTGACGTCCTGTTGCTCCCACTAATATTTTGTTATTTATAGGTAAAGCAGGTAGTATTTTCTTACATTCTTTCTGAATCTTATTTAATTCTGTACCGTCAATCAGAGATACGTTCGCACCAGTATCGATCATGAGTTTGGTAGGTACCCCATTTACTTCAGCTGCTATATAAGCAATTTCATTATTGCTGTGGTTAGTGCTGTCATTCTCCTCTTCTAATAACTCTTCCCTAATGTTCTTCAAATAATGGCTTCTTATAATTGTAATGGTCTTGTCCTTCGTCTGTTTGTCTAGTCCGTGACTGTACCCAATAGATTGGTTCAGTGAGGGGTCCTGTGGTTTTCTCACTGCCGTTGCTCGTTTAAAGAGAGTTCACTTTCATTGACTACATTTATTTCACCTGCTTGGTTTTTATTAGTTATATTACTCACTTATTGTTATTTATGAATAGTATTCTCTATTATTTATTGTTCTGATCGCCATTGTTCAGTTTATCTTATATTCATTTATATTCATATATGTACATTTTTACTTATTAATCAGTTCTTTCTGATATACATTTGGTTACATTAATCATATTTTTTAAAGATAAGATACAAGCTTATTGTTTTCCATTATACATTATCATATATTTCATAATCACATGGTTATTACCTCACTCTCCTAATCTTGTTGGGTATCTTTTTATTTTAAGTCTCAGTTATTGTTATGTCATTTAGTAGGTTTTGTCTGTTATTTTAAATAATTATTTTTACTTCAATTTGGAGTTCTATTTTCCTATTCTCTTTATCTTATAGATACTCTCTTCTTTATTTATAGTGGTTGAGTTATGTTATTTCTCTTTTACAAGATATTTTTGGATTGTTCTTATTTTGTTCTCTGCATAGTTTCGTAATTAGTCTACTCACAATCCTAATCCATTGGGCAATTGTATAGTGACATTTGGTCTAGTCTTTAAGTCAGTTTGTCTTTATTATTATAACATTTATGCTCATTGACAATTAAATTATATTTTATTTCTTTTAATCATCTTAATAATAAATCTTTTTCTACTTCAAAGGGTTATACCTTATTGTTTCTTATGGTAATTGACTGTTTTATAGAGTTCATCTGTGTTTTGTGATATTGTGACGTTTTGTAACGTTACAGTATTAATAAATGGTTTACAAAAAGGAAACGTTTACTGAAGGGGAGGAGTCAACATTTATTTGTAGATTAGCCAATTTTTCTTTTTTTTTTAACATTACGGCTGAAGTTTGTCTAAACTCTGGTATTATCACTAATCTGCAGTGTTTGTGCGCGTAGGTATTCTCATGTATTGCGTGTTAGTATTGACAGTTAACGATAAGATTTACGCTAATTATAATTCCTTCATTGGTTTATGTTACAGCGTTATCAGTATTGAAATCACTGTTGTGAATAGTTGAACTCAATGAAATACCCTGGGGGAACGTTTTTTGGTAATTATGTATCATGACATTTAAAATGAAATCTGTTGGCACTGGTGACAGGTAAAGGCAGTTATTCCAAGCCACTTAGGTTTCATCATATCTTTTTCGTTTATTGGGTAAGCTGTCAAAGAATTTTAAAAGACGGTAACTTTACAAATTAACTTTGGATTGTAACTGTGCGCGAGCGTGAATAGAGTTGGCTTACTGCCTACCGATCAACGTTTTTAGTGGCGATTAGTGGGTGTTTGTACAGAGATACCAAGGGGTTGTGCGAGACGCAGAGCATGCCCGTCGCCCGCTGTTGTGCCGCGCTTCCTATAGAGCGTCTCTGGATTTGTAGGAGTGGCCTACCGGCCGTGGATTATACAGTTCTCAGGTTAACGTTGCCTACAATTTCTTCATTATTACATTTTCGTATCACAAATTGACACAATTATTATCGTTAGTATTTTTCTTTTGACAGAATTTCTTTTTATTCGAGGTCTACGTTGACAACTGCTCCGAGTAACTGCCTGAAAACAACAATTACAAAGTCCATATATCTGCGACCGGTGCGCCCGCTCCTCAGGTTTAAACCAGAATTTTGAGTTTTCCTTCGTGTATACCAGTCCAACTATGCATTGTATCCTTGTCTGATTTATCGGGGTTCCTTATCTCATCTCACAGACGTTTCGATAACAACATTGTTTGGGTAGCAAAGTTTACATTATTTAATTGTGTGCAGTCCCGTATCGCCTGTTTTTGTTATTGCCTTTAGAATAATTATGAGCAAGAGGATCGCTAGGGACTCGCTCTGTGACGAGCCAGCTTTCAGTGATTCGGAGGTTACCATCACACTTTAATCTGTGCCTTTGCTCCATAATCACACATCTCCACACCTTTTTGAGTTAGGGAGGAATACCTGTTTCCTCCGTGGTTTAATGGAGCTCATACTTTTTTATAATATATCATGATTACTTGCGAATTACAGATACATTAACATTTTTTGTTGGAACAAGTTCAAAATCAGTTGGTTTCATTAATTGTTGTTTGTTTTCATTTGCAGCATCAGCGTGAAAATAATTTTGTAAAATATTTTAAATGTATATTTATGGCGTAAATTTATGTTGTAATTTAATTTTTGACACTATATATTTAGAAACTGCAGAAACTTTAAAGAATTCAAGGGTTCCATTTCTTGGCGTGAAATGCGATTGTAGCAATTTCTTCTTTACTCAGTTATTGTGACTGTGCTAACCGTTATCGTATATCAGGTGTGTTTACATTTCATAGAATGCAGAAAAACATTTCATCATTTGATGAAGAAGCTACAGCTATTATATGTTGGTACTGTTTATTCTTGGGCACCGTTGACTGTTTTATTACCTGAAATGTGACATTTTTATCACTGCAAGTCGTGACTGCGCCTAATATAACTTGCGTCACGGAGGCTAGGAATGGTTCAACTTGTGTTAGTCGATGAAACAAGTTAGGTTTGTTCAGAATTTTTAACAAACGTAGAATTTTCCCAGCTATCCAAATAGTTTCCGTCGCTTTCCTCCAAATTGCCTCCTCTTGTAGTTTATCTTTCTCAACTTCTCCAAGAGCTCACACCGGTATGTCAGTACACTTCATATTAAGGTTTTAACAAACTTCTTTCTTGTTTCAGTACTTGCGTGGTTGTTTATTACTCAATTCCTTGTTGTTTAAAAGTTCGTTTAACTAAAGCTGTTCTTTTCTTCTGCGAGATTATGTTGTCCTTTGTAAAATGCTTCCTATAATAGGTAACCGAATCCTTTGACGTTCTCCAAAATTATGTTGTCCTGTTTCATATTTACCTCCGCACCTTCATACCTCTTGCCTACAATTATATCCCTGTATGTTGCTTTAGGTAGTTGTTTTAGTTGCAGATAAATCTGCAGTTCGAACTTTTTAACCAGTTTACCAACAATTTCTATGTGTGTAATTCATATATATTTCCAATCAGCAAGTGTTACTGTGTCGATTGCGAATCAAATAGTACATATTTGATAATTATTTTAATTACTGTAGTTTTTCTTTCGTCCAAGGCGTTACTTCTTCAATTAACTAATCAAACAAATAAAGGGATAAAAGGCAGCCGTTTCTAAACCATCGCTTCTTTCGTTCAGCCTGTCATATCTATTTCTATACTTTGTGATTTGTGAATGTTTATGATTAAATTCCGATCTCTCTAATCAAAACTTTCTTTTTTTAATTACTTGAAATGGAGGGTTTCCACTCGACGTTTATCAAACGCTTTATCGAGGTAGATAAAAGTGGCATATGGTCTCCTACTGGCTCCTGTTCTCCTCACGGGATCTGATTTAAAGTGAAGATTGTCTCTCTTGTTCCTCTTCCTGCTATAAAACTAAATTGATCTTCCCGTAGAGTTTGGTAAACTCTTCTTTTACTCAGGCTGTCGGTACGAAGTTAGCACAGTCATTTGCTATGCCTTTCTTCGATATTCTGATAGTTCTTCTCGTAATGAAGTCAGAGTAGTATAATTCCCTTGTCGTAGTATTCAGTAATTATATTAAGTAGTTGCTTCTTGAACTCTCATCCAGAGTATTATTGTTCAGAAATATCTGTTATTCAGAACAAGTTTTCCTAAATTCAAACGTTTACATTGTTGGTTTTCTAATGTACATTTCTTTAAATTTATTTCGGGCTGAATGTCGAATGTAATAATAATTCAATAGGCTAAATATAAAAGTTTTGCGGTTTCTTTCGAAAAAGGTTCAGTAGACCAGTGGGTATGGCACCTGGCTACTAATCTAAGAGATCCTGGGTTCAATTCCCGGTCCCGCACCATAAAAACAAGGTGCGTTTTTCAGCCCCCAGGTCGACTCAGCCTGTTGAAAATGAGTTCCTGGGATAACATCCTGGGGATAATAATAGGCGGCTGAAGCGTAGTGCTGGTCACACTGCCTTCGTTGTATGCCGGACGGCTTACATTAGGCAGCCTACCCTGCCTACTCCTAAGCTACTTCGGTGGTATACATGGGAGCCATTATTATATTATATTCGAAAAAGGTTTGGCGACCTTTCGGCAGAATCTCTTATTCCAGATTCAAGCTGTTGATTTCTTTGCCGCTCTTGATTGGAACTGTTTGTTTCCGGTGTGTCAGGTTTCCCGTAATTGACAATTGGTATAAATTATACTTTTAATATTTGCAGTTTTCTTGAAATTTATTTATGAGAAATGAAAAGTGCCAATTGAGCGTATGGTTGGATGGAATGAAAGCTGAATATATGTTTTATTCAGGTAGAAATAATATTCCTTTTTCAATTTCACACCGGCCTTTCCAAGGTGAGACCGACACCCTGACCATCACAACGAATGTTGGGGTTTTCGCCCGTAGCACAGCAAACCAGTAACAAACTGGTGATGAGCTGGATACAGTAGTCCTCAGTCGCTACGACTAGCTAGACACCGTTCAGGCAATCCAGTCGTTGCTGGAATAGCAGCGTATGAATCGGTCAAATGGTCGTCGGCCCTGAAGTTATCGATAGCCTTACCTGAACTACCGTTGGCCACTTTTATCGCATAACGGAGGCGTAGGCGCCATTCCTTAGCCATGAGAGTAAAGGAAACACACACACACACCTTGCATGCACTTATATAACTGAAACAACGCCATATTGATTGTACTTATTACACGTATGACACATAAAGGACTAAATAATCGACAGCTGTTGTACAATAAACTCTAGGCTACATAAACAGGTGGTCTGAATTAAATTATAAAATATCAAATATAAATCTATAAAATTTCATAGAGAACGAAATTTTGAATATGTGGAAGAATTTGTGAAGACAATGATTACAAAGAACTCTTCGTATTCATAAGAACAACGTGTTGTGTCATGTAGTTGGCTGCCTAGTGATGCAGTTTAGCTGAATTGACAAGGTTTAATGACGTCATTGAAGACAGCAGTAATGGAACGTTGTTAATGAACAGTGTGCATCGTATAATAACGTTTAATTAAGTTCGTGGAATAACGAATTGTATCGGCCGGCATTGTCACGCTGAATGTATTTTGTTACGCCTCTGTAATGCAGTTGATGTAATTTGTAATGAGTCGTTTGTTGGTTCTCACTGTTGAATAAGAGGTACAAAAAAATAAAATAAAATGGAACAACAATAGTACACCTCTTCACACAGAATTTTCCCCATTGTATTAGTTTCACCTAAACAGAGGAAAAAACCTTCTTTCTTCTAATTTTATATTGGTCAGCTGGTTCACTGTTGAGGTTCCATTGATATCAGATTTTTGTTCCAAAGGCGTCCAAGAATGTAGTTTAAACTATGTGACCTTTTAGTGTAGACTTGAAAATAGGTTGGAAGATCCGGAACTAATTCCCAATAGACGATGAATGTTTTATAGTGATTCAGTGTCATAATTCTGTACTCGAATAAGCGTATATTAGAAGTAGGCCTATATGGAACTACAGTGTTGTCTTGCTATATACCATTACATGTCACTTTTCGAATAGAGAAAGTGAGATTGTTTTGCAGTACTCCCTGTATTCACGTAAGTATAGTTGGTTGTTTGCCGTAAAATACGATTAAGTAAAGCTAGAAAACGCTAAGCATCCACAATAGAATCTGTATTTTTCATGACACTTCGTTTCTGTTTTAAGAAATTCCTGTTTTAAGAAACTGTGTTTGAAACATACAGCTACTGAATTTTTAATTTGACGTATTTATTCAGCCATGTCGGCATACAGAGGAAATGTGTAATTAGTGCTGCGTATATAAGTTTCGTGTGAACTAACTGCCCCTTCTTGTTCCATGGTCATTTTATAATTTTAAAGAAAACATACTAATTTCGGCGAAACGTCTACGGAGAAAACTGTATTGTCACACAGCCAGAATTTTTCGTGTATCATGGTAACAAGCCTGATTTGATTTCTTGTATGATTAATTTGTGTTTTTCTTCAAGAGCCCGCAAGTTATTTCTGTTTTTATGATTTGTTAATTATAAATTGTCATTATTAATCCTCAGGCTTGTTTCGGTGTCTTTGTAGAACGTTACTTTGACACAACAAACAATAATCCGTTTTGTTTACTTAGTGGGTGAAGGTGTTAGGTTGTTGTTTGTTGTGTTTTAACTATGTAGTGTAACCTATTGCACTCAGACCGACAAACGTCTTGGATGGTAAGTAAATTTTATAATTTATTTATTCTCATGTTATATTCATTTAGTGATTTTTAGGTCAGACGACAATGTGTTTTATTCTATAATTGATAGTTTGTTTTAGTCTAATTCTCATTTCCGCACCTGAGGACGACCACTGACGTGTAGTGTCGAAACGTTATGTTAATTAAATTATAGAGGTTGCAGAAGTGCGAAATAACATTGGCGTACTTAGCAATATTTTCACTCCAGAGGTTATTAGTTCCAAGGATTGTGGCAATTCATATTTGTCAAATCAACTGTCATTCATCATAGTATTTCAGTCTTGACAGATGCCTAACAGCGATTTTGATTCATTGAGTTCTTAATTTTAGCGAAGCGTTTTAGGTAATGGGTGTGTATTTGAAGTGACAAACAGCTTTTGGGTTATTTTTTATTACTTGAAGTAGGCTACGGTTGTTTTGTAACAGAAAATACTCCTCACATTATAAACACGAAGTGGCTGAGGAACGTCAGTGACGGTCCTAGCACATGTTTTACCGCGACATCAGTGGCTTCGGTCATGAGGATGTCAGGTACAGTCGAATTAATTTTCTCCACTGTTGACTATGTTAATTTTATTGCGTGTATCAGTCACTAGTATTTTGTTTGTTTGTTTTAAATTAATTCATATTTTGAATCCATGTATGTGTAAGTTCGAGATTAAAATTAACGTGATTTAACAGGTTATTATAAAAACCTTTAAAGCATGAAAAAGGCCATATAAAAGCATATTTTGTTAAAGCTTTAACTGAGTTTTCTTCCACATTAGCAAGGAAGTTTTCTTCCAGCTAGTTTCGCGGGTAACACAACATCTACTGTATGTAGACTAGTTGTTTTTATAATATTTGCCTTTAAATCATAGAATGTAAGGAGAAGTTTTAAGGTAGTTCCTTAGATTATACTAACGTTAAGATTTAGATAATCATTTTTGCTGATATAATTCTAAATTAACAATGAATGAAGGTTGGGGAATTTTATTTATTTATTTTTTAGAGACTAAATAGTTTGATATTTATGATACTGTGATATCTGAGTCTTCATAAATTTTCTTGTTGAATTCTTTATGTAGGCTACTTATACTTGTACGATGGTTGATACTTGCCATTTCGTACCTAAAGCTTCGCATAGCTACAAACCAATAGGCCTACAGTTTCTTTTACGAAAACTGAAATTATAAGTAATTCCTTTCCAAATTCATTAATTCTTCATGTAAAGTCATTGATTGAGTTTTATTACAACTGTGACATATACAGTATATTATAAGTTTATAGATTGTGGTAATATAAAAAAATAGTACATTCTGTTGTGTCTTGATCCGTATTTTTAAACAATTTTATATAATTACACTTTTTGTAAAATTGGAATTCCAATTTGCTTATCGTAATTTAGCTATGTGTAACGCGGGAATGGCAAAACATAGAAAGCAAAACACATGGTGAATTATTAATCGCAAGAGAACATTGTAAGTGCTTCCGTGGAGATCGTTATGAAGGGGCATTATCGACATGGAGTAGGATATGAGAATCCGTAAACCGTAGCGTCCTTGACATGCATTCCCAACTGTGGCCCGCTTCCGCTGACCTGAGATTGTTTTCGTTAATATCACAAGTGTTTGATTTACGAGCTCAGATGTTTCCGACACTAGATCTGTTCATATTCAGCGTAATGAAATTACCACCAGTAGGACTAACTGACTAGCAAACGGTATTCACGTTTAAGGCAGTTTGTGATATTGTCATTAGATGATTGAGGAAACGTACGCGGTTACGCGATTATTATAATCTATAGTGACTGTATTCCCGTTGTTAACGATTGTCATTACTTCTGGCTTAATTTTATATATTTTCGTCGTTCATATATTCACATGTTGATTACAGTTGATTACGCTTGGTCCTAAACCACATTAATCGTGATTTAGAACTTGATAATGGTGGCGACACTGAAAGGCCTCGTCCGAAGCATGACAGGTAGCAGTTTATCAAGTAAGCACGACGAAGTTGGAATTACGGAGACTGCTAATTCAAATAACAAGATTGAATGTGTACAATCGTAGGGGCGCGTGTATGATTGCAGGCGATAACGTATATAATATTTTTATAAGAGGAATAATTAATCACACTTTTATTTTCGTTAATTCCAATTTAATCTCAACCATTATATGGAACCCGCTATAGTGCGTTCGAAATAGACACCTAGTTTGACCAGTATGATCTAGGAAATTAGAGGATTTGCTGGGGCCCGTAAACATGGATTACAGCACCAACGAAACATCCAGCTTGTTTTACAAGGGAGGGGGGATAAACGTCTTAAATAAACCGGACCTTTCAGCTTTTTGTCTGTTCCAAACATTATAGAGCCCGAACGGATTTCTGGCTTTACACCCTTATTATTTTGAATCGACTCAAAACTGACAGTTTTGTAACCAGTTGTAGTAAAAAACCTACGCTGAATAATAAAAATTGAATCTGCTTTTTTACTAGTGAGTAATATGATTAGTGTGTTAATAATGGAAATGATACATACGATAACCACGCTTTAGGCTAGGAAGATAACATGTTCGTACAGGTTGCCAGCTGTGTGGAAGCATGAAATGTCGTTGTTAAGATCCAACCGCGAACTGCGTTAGTTTACATTTTGTATAGTGGGCTGTTGGTACTGTAACACTGGCACTTGACTTTTCATACTGATTTTAGTGAGTAGCAAGTACAGTATGAAACATGTACGTACTCATTGGCTTACTTGCAGATTGCAGACTTATAATCGATTTGAGAAAGTGCTCTTCAGTAAGTTTTTATTAGGTTTTAGATACACTTTTAATGTATTTGAAATCTGCATTATTGGCCCAGTACTATTTTTAGTATTCTTCTTTTATAGGTTGTAAGTTCTCAAATTGTTTAGTTAAGTTGGCGTGTGATAAATTGTCCGATGAACACTTTGCCGGTGTAAACTTTATTGTTATACGCGTAACTGAATGGCCTTGGCTCTGTCTGTTGCAGAGAAATTATAGGACCATTAGTTCTGATTTACTCTTGGGGACGAGGGTTTATAGTCAGAAGTAGAACGTCCTGGTTATGCATGTATGTATTACCACGAACTTTGACTTTCCCGTGTTCTACGTGCCTTTTTAGAAACTTGCTATTTGTGATTCGGAACCTTTATATATGCAGTTCGCTTGGTAGTGTGCGACTCGAACATTATGAATTTCGTGTTACCTCCTCAATTTTTCATTAAATAACCGCAGAGTGATCTATAACTTTAATTTATCGGACTAACAAGAGTTTGTATGAGAATTGGATTCATGCGGCTTCTGTCTCAAGTTTTCCACACTGATAACGATCCATCTTCCTTACCTGAGTATTTATGATGACGTCATTTCTTTTTTATATATATATATATATATATATATATATATATATATATATATAGACGTCTGTGACGTCTTCCTAACTTTACTGTAATTAAGTGACCGTGACGGAGGGGATAGTGTAACAGTTTTGCATCGGCCTGATTGATAATGCGAATTTCTGCTCGTGGTAGTGGTGACTGATTATACTCACGAGACAACGGAAGAAAGAGATGCCCATCTTCATTATAAGCTTTTAGTTCTTAGATCAGGGCGACTTGAACGCTGTCTTATTTGTTAAAAATGTGTAGTTTTAATGTTCTAAAAATCTGTGTGTATACAATTTAGGTATTGTTAAGATAACTGTTCTTGGTTTTATAACAGATTTCTAAATTATTTTCTTATGCAAACATTTTTATCACTCAAATTGTAAGAGAGTCTTTAGAACTAGTTAAATTTTCCTCTACTTTCTTCTCATTTATGCTGCAGCTCTCATTATTTTCGTCATATCCAACACTAATGTCATTCTACTTTCTCGTAGCCGCCAAACAGGTCCAAAGTGTTGCCGTTTAACTTGTCACTATTAAACATGTCGTGTCGAATATACGTCTCTGTTGTAGCATGACATATAACCACTAAAAACTAATTCCATCAAGATCATAAAAACAATTAAATTTCAAATAACTCAAAGAATTTCAAATGAAAATAATTTAAACTTCAAAGAAAAACAGCACTATAAAAGGAAAAAAGTATTTAAGTAATAAAAGTGCAACACTAAAACGCAAGAAAATTTAAATCTAAAGAAACTCATATATAAATCAGGAGATTACCCAGGAAGTTTAGGAGCAGGTAATAAAGAAGATAACCCGAACCAACCAACGGACAAAATAAAACCAAGTACCTTGGAAAACCCAAGAAGGAAGAAGAGAAGAAAAGAAGATATAGGATGGAAGAACTACAAGAAATACCCATTAATAAACCTATTATTAACGACAATAAACCCCAAACCAAATGTTAATACCACCAAAGAAAGTATAACACCCCAGAACCTCATAAAATTGTAAATTAATTATAAACGAAAGTATTTAGTAGTGTGATAAGAAGTGCACCAACTAAAGTTATTATATAGTAAAATAAACAAATCTTCACAGTCCATTATAACTAAAAGTTTGGTCTGAGAATATAGTAGAACTCAAATATAAGTCAGAACCAACAGTGTATGTGTACCAGTGAAAGTGATTTTAAATATAATAAACTTCAAGTTAATGTGTAACTATTACTTGAACAAGGTGCTATTAAATAACTTTTATATTTTATATAATTACAGAATTAACAGGTGATGAAATATTGAAGTGAAAAATATTTCTAATGTTTCATAAAAGAGGTCACTTTTTATCTAAAAACATTCATAGAAATGCAAAGGATAAAGAGAGTAGGTGGGGGAATAATTACACAAACAGGGGATTAATTTAAAATACAATATAAACAGAAAAGACTGTGATTGATTTAAGTTTAATAAAAATTAAAAAATTTTAAATGGCTAATTATGTTTAGAGCCTATGAACTCCACATTTCAAGGAGATATAATAGAATAAGATTTATATTTAGTGTAAGAATGTTTAGTTACATAACAGTGTGCATACAGCTTAAAATGTTTATGTATGGATGCTGTACCAGCTTATAAAATGTTTATTATGTATGTTAAAAATAGTTCAAACTAACATGTCTAACTTTGGAGACTGCTAGTTAATGTTCAATATTATTTTTAGTATTAGTAGCATGAATAATATGCTACAGGTATCAATAGTTATGTAAGCAATTTTATTTAATGTTATGTTAACTTTAAAAGGTCAGAGGAGGTGTAGACATAACTTTATTTGAAAAAACAATATATGTAAGATACTAAGATCTAGGCCAAATAATGACTTCCCAAAAATTAATATAATTGAGTATATAAGTCTGATGAACCATGTAAACTAATAAGATTTATGTAAGGTGGATTGATCACCAACTACTATAACTGATCCTATACTTTAAAAGGGTAATATAAAAAGATGTATTAAATTATTAAAAATTTTCAAAATGTAATACCTAACTATTTCAGAGGAGGAATAGTAAATTCATGAATTATAACTAAAAGCCAGATAAATTGACAATTTTATAAGAAATTAAGGAAAGGTAAGGATTTATATCAATCTAAAAGTTATTATAATCATATTTATAACACCAAACATGGCTAATATTTTGGACAAGAACAGGAAGCAGATTTTTGGGCCCATATTTCCAAAAAAGACAGAAATATGGCAATTTTAACAAAAATCTTTATAAATATGGACTATGACATATCAAATTAAACAGAATGAGGTAAATAAACCAATTATGTTGTTAATAGTTCACGAAAGCAATCTATAAACTAAAAATATTCTGTATATAATGTATTTTATATTTACATGAATAGGAAGTGAAATATATTTAAACAATACTTTTTTCATATTAACTTGGCAAGATATTTCCTGAGACGAAGGAAGTAAAACAGTTCTTTATTAACATTCAACGTGAACGGTTGATATTCGATCGCGTTAAGAATCTGTATAACGTACCGAGTAATGGCGTATAAGGTTATGAATTGAAAACGAGAGTTACCGAATTATTTACTTTAAACATAAAATCAGTGTACTACACCAACACAAAAAGTGAAAACAAACAATACCTATCAAAATATAAGTGAATTCAACCAATAAAACTATACCACATTGATAATTCACTCTACAACGAACTTTAACATTTTTCACCATATATGGTATACAATTGAACACACCTAACACCAGACAATTAACGCCTGTGAACATAGAACACTTCTTCAGGACACCTTTAACAACACCATAGACAATATACCATATTACGGAGACAATAAAACGGTAGTGAAGGCGTTTTTATTAACAGAATTTATAACCATCGTTTCTGAATTTTCTTCAACTACGAGACGTGCCGCCATTTTGAGCCCCGTCATGCAAAGTGTATGTCAGCCGAGAGTCGTCAACAACTGGATTGGTCTGAATCATTAACTATTATAAACATTATAAATTATTATCCAGTTGTCATTTATTAATTATTAAGAATTATTTGTACATGTTATACTTTCTATGCTTGCTCCCTTCTCTGACTATATAATTATAATCGCTAAAAGAACCATTTTAACATTTATATAAAATAACCTGTAATTGTAAAGTCGACCAAGCCCTGTGAAAGAGTCGAACATTTAAACAATATCGATTTTAAATCGATCTTTCAGAAATATTGTTAATAAATTAATTTAATTCAAGTATCTGGATTTGAAATTATTTCACATATTAAAATAAGAGTTTCAGTTAACTACAGGACTTACTGGGAGACGACAAATATTAAAGGAAAGTGATATATTGGAGCAGAGCAGAAAATCGCAAATCGATTATTGTAGGAAGACAATCTGTTTAACTCCAGATTCATTTAAGGTCAACCAGAAGTGCATATATTCACCAAATCAACTCACAGAATTTTAAAATTTTAACGAAAACTCAGAACAAGAATTATTTATAAATTGTTAGAACTATAAACAAACATAAAATTTTTTTTTTGAAATAATTTTTTTGTATTAAAATTTTTTTTTGTACAACACAAAGAAGTATTTATTTGTAACAGCGTATAAAACGCGTTTGGTTACAAATTGGCGCTCACAACAGTGGGGATTAACGAAGAATAAAGGTTTAACGAACAAGTTTACTTTAATTTGTACTTGTTCGAGTAAAGGGATAATTGAACCTATTATCCACTTTTATTTGTTTGGTTACAAATTGGCGTCCAACTAGAGGGCTTCAATTAGCGATTGGAAGACAGTCAATTAACCAATTACAAATTAAGCTTGGCAGCGTTTATACCGTCAAGAAGGAGGCAAAATCCAACGACGAGCGACATCGAAGAAAAGGGCGGCAGAGGCCGAAAAGGAAGTCGATATGGGGGACAAGGAGGCAATACCCGTGGAAGAGATAGAGGTGTTAGTAACCCCGGTGGAACATAAACAACCAGCACCACCAGAAGAACAACCTGAAGTACCAACGTAAACAGGGGACATCAATGTCCCAGACAAGGAAATAGAAAAGTCTAAGACCACAGAAGAAAGTAAAATGGACAAATTGATGGAAATGTTCCTACAAATGAATAAAAACATAGAATCCAAGATGGATGCCGCAAAAGAAGAAAATAGTAAGGAAAGAAAGGAAGACAAACAGTCCTTGAAGGAAGATTTAAGTGAATTGAACAAGAACTTAGGTAGTAAAATTGAGAATACCAATAAGAGAATTGAAGAAAACAGAAAGAAGATGGAAAGTGACAACCAACAATTGAAGGAAGAATTAAGGGAAAATAGTAAGAAGATGGAGGAAACCAGCAGGGAAATGAAGGAAGACAATCGATCCTTGAGTCATAAAATTGATAAAACTAATCAAAGGATGGATGAAAACAATAAGAAGATGGAGGAGAAACTGGATGAGAATAACCAACGGTTAAGAGAAGAATTAAGAGAAGTCAACCAGGAAAACATGAACAAGGTAGACGAGAGAATAGAGTTGGCAAAGGAAGAGCTGAACAGGAAAATCAACGATAATAAGAGAGCCATAATTAAAAAATTTGAACAGGAGACAATCATAGTAAACCAACAGATCAGGGAAGTGGACGAAAGATGTCGTCAAACTGAGTGTGAAGTACAGGAAGTCAGGGAGGTAATAAGTACGGAAATTACCCAGATCAAAGAACATCAGAAGACGAAGTGGGAAGAAAACCGAAAGGAAACGCAGGAGGAAATAAATAAGGTGCGAACCCAAGTCACAGAAAGGTGCGACGGGATGGAAGCGGTGATGACCAATATCACCGGTCAAGTGCGGCAGAGCCAGGAAGAGATGGAGGTAATCCGAAACCGGCCGACTAGCTTCACTAATTTCCCCATGAACGAGCATCGAGAGTGCTTGAACTTCCGCCAATATAAACGAAAGCCCATGGAGTTCTTGGCCCGAATCGAGGAATACATGGCCAAACACAGGGGCAACAGATGGGTCAATAACCGGGAGTTACTAGACGAGTCATTTCGAGAAATGAACGATCATTGGTGGATGGCCAACCGCAGTGACATAGAAGATTACCAGCAGTTTAAAAGCCTCTTCAAGGCGAAATATTGGTCTGAGACTACCCAAAATTTGATCCGTGACAACATCTGTCACGGCCATTACAAACCACAAGTGGGCAGCTCAATGACGGCGTACTTCCTCGGCAAAGTATGTATGGCCAAGCATTTGGAACCAGCCATACCTGAAGAATGCCTCATAAACAAGCTGTCATATCATTATGATGAGGAGGTGATTCGAGCGAGGAGAGGCAGCCAAATTAAGACCATACAGGCCATGACAGAACTCCTCGAAAACTATGAAAATGAGGAGTACTACCGACAAAGCCGGAGAAGGAATGATCGGCCAGAACCTAGAAACTATCCAAATACCAACAACGGTACAAATAACAACAACACTGGATACCAGGGAAACCGAGCCAATCCACCGAGTAACAACAATAACAACAGTAATAATAATAATAACAATAACCAGGTTCAAAATAATCCAAATAATAATCGAACAAATAATGGTTATCAGGGTAACAGAAACCCATACTACCCAAACCCTAATAGTCAGAGAAACCCCAATTATAATAACAACGAACGTTATTATAATAATAACCGTGGCAATCCACAAAATAGTAACACTAATAATAATAGGTTTTCTCGACCGAGAGTGAATTTCATACGAGCGGAAGACGGTCGCCAACGTAGGTACTACCACCAGAGACGCAACAGCTATCACGAATATGAAGATCGGCGAAGGAGCCGAGAACGTGACGAACCAAGGTACAATCCTGCTAGACGGAGTACCAGTCTAGATAACACAAAACGGCTGACAAACCGCGAACAACCGTTAGATCATCGAACAGAGCGGCAGGGACCCACTCTAGGTCTCCCGACTGATGCATCAACCAGTGCGACACATAATAACAAT
The DNA here is from genome assembly GCA_034769895.1 of Magicicada septendecula. Lineage (NCBI taxonomy): Eukaryota > Metazoa > Arthropoda > Insecta > Hemiptera > Cicadidae > Magicicada > Magicicada septendecula. The sequence goes on from CM068368.1 coordinate 541,518,468, forward strand.
GATGTCGAGCATTTAAACGGGAGGAGGCAGTAATAAATCACCGAAACCCGTTGCTGCTCCTAAACCCTGGGTATATAAATGAGTTGCCAAGAGCAATTGAAACAAATCGTATCACAATAATTGGTTGTAATTATCTAAAAGACCTCCGACACGAATTATTGGAGGAGGACGATAATAGTCCCAACAATAACATAAATAACGAAATTCAAAAATATAAGTAAGAACAACTTACTACAACTATCTTGAAAGAAACATTTTGGAAATATAAAAAGAAAGAATTTTGAGGTAAAAAACCCTATAAATTCAAAAACATAGTAAGATCACCTTACTACCATTATTATGAAAACTATTTAGAAACAAAAAGAAAATGAATTTTGAATTAAAAAACCACCAAATTCAAAAATATTGTAAGATCACCTTACAGACATTATGATGAAAATATTAAGAAAAATAACAGAAAAAGAATTTGGAATAATAACCCTAAAAATTCAAAAATATTGTAAGATCACCTTACAAACAAATAATTTATGAAAGTGATTTTGAAATACAAAAAGAAAAAGAATTTAGAGATGTTAAAATCCTCGAAATTCAAAAATGTAGTAAGCACCACTTACTACAAATAATTTATGAAGAAACTATTATGAAATAAAAAGAAAGAATTTTGAATTAAAAATCATCCAAATTCCAAAAATAAAGTAATATCAACTTACTGACAAACTATTTATAAAAACTTTATGGAATAAAAGGAAAAGAATTTAGAGATGTAAAACAAATCAATTCTAAAAAGTATATAGTAAGGTCTAATTTCAACCAATAAATTGTAAAAACCTTCTATGAAATTATATAAAAAGAAATAAAAACCAGTGATACGATTAACTGAATAAACTTGTGTGGAAATAAAAATAATAACACTTTGAAGTGGTATAAAGAGAAACAATGACCTCATTAAAAAATTAATTAAAACATTCATTTGAATAAAAAACCAGAGAGAAGTAATTTGAGAAAAGAATCAAAGTTATAAATGTAATTAAATAAATCAATAATGAAATGATCATAGTGTAATAAAGACAATTATAAGAAAGTTCTAGAACATGGAACAAGTGGAACAAATAAAAACTGAGAAACAAACAAATATATCAGAAATATATGCTACCATAAACAAAAGCAGATTGTAATAAAAACCAGAGAAGAATAAAGAATTAATAACAAAAACTTTATATGATAATAAACATTGATAATTATATTAATAAAAGAGCTTCCCACCATAATAAGAATTGAGATAACGATAAAGCTAAAAAGTCTGAAGAATAACTGAGATAGGAATATTAAAATCTCTGAGCAATATACGAAGTGAAGTATTCAAGGATATATTTTTTTTAAATAGTTATAAAAGTGTACTATTCTTAAATAATTTTTTTAATAACTGTCTGTAGATAAGTCCAGCAGTATTAATATGTTTTTTGAGCAGAGATGATTTGCCTCTGTACTCAAATAGAAGTGAAGTATTGGACAGCAGAGGAAGTAGCGTACTGTGCCTCTCTGAACTGCACCAGCTCACGTGTTAGGGAATGATAGGGAATAAATATCCCAGGGATAAAACACTAAGAAGAAAAATGAATATAAAATAATAAATATTGTAACACCACAAAATGTTACATAACCTAGACACTCACCAAAAGGGTAAATAGTTACACTAAAGTGATAAAAGGGAATCATTTATAATGAATGTAGCAAAGAAGAGAAGGACCAGCAAAGAAGAAAGAAGAGGAAGGATCCCAAGAAGCAGTGATGAATACACTGCATGACACTACAACAAACACTATGACGGACTTTAACTAATGGACATGCAAAGTTCACAATAAGCTGTCAAACGAGCCAGTCCATGACATTAATGTAGAGTCATGTAAAAGTAAAACTAACTAAATAATGACTGAAATAATGTAATATCAGTAACAGCATTTTGGCTGAAAGTAAAAGAACCATGACCAATAAATAACAAAGCCTATGACTAGAATAGCTATGGCCACAATGTATATTAAAAATAGCATTACCAGCCGAGATGTAATATTAGTGGGTAAAAATAGTTATAAAAGGAAATCTTATATGGATGAGTAACTTCCTTATTAAACAAGATGTAATTAGTAACCATTATAAAGGCATACACATAGTACTAAGAATGTGTCTAGCCCATGCCTAAACAAATGTTTGTCAGTAAATTAATAGGGAAACAGGACTCCTAGTGAACATGAAATTTACTGAACGATCAATATAATTAAGCGAAAAGTGAAATACCACCACTCAATTATTAAGGTATAACTTTAAATTGAGTAGGCCCGAAAAAATGTATTTAGAGAATAAGGATTTTTTTATAATAGTGTATTACCATAATTATGTTAAGAATGAATATTGTACAGTTATAAATAGCTCTTAATTATAATCATAGATGTATTAGTGTTCAAATAATGACGTTTTAAAGAAAACGCAGTGTAAATCACTAAATGTAAAATGATAGGAAATGATCGCATTATGCATTGCTAGCAGACGACAGTGAGAAACCATGTTTCAAAACATTATTTATGAGCATTGTCAAAGAAAACGAGGTTAAAACCAGTGTTAAGCCACATCAAATTAAAGCCCAGAAACTAAACTTTAATTTGATGGTAATAACCTCGAGATTGGAATTATAATAAGTGCATAGTGCGTGTTAGCATCATTTGTTATTAAAATTAAGAAATTGTTCGAGTAATACCGATAACAACGAAAGCTGAGTACAACGTTCGCTCCGGTGGCCGTTAGAAAAAACGATACGTCATTGTAACGGTTATCAGAGCCAATCAAAAGAGAGTTTACTAAACGACTTTTCTCTCTAAGCGCGATGCAGCGAAGGGGTATATAACCAGCAGCGCAGAGAAATTCGTTACAGATTTGTCAACCCACTCGAGCGATACAGTCGCCGCTCGCCAGCGTGATATTTTTTATGACTTAACATAGTATAACAACAGTAAATATTCAAAATTCTTCAAACCAGTCAACAGTACAGCGATTAACCACACGGAAAGTGCTTCGACAGTAATAAGTGAATATTTTAATTAGTGCGTGTATTCGGAACGAGCGAGAGTATTATAATCAGTAATTTAAATAGCCCAGTTTTATTAAGAAGAGGGCAGATTCCTCGTTCCAAGTGCGTATAAAGAGTAATTAACCAGTGATCATTATAATCCGATCACTGGAGTGTTTTTAAATTTTAATCTATACGATTAAAAGAAATAAGGTAACACAGTGACCATTTATATTGCTTATCTGTTCGCACTGATCATAATTTTCAACAACATTGTACTGACGCAAGGACAACAAAACTTTCAATAACCTACACAGAATCAATTTATTGAGAGGATTAATTAATCCAACGTAAGATATTTGTGTTAGTATTAAGCACCATAATATTTGTTAGTATATAAGTAAGCGTAACGATCGCTAACCTTAAAAAATAATTACGAGTTTTAAAAAGAGGCCAAATTACGATTTTTCATTATATTAACGTCTGTCAAGGCATGTGATAGTATTCTATTTGTATTTCCAAGAGCCTACCCGTGAGGTAAATTATATATTAAAAGTCAAATTTGTTAATAGTTATAAGAGTTTTATTGTTCTAAACTGAGCTAGGCCGTATTGTAGACGGGCAACTTAACATCATGTTTGTGTTAACGTAATTATTGTATTTTTATTTGTTGAATTGTTTTAAAGGGTAAAATAAACCCACGATTTTATTCAGTATAAACCTTGATTACATTTATTTCATATAGCTAATTAATATTCAACATTGAGTACAGTGAAATAACTCTGAGTAGAGACTTTACCATATTATATTTGAATTGTTGTAAATGCATCAAGCATTTAAACGAAGCATAAAGTGAATCTATACAATTCTAAAATTTATCAATTTGTTTTTTCATGGGAACTTTTCCTAAAGTAAACCCATGTGGCGCCCATATTGCACACAAGGAGTAGAATAACCTTGTTTATAAAGTAAGCTGGTCATAAGAGCATCTTGACAGTTTATTTTTGGGTAAGTGAACGTCAGAACTTCCAGTACTACTATCAGGTACGTGAAAGTGTTTTTTATTATAAATTATTTGTCCAGACGATACTTGACGGTACGTACACAGACGACACTTAACCAATAAGAGGAGTTCCACTGCAAGATCAACGCTACGGTTACATTCATTCACCGACCAGCGATTAATATATTATCCACTATAATTATCACACTTTACTACATAAACAATATTTACCCTTTATCACTAAAGAAAATGACTGCATATAAAGTAAAGAGAGTTCATATTAACGTCTTAAATTGTAACACGAGATTCAATTACAATCGAAATTTAACTTTAAATTAAATTACATACATTTATAATAGAGAGGGGGATCACGTTAAATTACAAGTTGGCGCTCACAGCAGTGGAGCATTTTCAACGATAAAAACGTTTCCTTACAATATGAAACTCAGATGACTATTACTATCAAGGAAGATCAAGTAAGAATGAAATAGATGTAAGCTCAAATATATATAAGAAAAATTTTGAAATGGAAGGAAGTCAAGAATACTAAAAAATATAATAATTATCAGAAGCAATTATTTCAGACAAAACAAGTATAGTCTGAAAAAATCACTTCTGGAGGAGGGCAATCTGTAGCATGACAGATAATCCACTAAAAATTAATTCCATTAAGATCATAAAAACAATTAAATTACAAATAACTCAAAGAATGTCAAATGAAAATAATTTAAACTTCAAAGAAAAACAGCACTATAAAAGGAAAAAAGTATTTAAGTAATAAAAGTGCAACACTAAAACGCAAGAAAATTTAAATCTAAAGAAACTCATATATAAATCAGGAGATTACCCAGGAAGTTTAGGAGCAGGTAATAAAGAAGATAACCCGAACCAACCAACGGACAAAATAAAACCAAGTACCTTGGAAAACCCAAGAAGGAAGAAGAGAAGAAAAGAAGATATAGGATGGAAGAACTACAAGAAATACCCATTAATAAACCTATTATTAACGACAATAAACCCCAAACCAAATGTTAATACCACCAAAGAAAGTATAACACCCCAGAACCTCATAAAATTGTAAATTAATTATAAACGAAAGTATTTAGTAGTGTGATAAGAAGTGCACCAACTAAAGTTATTATATAGTAAAATAAACAAATCTTCACAGTCCATTATAACTAAAAGTTTGGTCTGAGAATATAGTAGAACTCAAATATAAGTCAGAACCAACAGTGTATGTGTACCAGTGAAAGTGATTTTAAATATAATAAACTTCAAGTTAATGTGTAACTATTACTTGAACAAGGTGCTATTAAATAACTTTTATATTTTATATAATTACAGAATTAACAGGTGATGAAATATTGAAGTGAAAAATATTTCTAATGTTTCATAAAAGAGGTCACTTTTTATCTAAAAACATTCATAGAAATGCAAAGGATAAAGAGAGTAGGTGGGGGAATAATTACACAAACAGGGGATTAATTTAAAATACAATATAAACAGAAAAGACTGTGATTGATTTAAGTTTAATAAAAATTAAAAAATTTTAAATGGCTAATTATGTTTAGAGCCTATGAACTCCACATTTCAAGGAGATATAATAGAATAAGATTTATATTTAGTGTAAGAATGTTTAGTTACATAACAGTGTGCATACAGCTTAAAATGTTTATGTATGGATGCTGTACCAGCTTATAAAATGTTTATTATGTATGTTAAAAATAGTTCAAACTAACATGTCTAACTTTGGAGACTGCTAGTTAATGTTCAATATTATTTTTTGTATTAGTAGCATGAATAATATGCTACAGGTATCAATAGTTGTGTAAGCAATTTTATTTAATGTTATGTTAACTTTAAAAGGTCAGAGGAGGTGTAGAAATAACTTTATTTGAAAAAACAATATATGTAAGATACTAAGATCTAGGCCAAATAATGAATTCCCAAAAATTAATATAATTGAGTAAATAAGTCTGATGAACCATGTAAACTAATAAGATTTATGTAAGGTGGATTGATCACCAACTACTATAACTGATCCTATACTTTAAAAGAGTAATATAAAAAGATGTATTAAATTATTAAAAATTTTCAAAATGTAATACCCAACTATTTCAGAGGAGGAATAGTAAATTCATGAATTATAACTAAAAGCCAGATAAATTGACAATTTTATAAGAAATTAAGGAAAGGTAAGGATTTATATCAATCTAAAAGTCATTATAATCATATTTATAACACCAAACATGGCTATTATTTTGGACAAGAACAGGAAGCAGATTTTTGGGCCTATATTTCCAAAAAAGACAGAAATATGGCAATTTTAACAAAAATCTTTATAAATATGGACTATGACATATCAAATTAAACAGAATGAGGTAAATAAACCAATTATGTTGTTAATAGTTCACGAAAGCAATCTATAAACTAAAAATATTCTGTATATAATGTATTTTATATTTACATGAATAGGAAGTGAAATATATTTAAACAATACTTTTTTCATATTAACTTGGCAAGATATTTCCTGTGACGAAGGAAGTAAAACAGTTCTTTATTAACATTCAACGTGAACGGTTGATATTCGATCGCGTTAAGAATCTGTATAACGTACCGAGTAATGGCGTATAAGGTTATGAATTGAAAATGAGAGTTACCGAATTATTTACTTTAAACATAAAATCAGTGTACTACACCAACACAAAAAGTGAAAACAAACAATACCTATCAAAATATAAGTGAATTCAACCAATAAAACTATACCACATTGATAATTCACTCTACAACGAACTTTAACATTTTTCACCATATATGGTATACAATTGAACACACCTAACACCAGACAATTAACGCCAGTGAACATAGAACACTTCTTCAGGACACCTTTAACAACACCATAGACAATATACCATATTACGGAGACAATAAAACGGTAGTGAAGGCGTTTTTATTAACAGAATTTATAACCATCGTTTCTGAATTTTCTTCAACTACGAGACGTTCCGCCATTTTGAGCCCCGTCATGCAAAGTGTATGTCAGCCGAGAGTCGTCGCCAACTGGATTGGTCTGAATCATTAACTATTATAAACATTATAAATTATTATCCACTTGTCATTTATTAATTATTAAGAATAATATATTAAAATAAGAGTTTGAGTTAACTACAGGACTTACTGGGAGACGACAAATATTAAAGGAAAGTGATATATTGGAGCAGAGCAGAAAATCGCAAATCGATTATTGTAGGAAGACAATCTGTTTAACTCCAGATTCATTTAAGGTCAACCAGAAGTGCATATATTCACCAAATCAACTCACAGAATTTTAAAATTTTAACGAAAACTCAGAACAAGAATTATTTATAAATTGTTAGAATTTATAAAATAGTTTGTTTGGTTACACTGTCTCCAAAACGGTTTTGCTGTTTTAGTTCATTTTATTGCAATATTTTGTTTTTGATTTTCCACGTTTGTGTATTCAATATGTAGAAGTTAGGAGAATTACTACGCGAGTAATGTGTTTCAGAGTATTACTACAGTGCAAATCTTCTGTATAGAATTAAGGTATACTGTAAACGAGGAAAGACAGTATCCTTCACACGGTAAGGCAAAATCTTTATATCACAGTGGTAACCGCAAATGTGTGCTTTCCATACCGTGTATTTTGAACAGAAAATACAAGCAGTTGGAATGGAATTAACAGATATAGTATAAAAAAGTAAAAGACACGACAATTCACCTAATTATACGAGTTCTTGAATGTTAATCATAGGCTATAACTGTAGGAAAACAAAAAATAATCAATATACATAGGGAACAAAATAAATGAGTTTAATAGGAAAACTGAGTAAGAAAACTTGGGTAGAGTCTTTGTGTCTGTTTGCGGACATTTTTAAATGGGATTTTATTGACGAGGCCATTTGAAGGGAAACCCTCCCTGACTCCCTCAGGAATTTTTTTTTTTGAAATGCTTGCAATAATTGCAGTGTATGTGACCTGTGACCTGAAAAGTTGTGTTCACCTTTATTTTTATAAGTTTTTACTTTGTGCGAATCTTCACATGTTAGTTTCCTTATTGTTCATTGCCCTTATCACCATTTTTAATATCCACATTTTTGTTACCTCCAGGTGCTCCTTTTCCTTCCTCCGGAAGCTCAAGACATCACTCATAGTTATAGACCATAGTCATAGCCTTTTGCTAAGACCGGCCAGTAAAACGTTGCTATCTTCTAAATGTGTATGAGGACTTCCGACTAGATTAACCTTATACTGAAAACCTGCCCTCATTACGTCTGGCATGTACCGTAGTTCCGTCAGCTTACTCCTTAATATAAAAGCAACTTCACGTACTCAATTTCTTGATTATGCTTTTCGATTTTGTTTGATCTTTATAAAAATGACGACACCGTGAAGTTTACCTGTAAGAAACATTTTGTTGTACACAGACTATTCTGTGACTTGTTAGTTAAAATCGGTTGAGTTTATTGTTTCTTCAGTTACCAAGTCGGTGTCTTAATTCACTTCCAGCATTCCACAAGTAGCATTAAAACCATGCGTAACTATCGCTTGGTACCTCAGCGACACAATTGTTTCGAGTTATTAAGCATTCTTCTTTGCGTTGTATAATTATACAAGTAGCTCTTAACACAGTTTAATTCATGAAGTAGTTACTGTTTTTTATAATTATTTAAAATTAATTATAGTGTGGAGTGTATGAATCGCTTTATTACCACGCAGTACATATTAAAACTAATATAATTTTAAAATAATAACCAGATATTCACGTTAGTGTCGAAGCCAAACTTATAGTACAAAGCATGCGGTGAGATAATTAACTATTATTTTTTAATGCTTCTCTGTAAAAGTCCTGTCTTCTCATTCCCATTTTGTTTCCCCTATTTGTAAATAATATCTATTCTAATTTATGGATTTGTGTAGTTATTTATTAATTTTTGTGTGTGTTATTCCTGGCCCTTTTCTACCATTCTTGGGTAGATTCCCTAGTTGTTGATCCATACGTCATTGAAAAAGCGTGCACTTATTAAAGTAGTATATTACCTTCATAGCATTATACATCTTTATAGAGCTAATCTTTGTCGTGTATTTGAAGACTTCCCTGGCTTATGCAGTTTCGGCGTTATCGCCTGTTCAGATTGACGTTGCGTTTTTCTTCTTTGTATTCCGTTCTTTGTGTACGTTTTAACGTCTACTGTGTTGTCTTCTTCAGGAATGTCTTACTCTGATGTTTTCACCCAGGCCGTGGCCTGAGAGTGAAAGCATAGAACACACCTTTGGCGCAGTTGTAGTGATGACTTGGCTCGCTGCGAGTCCCATGCGGAAACCTGTGACCATTGGTCCTACCAGCATCTTGCACATTTAGTTCAGATTCGTAGTGTCTTTTCTGCGTGGACGTGATTGTGGTATAGTCGTTCTTCTAGAATATCACTGGTGGATCTCAAGAGATTTCAGGAGTGGTCGGGGGGTTTGAAAAATGGGTTACAAAGTGATATCCATAAATAGTTGTAGTCATCCACTTCATTTTATTGGTCAGTAAAATATAATTCAACCAAAGCTTCTCATTCGCGGTAGACGTGTTTAAAATATGTATTCACATTGTTTATTTTAGATGTACGCATGCGATCAGACACCTGGCACGACGGGCTCTTGTTCAAACTCGGAGAAATCCAGCTCTCAGACTACACATTCATTTGATTGCTAGCTTTGTGACGAAGCGACCTTCTGCGTGAGAATAGATCTCTTTCGAGAGACGCATTACAGCCGAAGTACCGCAAGGTAGCGTACTACTGCCTCTACGTCAACGATGTACCCAGGAAGCCTAGAGTCCAGATAGGCCTGTTTGTCGATGTTACGGCGGTGTATGCCTCCGACCATAGCGCTAACAGGGTGAGCATACGACTGCAGCGGTACCTCGATGCGTCTGTGGACTGGTCCGACAACTAGAAAGTTGCCGTCAAAGAAACCAAGAGATCCGCGGTGCTATTCTCCAGGTACCGGAAGGAACCGCGAGGTCGAGAGAGACTCGGGAGGACGTATCTGCCTCGGTGTCCACCTTGACCGTCGGCTCACCTGGCGTACCTATGCCCAGACAGTCACCAAGCAAGCGTCAGCTCGTCTGGGCTTACTGTTTCCGATATTCGCCAGCAAGGGTATAACCCATAAGGTAGGTTAAGTTGATCGTCAACGCGTATTTGTTGCCGGTCGTCACCTACGCTGCCTAGTTTGGGGGATACCTTGCCGCTATATATAAAAGAAAGATGCAGAGCCTTCTCGACAGAGGGCTTCGGCTAGCGGCCAAAGTCCTCCGTCAGTTCCCTTCTCGCTTGTTGAGAAGTGGATCGGTGTCCGCTCCTTAGATGGCAGCATGCAACGACTTGCTCGTAAATTTTACGGACGAGCGACAAAGACCCAAGACAAACCCCTCATAGCCGTCTTGGCAGGTATCGTGTACGTTATAATAAAAATCAAATGTATGTGATGAATTACTAATAGCTACTCCTCACATTGTTGGATGTCAATTTTCTAATGTAACTTATTTATGTTTCTGTTAGCCTCAAGTTGTTGGTGCCAATTTTATAACATTTACCTGCTATTTATTTAAACTAATGAAATAAACAATTATTTGCTCTTGTCTCAGATTCCATAAAATTTATTGATACTTTCTCTTTGACATATATTTAATTGTATTAACATTCAATGTCCCTTTCTTCAGTTGTAGCTCTTTTAAGTTTAATAACATGAAAACTCTTTCTCAGGGTTAATATTAAAATTAAAGTCTATGTACCGTCCAAGTCATACATAAAAAATAAAACATAATACTTATAAATAAGGTTCAGTAATTTGGTGTTGTGTATGTATGTTGAGTCATGGGTCCTTTGGATCATACAAAAGAAACGACTTAAACAGGAACTATTAATAATACTAAATAAAATTCATAATTATAATGTTTATATTGTTTTTGTTATTGTGTTTCACTGTTCTTGCTCTTTAAATGGAGTAATGTTTGTTCAAGTGTTTGTCTTAACATGATGGAACAGTCTCACCAAATTTGTAGTTTAATTTACAGATTATCGCTTGATATTTATCTTCTTGCCTTCAACTTTTCAGTATATTCCATTAAAACATTAGTCTCCTCGTTATTTCTAGTTTTTCTTCATTAATTTCTTTTATATCATTAATTATTTTGTAAAATTGACCAGCATTAAAGTATTGTGTTCTGCCTTCTTTTAGAATATTCTTCAACAATCCAATTTCTTTTTTAAAACTACCGATTCATTCAGTACAGCTTTTGGATAAAATATATTTATGGGTAACAGGTTCGTGCTCATATTTTATAATTGATACGATTCAGTTGAATCTTATTTTTTCCCTGTCACTAATATATATTATTAGTGTGTAACCTAATATTTCACTATTATTAATCATTATACATCTTTTTATGTTAACTATATAGTTGTTTATATAATTTATATGTTTTATTCACAGTGTATATTATAACTAGGTCCATTTCCTATCCACTTTCATTCTACACTGTTTTATAACGTTTATCACTGTTCTTTTCACTATTTTATATTATTAAACCACTTAACTTTTATAATTATAGCTTAATACTGTTCTATTAGTAAATTTTTATGTCACTTATATTTTGTAGTTTTGACACAAAATAACTGCTTGAAGTTCGCAGACCTCCCTCTAGTTTAATAGTCTAATGCTATAACCAATGTCTTTTTACTTACTTACTAGGTTTAATATTTATACACTATACTTATGTTTCCTATAACTATTTACATTTTGTTATTCTTTGATCTTCTCTTTTGGGTATAATGGTCATCGTCAGTTATTGTCTTGTCATTGTAATTAAATTATTTAACCCCTAAATTTTCATTCCCTATTTCCCTAGTATTTACTTATTATAATATTTCCCTTTTGGTTTTTTATTACTTTTTACTCCTTGATATTATTATTTATCTTTAAATATTATATTTTGTTTTCATTTCTAACTTTGTTAAGTTTATTTTGTACATCTTTGTATTTTATTTCTAAAAAGATTGCGTTTAGGCATAATTCACAATGAATTTGGATTATTAACTTGTCTTTATTCTGAGGTGTAATCTTGTTATTCAACAAGAACGTCCATGTGATTCTTGGAAACGACCTCGGTCGGCAATACTGTACTAGGTAGCTACTGTTGTACGAGTCGTTGTAACTACTCGGCAAAGGTAGCGTGCTCAGAGCGCCCGTGTTCTGAGCGCCAACGATGAAATCGTGCTCTGAGCGCCGATACTGATAAACCTGTGTTCTGTGCCCCGAGCTTATCTATGCATCATTAGACACCTGGCTGCGAATCTCTATATCCGCTGTTCGCCAACTTCGTAGCCAACACTAGCGTTTCAATGAAAACTTGTGCTAGTCAGTACTAAACCTATTTCCACAGCACTAGTAAGGTCCGACAACAAAATACATTTATTATTAAGTTAGTTAAATTCCAATATTGGTAGGCTGGCCATAATTTAGTTTGCCCAAAACGGGACAGCCGTGACTTAACCGATGGCGGAGGTGGGGGGGTGGGGGTCCCATAAATATTTAGAAATCAACTTCATGAAGTGCACTTTTTTCATTTAAGAAGTTTAAAATGATGAAATAAAAGTAAAACACTTTCATTATTTTTTTTTATTTATGAAACATGTAGTACTCATACATTATGTACAATTAGCAGAAAATGTTTACTACTTATATTTTTTTTATTTGTAATAAACACATTTTAATACACAGTAAACGTAAACATCGTATTTTTAATCAAATGTAACATGTATAGTGAATGGCTTGCCAAATTAACATAAGTTCTTTTTCAGTTGTACTATATGTATTTTAACAAATATTTATGGTTTTGATGGTCCTGCAATTGATGACGATGACGTTGACGCCTCCTCATACCAGAAATACTTTTGGGAACTACTTATCTTTTGTAGAATATTTTTGTTTTTCAATAATATTTGATAAAACTCTTCACATGAGTGGTCAAAGTTTATTTTTACCATCAACATTGCACTTAGAGTTGAAATATGGAGCCGAGATTTTTCTGTTGACCACATGTTGTTCATTATTGAAAAAACTCGTTCCACTGGAGCTGATGTTCCAGGTAGGCACATAGTGAATTCTACAACTTTCAAAATAACGTCAAATTGAATGTTCTGGCTGTGCATCTTGTGGAAAATCTTATATTGGACAATTTTCATATTATTAGAAAAATTACGAAAACCCAACTGTTCTACCATTTTATTAGTAACATAACTGTAGAGCAGACAACCATAAAATAGATACTAAAAGTTGTGGACTTAGTTTTTTAATTAAATTTGTAACCATAATACCTAAATGATAAATAATTTAGTCATAGCTTTTCAGTGTATGTATGTTCCCATCGATCTCTGCATCTAGCATTATTCGCAAACATACATAAATGATAATAAAATATAAAGCTTTTTTGAAAAATTAGTTACAAACTTTTTGAAAGCGATCCAAAGTTTGCAATGAGTGTTGAGACACATTAATTCTGTCAAATTACAAAATGTAGAAACTACAGATACAGGTTTTGTATTTTCAGTAAATTCCTCATAACTTTACTCAGAAACAAATTATAACAATTTTATAAAAATTTTTGAGTTTTATTTTGGGCCTTTGGTGCTTCCAGATTGTTTTGATGTACCTTTGACTGATGTTTTTTCTTTGTACACACCCAGAACGTAATACATTCACTTGAACGTTTCATCCTATACAGATATCACTCGTGAAGAAATAGAGGATCATTCTTACTTACTTCCTTTGAAGTAGTGACCCCATTTAGATTAAATTTTATGACTTTAATACTACTGTGTCACAACGATTGTTACACCACAACTAAGCAAAGGTGCGAGTAACAAGCTCAATTACGAGTCATATGGTCAGCAAATTTAAGGTAGTCGGCTATCTAGTATAGACCACGGTAAGTAGAATACTTAGTGTTCTATACTTACTGTGGTATAGACGACCATACTAACAACCTTTCTTATCAACCCGCTTACATTGTACACTCCGTGTTTACGCATTACTCGTATACAGCTCAGGTCTCCGTCTCATAATAATCGTATTCTCCTTTATTATTTACAGTTGTATTTAACCAAATTCTTTTATTTCTTCTCAAATATGTTCGTCCCAACTAAATGAGACATTCTGAGATAATAAAGAGGATTATTCGCTAAAGACGCACGTGCAAAGGCACTATTATAGGCATAATAAACAATTTCAAAGTGAACTTTGCAGACTTCTGAAAAAGGTAAAGGAATAAGATAATATTCATCCGTTCCCTTTAAACATCAGTAGACCTGAAGTATTCAACTATTTTTAAGACTTCCGAGGAAATAAGTTCTTTTATTTCTCTTTGACTGGCGCGCATGTGTATGCACGTGTATGTAGATCAGTTCTAGTATGTGTAGATGCGTGAAGCAGAGGTATTCACCTGGCTGCTAAAACGTAAAGAACCCCACATGAATATTATATGTACCTACGATATGTGGAATATGCGTAATAGTGATTTGAGCGAGTTGGGAGGAACCATGATGTGTTTTTGATAGGGGAGATAGAGAGAGAGAGAGAGAGAGAGAGAGAGAGAGAGAGATGTGGAGATTAGAAATTTTGTGCGCGCGCGCGTGTGTGTGCGTGTTTTAGACTGTGAGAGTAAGATTGGGAGGAACTGGGAGAGAGTAATGGAGGGAGTGTGAGAGTGCTGGAGTGCAAGAGAGAGAGAGAGTGAGTGAACATGAGAGGGAGGAAGAGTGTGAATGTCGACGTCTACATAATTTAACAATAGACTATATTACTCTGTATAGACGGTGTACTCGGTAAATATTATTTTACAACAATATAAATAATAAGTAATAACCATTGTCACATGATTGATTTGTTTACCATAATTTTGTGTTTGTAATATCAGTTATTTTGTTCATAATTCTCTAATTTATGGATAAGTGTGTTCAGTGCCAGTAGTCATAATAACTTTTAATAATATATATTATTGAATATCTTACAATCTGCATTGAGCTATAACATATTTTTAGACATGTATTGCTATTTGCACCAATTCCAATAAACGTTCAATTATTACTGGATCTATAATTATTTACAAAAGTAATTAAGGGATTATTATATTATCAATAATTTAAATTGTAATACTGTATTAATTAGGTTTTTGGAATATTGTAATTATGTCTATCTATTTAAGAAAAATTAATGTGTAAGAAATGTTATTATTTTGCAGATGTAAAACCAAACTATCTCACCCCCTCCACACGCACGCGCGCGCGCGCACACACACACACACACACACACACACACACAGAAGGTCTGATATAGGTCTACACATGTTTAGAAGGCAGTAGGGTGTTCTGGTTAGTAGTTATGTATTTTATTTTTCTCTATTGTCCGTACAAGGTCCTGATGATGACAATAAATATTCTCGAAACGTCGATACAAACAATGTAAAATTTGTGTTATATTTATTGACCGACCCCTCACTAAACATTCCATTGTTAAAATTTATGATCGACTGTCGCTACTGAAATTAAGAATTTTGTTATTTTTTATATTTAGTATTTTTAATATTATTTCATAATTATAAATCACACTTAACAACAGAAATCACAGGTTCGTTCTCAAACTACAGGTCTGTGTGTGTGTGTGTGTGCGTGTAAATGAGAAATAAAATAACTTACATCCGCCAAAGTTAAGTATTTCAGGTCTACTGCTGTTTAAAGGTAACGGATGAATATTGCCTTGCACATTTTTCAGAAGCCTGCAACTTTCACTTTGAAATTTTTTATTACGCATGTAATCGTGCCTTAGCACATGGATCATTAGCGGATAATCCTATTTATTATCTCAGGATATCTAATTTCGTTGGAACGAACAAACCTGAGGAGATAATAAAAGACAGTGATTAAATCAACTGTAATTAAGAAAATGAAAATACGATTACGAGACGGGGAGCTGAGCTGTATGGCGTGGGCGTCAACACAGGATGTGTAATGTAAGCGGATTGATAAGGAAGGCAAAACTCACTTGTATGGTCATCTAGCCGCATACCTTAAATCCGCTGACCATACTATTCATAGATGAGCTTGTTATTCGCACCTGTCTCTAGTGTGGTTTGACAATCGTTGTGACACAGTATTAAAGTCATGAATTTTGATCTAGATGATGTCTCTACTTTTTCACGAGGAATATCAGTACAGTGTGAAACGTTGAAATGAGTATATTACATTCTGAGCGTGTACGAAGAAAAAACATCAGCGTGTCAAAGGTACATGCAAACAAAACGCTAATTTTAGAAGCACCAAGGGCCGAAAATAGAACTCAAAGTTTAAAAAAAAATTTAAAAGTTTATTTTGGCTTAAAGGTATGAGGAATTTTAGTTAAAATATAAAGTCTGTATCTGTATTTTGTATGTGTAGTAATCTGACAGAATTAGCATGTCTCAGCACTCATTTTGGATTGCTTTCAAAACGATTTGTGAACTATGTCTCAAAAAACTCTCATTTTTTTTATCAGTTATTAGTATCTGTGAATATCGTTAGATATAGACCTACAGATATCTATGGAAACATACATAAACTGAAAATGTATGACTAAATTATTTATCATTTAGGTATTATGGTTACAATTTTAACTAAAAATCCAATGCAGAAGTTCGCAAATTTTAAGATTTATTTATAATTGTCTGCTTTAAATTGTTGTGTTACTAATAAAATAGTAGCGTAGTTGGGTTTTCATAATTTTTCTGATAATATAGGAAATTGTCAACTTAATAATAAATGTATTTCGTTCAAAACTGCAGCTCCGGGAGCTTACTAGTGGTGTGGTAATTCCTTTTAGCAATGAATTGTACAAATTTTCATAGGACCGCTAATGTTGGCTACGGAGGTCAAGAACAACGTACAGACAGATATGCAACCACGAGTTACCGCGTTTAATTATACATAGATAAGCTCGGCGCACAGAACACGGGCTTATCAGTATCGGCGCTCAGACCACGATTTCAGCGTTGGCGCTCAGAGCACGGAGCCCCGGCAAAAGTGCAAATATTCTGTTCTGGACCGGATCTCCATCTGGGAACTCGGTACAGTTCTGGGAAACCAGTGGATCGTCTCGCGATGCAAATTCACACAGCCCTGCACACTCAGACACCTAAAGATTGAGACTGGTGTGCACAAGACCTTTTTATTGTAAGCGTTTCCCAATACCTTCTGAATGTATAGTTTGAAAAGTGAACGAAATAAAATATAGCATTGAGATGAGATTTCAAAGTTCTCTACATTGGAGAGGACTTCTCGGTTAGATTTTTCACAGTTCCTGTCCGACTGCAGTGACCGCATCGCATCCCGTGTAAGTGCGGCGCAGATATAGGCCTAATATGCGATAAACGAGCAGTATTTGTATAGGTTACTTTTTTTACAGGCAATTGTTAAACAGATATGATCTATTAACTGTTTTTTTTCCTTATACTGCTTTGTCTTTTCCGGGTTGTTTTCAATAATGAAAGTAATATTTATAAATATGCGATTCCTTCATTTTTGCTCTGATTTCCTTAGTGTACGTAACCTTTAGTTTAACGCGCGCGCGTGTGTGTATGAAAGAGTTGTATCTACAGTTGGCTATGTATAGGCTACAAATTTTATGCCTGTGATTGCTTATGATGTTACTCATCACGTCACACATATTGTTACACATAACTTGTATAAACAGGGGTGCAAATACTTGAGCTGCTGGTTGTAGATAATAATTACAATGAATTTGTATTTTTATTTCAGGTAAGTGCGATTGTCTGTGTAGTCAGAGTCAGCTATTAATCTACTATGAGTCTAGTATATTACTATTAATCTAGTATTCACGCAGTCTTCATACTAGTAAGTACTGACGTATTTAATTTGTTTTATTGCTAACCGAGATAAACAAAATAAAGTAAAACCTCGTTCGTTAGACGGTTAAAAAATTATGAGAACGGTTTAACCCAGTTGGTCGTACGAGGCAGTTTCACAGAATACAAAGCATACTGTAGTGCTGCTAGTAACGTCGCTACGTAGACAAGAGATACGTCGCTGTTTACGTTTCGGAAACAAGGGCTGACTCTTCTCCCCATAGGCCTCATTGACGTTTCTAAGATATTAAATCACATTTAATATTCAATTACATTTACTATTAGTATTTATGGTACGCTGAAGAATGGTTAATTCTAGTGCAGCTTGTTGACAGTTAGGCCTACTAGCGCCACTAAATGTGTCCCAGAATTAAGAATTGACAGCCGCCATCTGACGGATGAGTAGTGAAACACAGTTCCAGCTTATCAAACATAGTACTGTACATTCTTTGTTATCGCAATTTGCCTTTGTTACGTGTATCAGTGGCGTACTCATAATTTGGGTTAGGGAGAGGGAGGCAGTTCACGCTTACGTACATTTAAAATGTCATTAATATAAAAAACTGAAACGGTTTTAACATTAAGCTTTAAAAAGGACATAATTAAAACAAGAGCTAGTGTAAAAACATTAAAGTGTAAGAACAGAAGTAAGTCTTAGACAGAAACATATAAGTAGTCACGAGGAACAAAAAAAAAAAATTATTAAAGAAGTGTAAAAGAAACTTACTCTATTCTATAAAACTTGAAATAACATTCATTCCATTTCATTTTAATTTACGCAGTATAGTAATATGTGTGTGTGTGTGTGTGTATTCATTACCATCGAGTCAGATGTTAATTTTAGAATCATTCCCGCTAATGAACCTTGCGCTGACAAACAAATATCAATTTTCTAATATAACTCAATACAGTATCAAAGAAACATTGTTTCATATAAAGACTATTGTCATTGTTTTGTCATTTATTTATTAATGTCTTCTAACCACTTACTGTGTGACCCACTGCTACCCAGGCCCACCACACAATAAAAAATTACATCAATTCATTCAGGAAAGATTACAATCAGGTATTATTCCTAAAAGTCTGTCTTAATTATACAACTGGGTAAATAAAAAAAATTGATAATAAACACTGCAGTCTCGTGGGATCGACGGAATGTAATTGCAACATGCCACAAACATCTTGACTCATGAAGCCGTGTAATACTAGCATGTTTAAGCCACCTAAGTATTGAAATGCTTGAAATCGTCATAGTCTCCATTCGAGTATTAGGCGTTGCACTTGTTTCGGTCTTTTATTTTCCAGTCATCTTTTCCGTAGCCTACTTTAGTAATGTGTGCCTGTTAATGAAAGCATCGAGTGTTGAAACGATTATCTTTTATACAATTAATTTTTATTATTATTTACGTATATTTTGTGGTCTTCCTTCACATGTATTTTCCCCATAGGTTCGCATTTTAAATTTCTTGATAGTCTGCACTATTCCATTCTGTGTGTTTCATTTAATTATTCTTTCTTCTATTCCGTGTTTTGCAGAAAAAAAATGTAAACTAATATTTTTATGTGTCTAGAATTTCAATTTGATTATCGGATTTTAAAAAATTTTCAGTTTCATTAGTTAGCTTGTAACATTTACATTACAATACAAAAACGAAAAGAGTGAAGTAAAAGACAAACGTTACATATCTTTGCTTCGCATACGCCCTACTCTTGCAGCAACTTCTCTGTCTTCCACGTTTATAATACGTATTTTTTTTTTTTTTTTTTTTTTTTTTTAATAGGATATATCTGAGTATTTTGGTATTTTCTATGAACATTAGAAATTCTGAGAAGTGCACACGGAATTGTGATACATGTTTAAAAACGAGATTGGCATACAGTGCACACTAAATAGGAATATTGAAGTATGAAAATTTCCAGTTTATTTTTGTTATAGTGTTCTGTCAACGACAACAGCGTTCAGTTTGACGACTGATTAACAGTGATATGTTCACGCTTCATTCTAGGAATATGTTATGTGCCACTATGACTTAATGCATGCAATTGTTCGTTATTTTGAATGTCTAGAATAATGGATCCGGTCGCAGACAAAAGGCTATGAGGCTCATGAGACTGGTAGATCGATCAAGAGTCCGTTTGGCCGAACCCAGTAAATTTTGTTATCAGATACTGTCCGTAGTCCTTTGTAAGGCAGGAAATTATTGTTTTCAGTCGTTAAGTTAATGTCATTCCTAATGTAAATAATGGAACAAACTTAGAACTCACTGTTAATCAAGGCGGTAGGAGTAAAGAGGAACTCAGAAGATGAAAATTTGAATTTTCCAGACTGGAGGTTCAGCTTTAACAGACCCATCATAAGACGTAACGTATTGTTGAACATGTAATTATTGTCTCACTTGAAGTTGTCTCACTCGACTGTATACGTAAAGCCAAGATCTTGCATATATTGGAATAGAGGCTTACGAAAATTTTTAAGTCTCCGACAAGTCGATAAGTTTATCTACTAAAGTATTGATTAATTACATTATTAACTACTATGGTGAAGTTATACGAAAAATGTTTCTTTTTCTATGTAACGTTGATTGGATTCCGTGTCCGCTCCGATACTGTATTGTACTTTGAAGAAAAATGAAGCCCGGAAAGATGATATGTCTAATTCTCGATGCAGCGGTGATAACGATGGCGATTCATAAGATCAGTCGAGAATTTCGAACATTTCAATGTTAAGCATGGATTAAGCACGCTAGAATTAAAGAATTCAAACCGTAACTTCAGGAGCTAGGTCTAAGTTAGTGTGGCTTGGAGTTATAGTGTGGCATGCTAGACTCACATAAATTTCATTCCATACTGTGTTTATTATTTTCTGTCCTTGTATATGCTTATACGTCTGTATTTTTTAAATTTGTAGTATCCTATGGTTTATGGAATACTCTTTTAGTTCTTTCGTTATTGCGTACTCAGTTTTTCAAGTTTGTCATATTTATCATTTTCCGTCCTTGTCCTTGATTCTTTCTCCTCCTTCTATTTGTGACATGTTAATTTTTCATGACAGTCAACTACAGCAAAACTAGTCTCCTATTATTTAAAAATGTCTACAGATTTTAGTAAAATTATAAACCTTTCACCGAACTAGCAAAAATCGAACGAATTGTATATTGAAGAGCATAGTTTTACGCTAGCAAAAAATTAAAATTTTCCATACGTTTTGTTCCCTTTCGGTAATCTGCCTGTTTCTTATCTGTAACTCACATTCGTCAGTGCTAAAGGCCCACAGATGAGATGGGGTTCGCGCGTGCACGTGTTTTTGCACGAGACGAGAGTTGAAAGACCCACACCACGTTGACCTCATATTTTGCTTTCTATCGATTTTCATCCCCCACATTCGTGTTGTCCACCGACTAAACCTGTTTGATTGCCAGGTTTGCTAACAGTCACAAAGAGAGCTTATGTTGTTCGTATTCTTTACTATGTAAAAAAACTGCAACTACATATAGAAAAATTGTACAATAATAGAAAATCGTACGAGTCGGCAGGATCAGTTAGTTTGCTATAAAGTGGATTATCATTTCTATACAAGAATGAAACGTTTAGTTCTAATCATAATGATAAAGTTTGTCTTCAGTAATACGCACGAAATACAGTACATGTACGTGTTATATCCGAGAACCCGTGCTGATTGTATAATAAATATAACTTTTATGAAGTGCTGAGTAAGAGAACACTCATTTAAAACACCAAATTTACAGCGTCCTTTTTCAAGAAAACATGCATTTTCGTGAAGATTACTCCCGAAATTTGATTAAAAAACGTCTAGTTTGAATCATTAGGCAATGAAGGAGTAAAAGATGATTAATTGTGCTTGTGACTCAATCTAAAGGAAAAACTCCGTGTAGAAGAGCCTTTGCTGGTTTATATAATTTTAGGATAATCAGACTATCCTGTAAAATGATTATTTTATAAATAAATAATCTGTTAAAGTCTGTCAAATTATTCGGGAAATATTGTAAAGTATGTTGAGGAAACATAAAAACAGCTTTACATACAGTTTTTGATAAAGGACACAGCTGTGAAACAATTTAACCATCAGTAAACGCGTAAAAGTGATCAGCCGTCTGTTTAGACTCTTTTGATTGCCAAATGAACAGATAATTTTACGAACACTGAGGGTAAGTGAAATAAATGAACTTGATGTTCTGAGCATTACATACTTTTCAAAGAGGTGTTGGCATCTTCAGTTGTGTGCTGAGGCGAGTGCATCGTCCACGTTAAGAGTACAAGTCCGTTCGAATACACAACGCCACTTCCCTGAAACTGGTTTGCACTCAGTTTTATTATTTAATAGTTCGTTTGTTATCTGTAATAGAAAGAAGGCAAACGTAATTTCTTTGGTAAGACGAATAACATTTTTGTATTCTTCTTCTCTTTCGATTGCCACCCCAATCTCGATCTGACGTATGAATCTCGTATTGCTATCGAATTAAATAGGGTGTGCTTTGGAAATTAAAAAAAATCCCACAAGTTGAGTGCAACCATAGAATTATAGGGATAGAAGGGTAATTGCTTGGTGGTTTCTCATTATACTTTTTAACTACCTGAAGTTGAAGGTAAACAAAGCAGTTTTGTCATCTTCTGCTTTAGAGTGTACATTGTTCACTCTACTGTGTACTGTGTAACAGTGATGTTGAGTAACAGCGTTTGAAACGTCTGCAACTGTCGTCTGTCATGTCCATTCATTGTGTATGCGGGAAAACAATGAATAAACAAACTCACGTAACAGTTCTACACTGTGTTAAACTCGCTCACTTTCCCAGTGCACTATTAGTTTTTAATGTATATTTACAGCACGCATCTACGATACATATTATTTCTAGTGTAAAGTTATATTTCTAATATAATAATTAATGTGTACGTGATGTAATATGCCTATATTGTATTAATGTAATTTTAAATTTAAGTTTAAATTAAACGCTCAGTCGCTAGCATCAGTAAAACCACGTTATGCGACAGGTTCTAGTGCACACCTCAGTTGGTTCTTCCATTACCATACGTGTTTATATATCACATCGCGAAAGAAAGAGCAGGCGGCTATGTGAAAACAATTTTTACTGCTGATTGTCGAATAAAAATGTTTTGATAATGGATATGAAGCGAATCAGAGCAAGACCGGCCACGCTCGTGAAATTGAAGACATAGCGACGTACAATTGTCAATCTGAAAATAACCGCGATGGAGTCGGAACATCTTGATTTGTACAGAACCTTCGAGAAACCAAACGGAATGTGGACTGAAGATATTAAAGAATTCTTCGTCCGAGTGAGTGAATATAAAACTTTCTAGTTGCAGATGAATTAAAAGTACAAGAGTAGTCTACCAGGTAATTGTGTAAAATGCTGACGGGATTCATAAGTAGCGAAACGCAAACATTAATGTGCGACACCTACCACAGCGGAACTATGATAAAATTAAATATAAATGTAAAACTTTGACGTTACCTGAAGCAAAGTAAGATATGTACAGTTATACGACGAACTTACAGCGAGTTGTGTTCCAAGTACTTACTTGTCGAGAAACAAAAGAAAACATTTCGAAATAAAATAGTTACTTTACAGTTGTTTGGAGATTGTAACATCGTGATGAAAAGTGTGATGTCGACGTAAAGAAAGCAGTGAAAAAGAATATTTTTCTGTCCCTTTTCATAAGAGGGTATTGCCAATGGTGTTGTAAAGCTGTCTGTGTTACGCAGTGTCCAATGAACATCGTTAAGTGATTATTTTGAAGTCGTTTTTTTTTTTTGCGTTACGTGCAAGAAACGGATATCTCGAACGCCTATTATGTTCATTACTCATAAGTGTCGTTTGTCATTACATGTTAGTAGCCGGTTAAAACACCTTCGGTCAGAAGCCTTTCATGTAATAATGTGTTCTTAACTGCGCGACACTACCCAAATTTTCTCTGTACATATTTCAGCTGAGTAAGATGAGATTACCGTTTTGAGTCTACTCAAAACGCACTGTTGTGAGATAAGATAAGAAAATTAAATACCACTGATAACAGTTGCTTTGATGACGACTGTCATCTTTTGACCGAGGAAGTATTACCACAAGTGCAGCGCTAATACCAATGCAAAACTGGTGCTCTAGTAGGAAGTTTGTAATAATCGTTGTTATGACACTTCAGAAAGGAACAGAACAGTTAACCAGATGGGTCAGCTTTGACATATATGTTGTCATCATTTTGTTACTCAACCTTAGAGTGTAAGACCTTCTAACATACCATACTATGCAAGAAGGTGTCTGTTGAAAACACTAGAAACTATATTAAAAATTTTAATATTGTTTTGTCAACCATACAATTTCTATTAGGTGACAACAGATTACACTTACGACGAAAGATGATAGAAAATAATACAGTTTCGACAATATATGTAGTGTGTAGGCCCGATCAAATTAAGTACCGTACTCGGTATTGTGTAATTTCGTTCTGAAACAATCTCAAAACGTTCGATTCGTTTGCGTGGTGGATTCACTCCTCGACATGTGAAGACTTTCCGTGGTAGCACCTGTTACAGAGATCGCACTTACACAGTAGTTATCGTAGTCTACTATGTTTAACCGATAAGTTGTATAATTAGTTGTTCTGATGTGTTAGTAGATCTAACTAATTTTATTACAAATTAAACTATGCCGATGAGCGTCACGCCGTCTTCTGGCCACTTAAGCTTCAGTTGTAGATATATCCTGAAGAGATTGGCAGCAAATATTTTGCTTTGAAAATGTGATTTTGTCTACTTAATTTTCTTATCTACATTGCTTCACTAATCCTTGGTATAGACATAAATGCCCCAGATATTTTTGAGACACCTGTATTTCATTACACCTGACGAGTACATTCGGTTGTCACTCCATATGACGCGTATCAGATCCTCATCTGACCGTAAAAGTTTATAACAACTGGAAGAGCTTATCCTCTCATCGGATTAATAATACTGACAGATTTCAGTAAACTAAATTTCCGGGCAGCTTGGCCGTGGTCCTCTTTTTGTAGAGCAGCTGCGGCAGTCATTTTCAGTGGTCTTCTGTTCTGCTTCTCTGCCGACTAAATGATTAAATACTAATAATGGTGGGATAAGAAATCTGTAGGTTTGAATACATTTGTAGATTGATAAGCAAGTTGGCAGGAATTGATTAAGAAGATTAAGAACTATACAGGCATGCGAAAAAATACTGTTTTTGTTTTGCCAACTTATTTTGAAGTAATTTTTAGTGCTGAATATCCATTGAAGTCCAAAACTGAATATCCATTTTTTTCTATCACGTAAGGTTATTTCACAAAAAGCAACCCACGAAAATTGTTGGCGTTTCCCACTCGCCAGATACCGTTTCCGGGGGGGGGGGGGAATAAAACTTTATTATTTAATATTTAGCATGTACCGCTACATTATTCATTAGCCCAGTTTATATTCTGATAGTCCCTTATCGAGTTGAAGATGAAAAATAATTGATTAAAAAGAATCAAGCTGGACTAGGCTGAGTGTTTCCTCTTGTGGCCACTAACATGGCGAAGTCCCGACGAGAAATACTATTTGTCTATTGCTACACCAGGGTTGAAATTGGTCCATTTACTGCCAGCTGCATTA